>OY723407.1:48908226-49513677 GCA_963210345.1 Inga oerstediana | reverse complement strand
TGAAAGAGACGGTAGCGTCATTGCTGTGTTTACGCTACTACAGGCAGATATGGAACATTTGAAGGTTGCTATCTGCTCAGCTGTCGATGTCATGCAAGCAATGGGATCCACTATCTGCACCTTGCTCTCTAGGGTGAGTTAGTTTATGCAATTCTACTAATTTTGAGTTTTGAATTTTGAATATATGAATAACTGAGATTATTATAAAGCTCTCCTGTTATTTTCATTCTTCACCAAACACTTCTCTATCATGACATTTTGAAGGATAATGTATTTACAGCTAAACTTGTTTCTTGCTCAATGTAAGCATGTCTTTTGTTTGCTTTTGATTCCCAAATCAAATTTCGGAATGGTCATTGGTAAAAAGGGCCTTGGTATCCATTTGTTTTTATTTTCATATCAAATGCAATTTCCTGGTGTTGACACTACGCTTTCTGTATAGGTGGAAGGCATGAACCGTTTGGTTTTTGAACTTGCTGTTGTAGCAGCTCAGGAGAAAGCCATGCTTGATGAATGTGAAGCATTACTGGCTTCAGCAGCAGCTATGCAGGTTAAATATGCTTGCCGAACATGAATTATAGACACAAACTACAATTTTCAGTGCATTCCCAGCTATTATTATTATTTTTTAAAAAAATATTTGCTTATACGCTTCAACAGCAAACAACTTCCATTTTCACAGATCATAGTCTACATCACACGTCTGGATTAAAGTGTCATGTAGTTTACAGTCATGTTTACATGCTAATGTGCTTCTCTAGAATCATAAAAACCCTGGATTGATAGTAACCCCAGTTTTTTATTCTACATTTGATGCTTTCCACATATTGTTGCCTTTTGGTTTTGTCTGTATATCTTTCTGGGTCTTGGAAATGGTTTGGAAGCACAATTTGAGACAATAGTTAAGAATGGTGGAGTTCCCCTGTTTTTGAGCCATTCTTCCTCATTCTTCGTTGATGTGAAATTTCTCCTTATAGCAGCAAGGAGTCATGAAGTTTTGTCACTCTTTTCTGTTCTGGTAATTAATTTCTTAAAACTCTATAAAAATTAAAATTGACAAGAATTGCAGGTGTTGAATGTACAATAGTTAAAATTTATGAAACATGATAGTGAGTTTGTTGAACTCAATGAAAAGTTAGATTGTAAAGATATACAAGACATGTTATGACCTACATGACAACGTTTCTTATTTTGGGATACTTTTTGGAAGAAGAATGTGACTTTAATTCTGGGTTACAATTTTCTGGTAATATACCAACCCCTTTTCTCAGTTACAGAAAATGGTAGGTGAAACACGGTAGATATGTAAAACCTAGTCAGCTAAACATCTTTTTTGGTAGAATCCAGGCAGTATCCTCCAACAGATAGCTAGAAATTAATCCTCCCTAGGTGTAGAGATCACTGAAGTGGGTTTTGCCTCTCTCAACAAAACCTTTTCTATTCACATGAGTCACCTAGACATCTTTATCCAGTAAGGATATATAAAAATATATACTGTTGGTAGATTAGGTTAATTGAGAGGGAAAATGTTGATGTCTCTGGAGGGTTGGAGGAATTTACCCTGGTCGGACATATTGCCCCTCCCCTCTTTTATCTTTGAGGATTTTAGTTTAGAAGAACAACTTGCTGGCAAGTATGATTAGAAAAAGTCTAATTAAGTTTATCATGGACTGGGAATGGATCAAAAGGCATGTCATTGTTTCTTGCTTCACCACCTCAAGTTCTTGCACTTTCTTCATGCCTGTGCATTGGGAATTACTTCAATCAATGTCAAGTACAAAATTTGTCCTTATTTCTATATCAATTATCTTTGTACTGTGTTGCTGTTTCTCAACACCGATTTTTCACTTGTTTACCCATTGTTCCATTCACAATTCCTGAGTAGGTTATTCATCAAGTACGGATGCAATACTTCTTTATCAGCTGGCTTCATGTTGCGTGTCAGTTTACTATACTAGCCTAAATTGTTGAGCTTCTGGCAAGCTCGTGAGCTTCATCGTATCTTATTGTCTGTAAAGTTTAGGTTCAGGAGCTTTTTCAGTCTAGTTGGTATCAATTTTGAGATACTTCATACTGTCTTAGTGGCGAGCATCTTGGGTTCGATGAGAATTTGTCAGTGTGTAAAGATTGTACAGCATGCATTGATGCCTTTTTTTTAATGTAACACATTGCTTTTTGATCACAGTGCCATTCTTCTTTCTCATCTGAGTACTTTTTTTGGTCAAAAACAGGTAGAGGAAAACAGCCTTCGGACGCATTTCATGCAAATAAAGCAAGCTTTGGCCAATGAGCATGGATAACTAGCCAATCTTGAAAATTGGAACCTGACTTGCTGCTTCCTAACAACTACACACCAAGAGAATGATAGTCAACCTGTGTCCTGTAAAGTTTTTTAGGTCCTTTTTTCCCATACATATATCTCTCTCTCTCTCTATATATATATATATATATATCTTTGAATATATTTTGTTTTATCCCCCCCAAAAAAACAGAAAAAAAAAACTCCCCACTTCTTTTTATTATTATTATTATTATTTTCAACTATGTCGGTGGCCTGTTTCTGCCACTTGTAATTTATATTAGGCAAATGAAATGAAGTTGCAGTGGATGGAGCAAACTATTCAATTTAGTTAGAAGAGTTATCAGAGCTACAATTCAAAAGAAAATTTTACAGAATCTGACGTGCAACTTCCTGGAGCCTCATTTGAAATGTGTTTTGTTATCTTAATTTTCTCTCTTATTTTAATCTTTCATTAAAAAAACAAGAAGCTGAAAGTCCACTGCATCGACATAGAGATAAAGTTAAAAAAGAAACTATACGTAAATACAATTATATATAGATATATATATATATATATATATATAAATATAGTATGTGAAAAATTAAAAGACTTAATTATATCATATTGAATTGTAAAACTATACATTTGACATAATCTTATTGAAGGATTTGATGATAAAGATACAAAATGTATCTAAATTTTTACCAAATCGAAAGATTTCTCATTTTTCTTAATAGTAAAGATACAAAATAAATGAAGTGAATTTATCTTTCCAAAAGCCATTTTAAGAGGCTTGTGAGCACTCTTTAAATTAAATGGGTCTTCTATATAGAGTAATAAATCAAATACGTTGACAATTTGTAACTGAGATAAATAAAATTATGAATATAAAAATAATTTTCCAATGCATTCTCCCTCCACTAGATGAGTATGATTTCTCTTTCTCCTCATGAGTCACTGCACCTCTTTCTCATTTTAAGGTGTGGTGGGTTAGTCAAGAATCATGAAGGTTCCTACTCCATCCGAATATAAATATAAGATAAAGTTGAATTTTTTTAGAGAAATTAAGAAAGTTAAATAAATTACTTAATCATATCATATATTATGTATCTTTAAATTATATATCAGTTTATAAGTTAGGTAAAATAATTTGAAGAAAAAAATGATAAATATAAATATTTTAAAGTTATTTAATTAGCTCCTTAATATCTCTAAAATAGTTAACTTTATCTTATATTTAATATCAAAAGTAGTTGGTTTCATGGTGAACTAGGGGCAAGGCAATAACACTAATGCCGAACGTTGAGGTTGTTATGTGGAGGCTTAAGGCGTAAAATTCACCATAAGATATCTCAGGACATTGGATGTGCTCAGAACAATTTAGAAACAAAATGAGGTGGGGGAGTAGTGTGCACTGTGCAGACTGGAGAAACAAGGCTATAGAGAAACAAATTTGAAACTATACATTACTGTTTGTTCAAAATAATCTGATTCAAAATACTACTTATAATTTATGGCAATCAGAGCATCCAGATAGAGTTGAATTAATTTTTAATGCACAGGACGGAGGCAAACGTCGATGGAACTTCAGTGATTTTTCTCTGAATCTGATCTGCGTTTTGACGAAGAGACACATAACAGCGAAAGGGCAGAGATAGGAACGACAATCGAGCTCCAATGATTAATGCGGGTGGCCTCAGGTGAATTCTTCTTTCTCTTTTCTCTACAGTCCTGCTTTGGGTAATATTATGATCATAAGGAGACGAGATTTTTATTCTTTTGCTTACTTATTGGGTAATTATAGCATCAAAATCCTTCCGGTATGTATTACTACCTTCTCTACTTGAATATTTTGCTGTTTTTATCTAACTTCTCTATTAATTCTCATAGTTATAGAGGGTAGAAAGAAAAAAAACCATAAGCTCCAAGTTTAAGAAAGCATCTAGGCCACTTGAGAAAGTAGTTAACCTTGAATTATGCTATGAACCAAAAATTGTTGAATGTTCTCTATTCATAGGAGCCTTGGTGCGATGTCTGGTAACAGCGGGAGAAAAGTCAGATACTCTTAATTAAGATTATTTATAGATGTCTTGTATATTTTTGTTCTTCAGAGATATATAGTTCAACTATTTGTGTTTCACCTTTACATGATTCAGTTCCTGCATTTCTTTAGTATAAGAGGATGTGCTAATCTCTTCCTTCTTCCTCCTCTGCTACACGTTTGCAGGTTCGACGATGTTGGAAAATTTGATAAACGGAACCTTCATCTAATACATACGGTGCGTCGTGAGTGATGAGCTTTAGGTGCTCATCGATGCGCTGAGCAAGTAATGCGAAGCTGCGAACTGATCCGTGTGTCTGGTTTTGACTTGTGAGTTTTGACGACACTCACAGGGTACCCCAAATATAACGAAGTGTTCTGTGTTTTTAATTGTGTGTTTGGAAGAGCTTATTTTTGGGCAAGAAGTGTTTATAATTCGTGATTCACGATATATGAGATAAATATGTGAGAGGAGTTTTTTCTCGGCTTGCATAATAAGGACTTATTTCTCAAATATAAGCTCTCCCATGGTGCTAAGAAAGTAAATGGTATAGTACTACTCCGAATTCAAACGGTGAATCAGAGATCCGTCCTCGACTTCTCGTTGACAGTTTCAAAATAGAAATGTTAATAATCAAACACCCAAACTGCAAATACAAATGATCTTACTGGGTGCGCCAGGTAGTCGGAACTCGTTCCTCAGTATCGTGAAAAATGCTTCTGCTCTCTCTCAGCTCGTTCAAACCCACGCCCAAATAATTGTCAGTGGCCTCCAATACGACCTTGCCACTGTCACCAAACTTACCCAGAAGCTCTTCGACTTTCGCGCCATTCAACAAGCACGCCATCTCTTCTTCACCATTCCCAACCCTGACATTTTCCTCTTTAATGTCCTCATTAGAGGTTTCTCCTCCAATGCATCGCCTTTGTCCTCCATTTCTCTGTACGCGGATATGCGGAGAAACACTCACCTTAGGCCCGATAACTTCACCTATTCGTTTGCTATAATGGCTGCTTCGGGATTTCCCGATGAGAAGTATGGAATGTTGTTGCATGCTCAATCTATTGTTGATGGTTCAGGCTTTGAATTGTTTGTTGGGTCCGCAGTTGTTGATTTGTATTTTAAGTTTTCACGGGTCGAGTTAGCAAGGAAGGTGTTCGACAGAATGCCCGAGCGAGATACTGTTTTGTGGAACACAATGATTACCGGGTTAGTGAGGAATTGTTGTTATGATGATTCAATTGAAGTTTTTAGGGATATGGTTGCAGAAAGGGTGCAATTGGATTCAACGACAGTGGCAACTGTCCTTCCTGCCGTAGCAGAGATGCAGGAGTTGAAGGTTGGGATGGCGACTCAAGGTTTAGCTTTGAAACTGGGTTTTCATTATGATGCTTATGTAATGACGGGTTTGATTTCATTATATTCCAAATGTGGGCAGATCAACACGGCAAGGTCACTGTTTAGGCAGATAAGTCAGCCGGATTTGATAGCTTACAATGCAATGATTTCTGGGTTTACTTACGACCGCGAGACTGAATCTGCAGTAAGACTTTTCAGCGAAATACTTGCTTCTGGTGAAAGAGTTGGATCAAGCACTATTGTAGGACTAATTCCAGTGTCTTCTCCTTATGGTCATCTGCATCTGACTTGCAGTATCCAGGGTTTTTGCGTAAAATCTGGTATTATATCATATCCGTCTGTTTCAACTGCCCTTACGACTGTGTACAATAGACTCAACGAAGTAGACTTGGCACGCCAACTGTTTGATGAATCACCAGAGAAAACTCTTGCTGCTTGGAATGCTATGATATCGGGTTATACACATAATGGTTTAACAGACAAAGCAATTTCTCTTTTTCAGGAAATGATGACCGAATTTACTCCAAATCCTGTTACTATCACAACTATTCTTTCAGCTTGTGCACAACTAGGAGCATTAGGTTTCGGAAAATGGGTCCATGACTTGGTTAAAAGCAAAAATCTTGAGCCGAATATCTATGTATTAACTGCTCTAATTGACATGTATGCTAAGTGTGGGAACATTTCGGAGGCTCGGAAATTATTTGACTCAATGATTGAAAAGAATATTGTCACTTGGAATGCCATGATTTCTGGTTATGGACTCCATGGATATGGGCATGAGGCACTTAAGCTTTTCCATGAGATGTTGCATTTAGGCTTCCATCCAACTGGTGTCACTTTTCTTTCGATCTTGTATGCTTGCAGTCATGCCGGTTTGGTAAGAGAAGGAGATGAGATTTTTCATACCATGGTCAATAATTATCGGATTGAGCCTATAACCGAGCACTATGCATGCATGGTGGACATTCTTGGAAGAGCGGGAAAACTAGAGGAGGCCTTAGAGTTTATAAGGAGAATGCCAGTTGAGCCAGGTCCTGCTGTGTGGGGCACATTGCTTGGTGCTTGTATGATTCACAAAAACATGAATATAGCTGATATGGCTTCAAAGAAGCTATTTGAAACGGACTCAGAGAGTGTAGGGTACTATGTTTTACTCTCTAATATGTACTCTGTTGAGAGAAACTTTCCGAAGGCTGCTTCAATACGAGAGGTAGTCAAGAAAAGAAAACTGGCAAAGACTCCAGGGTGTACTCTAATTGAGGTTAATGGGACACCACACGTCTTTGTATCTGGTGATCGGTCCCATTCTCACACAACAGCTATATATGCAATGCTGGAGAAGTTAACTGGAAAGATGAGAGAGCTTGGATATCATTCAGAGACTGTCACTTCTTTGCATGATGTGGAAGAGGAAGAAAAAGAGCTCATGGTGAATGTTCACAGTGAGAAGTTAGCCATTGCTTTTGGTCTTATTGCAACTGAGCCAAATACTGAAATCAGAATCATTAAGAATCTTCGGGTTTGTTTAGATTGTCATACTGCAACTAAATTTATGTCAAAGATCACACAGAGAGTTATTATTGTAAGGGATGCGAACAGATTCCATCATTTTAAAGACGGGGTCTGTTCTTGCGGGGACTATTGGTGAAACAGAATAATTGTTCACCTCTTAAGCTCTGCGGGATGAGAGTGGCATCCAACCTTTTGGATTCATATTCTTTGTATTTCTACAATATGATCTTGATTTACTCCATTAAAAAAAAAAATATTATCTTGACCCTCTTCCTGATTCCTGAGCTTTGGGTTGTTGATTAAGTAAGTTAACAATTAAATTCTTGCATGCTTTACAAAAGTTAAACACTGCAGTCTTTCACCTAATTATATGCAATTGTATTTTCATGGAACCAAGTGTGCTCCTGCATGTTTTTAGACACTTGTTCATTTTTCTATTCACGTGGAGATGTTCTACCCTTGAAAATGCACCAGAGGTACAATCTATGCTGTTTATTTATTAAACTCTTTTGTAGCATAGTTTTTAGCTAGCCTTATTCATTTGTTTGTTGAGCAGGAAATGAGAAAGTTACCATGATAGCAATCCAAATCACTATGGGTTGATTTATTCTAGAAAAAATAAGCGTCTTAGGATTAATTAGGAAGTAATTAGCAATATTTATTATTTTTAATAATTTCAGCAATATTATTTTGGATATTATTTTAGATATTTCAAAATAAGTGGAATATCCACAAGTAGGATTTTAGATATTCTTTAGTATTTTAGATTTAGATATTATTTTAGTATTTTTGATATTATTTAGATTTCCTAGTTTGAATTTTGAATTAGAATTTGATCTCTCTGTACTTCTATAAATTGGCCCTTTTGCCTACTCAATAAAGCATCGAATATTTTCAGAGAGTTACTAAAGTTTGGAGATCCTCCTGGGCTATATTAGAGAGATTAGTGAGATACTTGCTATCCCTCTATTATAGAGTCATTTAATTCTATTTCATCACTGCAATTCATTCGCCTGTTCAGTGTCTAACAATTTGGTATCAGAGCCGTACGGTCCGACATGGGAAAAACACGTTCTTCACACACGATGCCACCGTCCGATGCGAACCCGTCTTCTGAAACGACACAGCCGCATGAGACCCAACCGTCCGAGACATCGTCTGATCATCTCGCCACGATCGCCGCTCGACTCGCAGCCATCGACGAGTTGAAGGAATAGGTTCGCGCGCTGGAACTCGCATTTGCTCGACCAAACCGGAACAGAGGAAGGTCGCACCATTCCACCGACGACAGCAACGATGATTCTGAGGTGCCGCGACGCCATCTCCGCTCCCCATATACCAAAATCGAATTTCCCAGATTTGAGGGGGGCGACCCACGCGGCTGGTTTCTGAAAGCTGAGAAGTTTTTTCAATATTATGGTACGGCAGAAGAAGACAAAGTTGATGTAGCAGCTGTCTATTTAGAAGGTGATGCTCTAGATTTATTTTCATGGTTAAATTCGCAGCGGGCAATACTATACTGGGATGATTTGGTTAAGGCATTCCAAGAACACTTTGGGCCACCGGAATATCTTAATCCCGATGAAAATCTGTGTGACATCAAGCAAACTGGTTCTGTGCAAGACTATCGGAAGGAACGGGCAAAGAAGGTGGCGCTGGTTGCAAATTGGCCAGAACACTGCATTCTCGGCGTCTTCATGAACGGCCTCAAGGAGGAACTGCGTTCACACGTACGGATTCAGAAACCACGTAGTGTTTACAGAGCCGCTAGCCTCGCCTTAGAATTTGAGAAACAATTATCAATTGCTCGCGGTAATAAGTTTGGCTCTTCAAACCGTAGCTTCACTACGTCATCATCAACCATAGGGAAATATCCTGTGCTGAATTATTCCTCTTCATCATTCCCTTCTGTAGGGCGTATATCGGCTGTAGATCCTGAACGCCAAAGGCGACGCGACAAAGGCTTGTGTTTCCGGTGTGCAGAGCCTTTCCGACCAGGACATAGATGTAGCTCCTCATTCTCATTAATGGAGGTGGACGACAATGACAACCCCCTTCCTGAGTCTCTTGACCCTATAGTTGAATCTGAACTAGAGGAAACAGAGGAGACTGAGGTTGCTTTTAACGTCATCTTGGGCACACCTTCGGCATCCACTATGAAGGTAAAGGGTTTCCTTCATTCTAAACAGGTACTATTGTTGGTAGATAGTGGATCCACCCACAATTTTATTTCCACTACCTTGATGCGACAACTTGGCATTCCCACCAGTACAGTACCTTCTTTTGGCGTTCAAATTGGGGATGGCCGAGTTATTCGCTGCAATCAGATTTTCAAGGATCTGGAGGTCCAACTATCAGGATTAACGATTAAACAGGACTTCTACCCGTTTTCCTTGGCCGGGTCAGATTTAGTGTTGGGGATTAAATGGTTAGCATCACTCAACACAGTATAGGCAAACTGGAACGACATGTTCATGATCTTTTGGGTTGAAGGGAAGAAATACAAATTGCAAGGAGAATTGCCCAAGGCTGGTCCTCAGGTTTGTCTCAAGAGCTTGGAGTTTCACCAGACAGAAACAGCAAAACGTGCAGCCTTAGATGTATCAGATATCCTTCAAAACTTTTCTGCTATTTTTGAAGAGCCTACTACACTACCACCTTCCCATGGCCACTATCACATGATCTCTTTGCTGCCAGGGGCTTCCCCACCAAATTTGAGACCCTATCGCTATCCTCATTACCAAAAGGACGAGATTGAGTCTCAAGTTCGCTCCTTATTAAACTGAGGATTCATCCGCCCTAGTTCTAGTCCATTTGCCAGTCCCGCCTTATTGGTGAGCAAGAAGGATGGCACTTGGCGGTTGTGTGTGGATTATCGTCGCCTCAACAAAATTACGATTCCAGATAAGTATCACATCCCTAACATTGATGAATTATTAGATGAACTGCGCGGTGCTACATATTTTTCAAATATTGATTTACGATCTGGGTATCATCAAATCCGGATATTACCTTCCGATATTCATAAAACGGCATTTAGAACCCACTCCGGTCATTATGAATTTGTGGTCATGCCATTTGGTCTCACTAACGCCCCCGCAACATTCCAAGCTATCATGAATGACTTGTTTCGCCCATACTTAAGGAAATTTGTGCTCGTCTTCTTTGACGACATTTTAATCTATAGTTCTTCTGCACAAGATCATTTCCAGCACCTCAGGATTATTTTTCAGATCCTACAACAACACTTTTTCTTCGCCAATGCTAAAAAGTGTTTTCTGGGACAAACGAGGGTTGACTACTTAGGACACATTGTCACTAGTAATGGCGTGGAAGTTGTCCCTGAGAAGATTAAGGTCGTTGCTCATTGGCCTACTCCACAATCAGTAAAAGACTTGCGCGGTTTTTTAGGACTCACCGGCTATTATCGGAGGTTTGTAAAAAACTATGGCCTCATTGCGCGACCTCTAACCGATTTAACAAAAAAGGGTGCCTTTCAGTGGTCAGATGCAGCTCAAACAGCTTTTGAGGAACTCAAAATAGCTCTTACTACCACTCCGGTTCTTCACTTACCGGACTTTCGACAACCTTTTACGGTTGAATGTGACGCTTCTGGGAACGGTATTGGGGCCGTACTAATGCAAAATAACCATCCTATAGCATACTTTAGCAAAGGATTCTCCTTTTCAAATCGTTACAAATCGGCTTATGACAGGGAGTTACTTGCCTTGGTCCTTTCACTCCTAAAATGGCGTCACTACTTATTGGGTAACCATTTTTTTGTACAAACCGACCATCACAGCCTGAAGCACTTGTTAGACCAAAAGATTGTGACTACTTTCCAACAACGACTCCTGGTCAAACTCCTTCCTTTTGATTTCACCATTTGTTATAAACCAGGGCGAGAGAATGCAGCCGCTGACTCTTTGTCTCGACGGCCCCAGCAGGCAGAGTTTTTTCACATGGTCATTCCTATGGCCCACGACCTAGATCAACTTCCGCAGGCACTGCTGGAGGACCTTGACACAAGGGCAAAGATAGAGGAGTTACAAACCCACTTTGATCAACACTCTCCTTTTCACTTTATGAATGATCGGTTATTTTACAAGACACGTTTAGTCATACCCAATGTTGTCTCACTCAGAGAAAAATTGATGGCCGAAGCCCATGAAACGCCAACCGGGGGGCATGGAGGGTACCTCAAAACCCTGCGACGATTAAATGACCAACTGTACTGGCCTGGGATGAAAAACGATGTCAAGCGCTATATCCAACGTTGTCACACTTGTCAGCAGAACAAATATCAAACATTAGCACCAGTAGGACTCTTGCAGCCACTTCCTATTCCAGAGCGCATTTGGGAGGACATTTCTCTTGATTTTATTACAGGGCTCCCTAAGTCCAAAGGTTTTGATGTGATTTTCGTGGTGGTGGATCGTCTCAGTAAATACAGCCACTTCATTGCCCTCACTCACCCTTGTACCGCTAAGGCTGTCGCCGCCACTTTTTGCGAGGAAATTGTTCGCCTTCACGGCATACCACGGTCTATCGTCTCTGATAGAGACCCTCTTTTCCTCAGTCACTTCTGGCAAGAGTTATTTCGTTTAAGTCAAACCCGCCTAAACATGAGCACCTCCTACCACCCACAATCCGATGGGCAAACTGAGGTCGTCAATCAATGTCTCGAGACTTACTTACGTTGCTTTGCACATGACCAACCTAAACAATGGAGTACATTTCTTTGCCGGGAAGAATTTTCTTTCAACACTAGGTTCCATGTGGCTGCTAATACTTCTCTATTTAAATTGGTTTATGGTCGTGATCCCCCGCCTCTCCTCCCTTATGTCAAAGGTGAAACAAGGGTTGCTGACTTAGAAGAACAACTGGAAACTCGGGACGCCATGTTACGAGTTTTGAAAGGGAACCTCCTTAAAGCTCAACACCGGATGAAGCTACATGCTGATCAACATCGCCGGGACCTTGAGTTTAACCCAGGGGACGCTGTTTGGTTACACATTCAACCATATCGACAACGATCGTTGGCGCGATCAAAGTTTCAGAAACTATCTCCACGTTTCTTCGGACCCTTTACAGTGGCCAGACGTATTGGCAAGGTCGCCTATGAACTAGCCCTCCCTTCGACTGCCAAAATCCATCCTGTCTTTCACGTTTCCCTTCTCCGTCCTGCCTATGGCCAGCAAGCACTTACTCCTCCCCCTCCTCTTCCTCTCTCAGCTGATATGGAGCTCATCTTGCACCCTTCCAAGGTATTGCAGCATCGCTGGACACAAGCTCACAGATTGGACATACTTGTGGTATGGGAGAACCGCCCTTTGGAGGAAGCTACTTGGGAGCAATATGATCTTGTTGCCGAACAATTTCCTCAATTTTGCCTTGAGGACAAGTCGACTTTCCAAGGGGGAAGATATGATAGCAATCCAAATCGCTATGGGTTGATTTATTCCAGAAAAAATATCTTAGGATTAATTAGGAAGTAATTAGCAATATTTTCTATTTTTAATAATTTCAGCAATATTATTTTGGATATTATTTTAAATATTTCAGAATAAGTGGAATATCCACAAGTATGATTTTAGATATTCTTTAGTATTTTAGATTTAGATATTATTTTAGTATTTTTGATATTATTTAGATTTCCTAGTTTGAATTTTGAATTAGAATTTGATCTCTCTGTACTTCTATAAATTGGCCCTTTTGCCTACTCAATAAAGCATCGAATATTTTCAGAGAGTTACTAAAGTTTGGAGATCCTCCTGGGCTATATTAGAGAGATTAGTGAGATACTTGCTATCTCTCTGTTATAGAGTCATTTAATTCTATTTCATTACTGCAATTCATTCGCCTGTTCAGTGTCTAACATACCATGTTACACCTATCTGATTATCAGGCGTGCATTATAGTTAACTTTATCTTTTTTTCATTTCTGGGTACTCTGCCCAGTATTTTCTCTTGTGTCCTGTCAGTTCAATTACTTATATGTAAAATTTGTTGCTTCAATTGATTAAGCGTTGAATTAATATGGAACTTACTTGCAAACAAACGTATCATAAGTACACCTTCCTCCCCTATACTTACAAAACTCAATATACTGCTCTTTGCTTTCTCCTTTCACTTGAAAGAAAAAAAATGAAAAAAGAATGGATATAAAATGAAGTACTTGTTAAAATGCTTCACAAAATTTTTGCTCTAACTTTATTCATTTGGAGCATCTAGGCTTTGCTGAATCCTGTTTCAGAATTGTGAAAATAAATAGGGACATGCGTTCTCACGGAGATGTAAATGAATGAAGGCCAACTAATTCAGCAACTGATTCCACACTGCTTAACGTCAGGCCCTTTTGTTTTCATCACAAAAGGATCAATTCTTACCCAAAGCAAGGAGAAGATAGAAGCCAAAAGCACTGACCATATGATAACAAGGGTTGGTGTTCGGTTTTGTTTACCCATCATTCCTTTGAGGAATGGGTATAGATGGACCAGAACCCAGAAGGAGAAGAAGAGTTTCCCAAGTAATGCTCCCCAAGATTGCCCGCCGCTGTTTATGGCATCTGTAAACCCAGCTACGATACCAACAAGGTTGATGATTATGATAGTGGTTGGAGGTATTAGCAGGGCTGTCCATCTAAAGGTGTACAGGTCATGGAACTCCCCATCATCTGGTACTTTCGATACCACGCTGAAGTTAATATCGACTTTAGACACAGCCTTCAGAAAGTTTCTCACTATTGCAAAGAGGTGCGTTGAGATGCTGCCGATAACCCAGAATTGCTCATTTCTCCACCATTCCTCAAGAGTAACTCCACTCCATCTCAACTCAAGAATGCTGGATGCAAAGATTGATATGAACAGTGCAACGAAGAGAAGACTTGCAAAGGTACTTATCTGGATAATGAATAAATTGAGAATAGTTTAATTGGTAGTCTAAGAAACGACTTGTTTGCTAAAATATCAAAAAAGAAGAAACTGAAGAAAAAATTGGGTTGTTTCTAGTTCAATATGTATCGCCCGAAGGGAGTGCGTAGTGTTCTGTTTATTAATTTAAATGAGTTATGTTTGACATTTTCACCATTATAGGGAGCATTAAATTCATATAATCCTGTATGTTCATTAAGTTGTAACATTTTTTTTTAAATTAGGTCCATGATTACCTATGGTCTGTGTTTCTTTATTTTTCTGTTTCTCTTGTAGGAAAGGGAAAATTATCGTTACCGATGGTGTGATGAACTTGTCTGTGAGCAGGCAGACAGCAGGAAGGAGACAATATGCTATAAGGGGTATTGAGCTGAAAGGATAGACTGTGCTGTTGATATAGGCAATTCTTTGAAGCCCCTTGAGCTTTCCTTCTCCTGAGGTATACCATATTGGGCAGTGGCGGCTGAAAAGGATCTCAAGTGATCCAACTGCCCATCTTAGCACTTGACTGAGTCGATCTGAAAGGTTGATAGGAGCAGTACCCCTGAAAGCAGGTCTTTCTGGCATGCAGTACACAGATCTCCAACCAAGAGAGTGCATTTTAAAACTTGTCAGAATATCTGATGATATAGATCCATAGTTCCAACCAACCTGTAGATGAGAAAATGGTTGGACAAATGTTTCAGCAGTAAGTCAACCTTTCTGCAAAAGACTGGGACAAATCAAAAGGAGATGTTGGTAATACCTCGTATCCCCATAGGGTTCTGTCTTCGTAGCGGCTACTCATGACATGAATGGCTTCTTTAAGCAAGGCTGCCTGATTAGAGGTAGAAGGAATACCGCCCTCTTCATTTATGGAAGAGTTCACAAAAACTGCAGATTTCCCAAATTTGTTTTCAAAATTCATCTCTGATGTTAAAAGCTGCTTGTCTTCATCTGTTCCTGTTAGATGCTTGTCTTCATCTGTTCCTGTTAGATGAGGAAAAAGTGTTGAGCTGAATATGGGAAAAGCAAAAATGTTTGCTATGTGAAGTTATAAAGAATTCTGGTCACCTGTCATGGTTGGCTCATCTTCATTGCCATCATCATGCTTAGAGTGCACTTGTAGCTTCTTGCGTGATCCAAAACAAGGACAGCATCCACAGCCTACCATTTTTGGGCGCTTTGAAGTCTTTGGAGGTTCACTGCCATTTAAAGCTTTCCTCCGGAAGATACATCCTGAACCAATATAAACAGGTCCTTGAATTCCATCAAGGCACCTCAAGTTTATCTGCAGAAAAAACAAGAAGGATCATGTATAAATTTCCACTCATGCTGACAATAAAACGATGAACAAGGGAGATATAGAGATGAAATTGTTTCAATTACATCAAACAAAACAGTATTTCTGTTGGCATAACGATCATGCTTATCGAGGCTGTCAAATCTTAGCGGGAACTGGACAAAGCATATGCTCTTTCCAAATTGTAGATCCATGAAGAAACACATGGCCTCTCTCACAGCCTTGCTATTGTTCACATAGTGATTGCAATCCAAGTTCAGCACGAAAGGAGCATTGCTTAACAATGCAGATACCCGAAGCTGAAAATAGAGGAAGAATTAAAGGTCACAACAATCTTACTTTAGCCTATGAGAATGAGAGATTATAATGTCAGAAAGCAAATGGTCCTTGTTTAATTTACCAATGCATTCAAGGCACCAGCTTTGCTGTGGTGTTGAAACCCTGGCCTTTTCTCACGGGACAGGTAGACAAGACATGGAAGTTCATTTCCTTGAACACCTCCACTCCGAGCAAGAAGAATTTGTATCATACCTGGGTGATCATTGGTATTGTTTCCAGGCCATGGTGTTCCATCCTGCATAGTCCACCCTTCTTGGGGAACTCTCATGGATTTAGCCACGAGTGAATTTATCCTGACCTTGAATTCTTCATATTCTCTCTGTCATGTTACAAGAAGCAGTGAAACCTTGTTCCGTACAACTTTTATAGTATTTTAAGAGAAGGAATTAAGAGCAATAACACAAACCTTCATAGTACGGCGGTCTCTGACATAAGTAGACTGGACCTTATCCTTTAGAAAATCAATCTTCTCAGAGAAGTACTTCTCTGGTGCACGAGGCTCTAGAGAATATTTTCTGCAGAAGGGCACCCACTTCCGTGCAAACTCTGCAGTTTCTTGGAGAGCTTCAAAGGTGAGCAGGGAAGCTCCATCATCAGAAACATAGCATGAGATTTTACTAGCAGGGTAATCCATGGCCAAGATTGAAAGAACAGTGTTAGCCGTAACTAGTGGCGGTTCCTTAATTGGATCCACAGTTGTGACAAAGACATCTACTGGAGGAAACAAATTTGGCTTGTTCTCTGGTTCAAACCTGCATTACAAGTTCCAGAAACTTTTCTTCTTACTATGGATTTATGCTCCAGTAGGATTAAAAATGTCAATACTATTTCATTCTCGAATTTAGGTTATCAGTTCATGTGAACTGAACCCAAAAAATGTATAGAAAATTGAATATGTTGCTGGTAACTTGCAATCATATTAGCTGTTGCTGTTCAATAATTAGATCAGTATGTGTCAACTCTTGTTCTGATGAGCTAAATCAATATGATATTTATCTTTGTTAGAATCACTGTTAGAGAAATTCAATATACCTGAGTGAAAGTCGACCAAGGTATGTCTCCCGGTCAATGGGAAACCATTTCGGAATCTGATCTATTATCCACGACAATGTAAGCCATATTTCACATATTACAGATGTAAGCCAGAGTCCAACTGCGTCAGGCACTGGGTGTAGGACTCTGTATTGAAGGAACAATAATAGAATCACAAGCCGAGCTGCGACCATCATCCTGTAAGGGCTGAGTCTGCCTGATGGTATTGCTACTTTCCTTGAGAGTGGCTGTCTAGCTTCTTCTCTCCTGCATCAGTTTGTATCACAACACGGTGTTAATCAATTAGTTCATGATTTTCCTGTATTTCAAGTCATCAAAGAGGTTTCAGATTGGTTCCATAGTTTCTGAATCTGGAAATCAAGTCATGGTGCTTACATGGCCTTTTCAGGATCAACTGATGCATCAGTTTCAGGCCAGAGATTGCCTTGGTGCGTCTTCCAGTCCTCTGTTATCTCTGTCTTTCCATCCAACTTTGCATTTCCTGCTCCATTGAAAGCATTATGATTATTATAATCAAGTGCCTGTGTTTTCTTTTCTGTTTTATTTTAGTTTTGGGAAATAATAGAAATGTGATAATCTCTTGATATATAATGGGAAAGTGAAAACATACCATTGGGAATCTCTCCATTCACCTGCACATATTGCACACTAACAATTAGAAATACTATAAGAAAATTGCTAATGAACCATATTTGTTTCTTTGTTTCCCTTTCACCACCTTTAATTTTCTTGTATCCATATATAGAGACTAACCTTGGCTATTACTACTGGGAATGTAGCATTGTCGTCATCTTCTCCACGGCCTATCATAAGCTTGTACTTTTCTTCTTCCATTTTGAACTCATGCTCAATATCATCAATGTCATCTTCATCTTCATCTCCCTCAACTCTTGGGCTTCCTTTGCACAGCCGAAAAACGATAATTAAAACCTAAATCAGAGGGAAATAGTTCACTCCCATTTTTAACTTTGTTTTCTTATAAACTACGTAGTTACTTTCCGGTAATCAATATTAGGGAGTGTTAAAAAGTTGAGAGAATTCTTAAAAAAGAATTTGGAAATTGTAAATTGACAAATCAAGTATTTCCTAAAAAATAAGTTGGAAATTACTTATCAAATTTTGACATTTTCTAATCAATTCTTAATAAAAAAACTTGATTTGTCATTTTACAATTTTTTTCAAATATTCTCCCTTAAAAGTTCACATATGCTTGGATGTTGTTATACCTTTGATTCGCTTGTATCTGGTGTGGCACTGAGGGCAATTTTGAGTCCCTTCCCTTCTTTCATACTCATAGCATGGCCTGCACACAGGGAAACCACACTCTTCACAGGCCACGAACAAATCTGCTTCCACTGTATACCCCACAGAATCACCACATATCTCACATAGCTGACCATCTAAGTTCTTCACAGGCTTAGGCTGCACCAAACGAAAGAATTTGTTAAGTCCAACATATGCAGACTGTTAACGTACGATAACTCAGACTTGTCTTGCTTTCTTTTTTTTTTTTTTTTAATGATTTACCTCTTCTTCAGGTTGTATGACCACAAGCTCGTTGTTGTTGTGAGACCCTGCAAAAAGTCCAGTGCTAGCTTCCATGGTAGGTGGTGAATGAGGGCAGAGCAAGTATGGATGACTAAGGTTAGGGCTGACATTTATAGCTGTTCTTCTGAATTAAAACATTTTACATTTTACTATAATTTCCGAGACTATTTCTCATGTCCACATAAGGATGGGAATCGTTGGTTGCGGGGTTACTATTTTGTTGAAGTTTATACTGCAACTAAAGTTCATGTCTGAAACAGGGGAGAGTTTGCGTTTAAGAAATATGTTAAATGCGTAAACATGGATATATTAGAGTATGTTTGCGACGTGGAGATTATTATTGGTGAAATTTCTCTCCTTGTTAAGTCATGCAGGTGGGAGAAGCATCTCACGTTTCAGTTTCATAATGTTTATAGGGCAACATTTGAAAACATTATGAAATTGGACGTTCTTCCTAAGATGCTTCAGTTCAGATTCATCTTGCTGCTTTAGTATGAATCTCAATCTTTTTCACGATACTGAGATCTGTTCTTTCCTTTTGGGAAAAATTGACTGTTTTTGTGCAAAAATGACAATGAGGAAGCAGAAGGATAGCATGTTGCCACCTACTTACTATCTTCACCATGAAGATTCAAATTTCTACAGTGAAAATGGTTACTATTTCTATGTTGAAGTGTTGAACTTGACATGATAGTTAAAGGGGCACACTACTTGATGATACGTAATTTTTCTGATGATCCCATTTCATCTAATCTCTTGTTGTACACGAGGGAATAAATTAAAGTCTTAAGCTTTTGGTTTCTTCTATTACTAGCAAACACCTTTTTTTCTTCTCTTTGTACCAATCCGGAGCTGATTCTGGAGAAACTGTCTATATGGGCGGAAGTTAAAGGGTTAAAATTTTAAATCCCAACATTGATCGAGTAAGTTTTTCTCTTATTTACTGTGTTCGAATTCTTACTTATTCTTGGCAATAAAATGGTTCTCTTACATAAGCAAGAAGAGATGAAGCATAACGAATATAATTAGTATATTTCTTCCTGTGTCTTGTTTGAGAAGTAAAAGGATTTCTTGGATGGAACCCAGATTTTTTCTGTTCAATACTGAAACTTATTATTCTTCCTATTATCTGCACAATTTTCGCAACTTCAGATTAATGAGAAAGTAATACACATCTGATGCAATGCACTACTATTTGTTATGGATTTTCTACTATCATGAACAAGTTTTCAGTCCTTTTTTGTTTTTATTTGAAAGCCCCTTTCAAGGCTTGTTTAGTCTGAGGGGAGGAGAGGGAAAGTAGGTGGAGGGAAAATTTTTTTGAATTGAATTTAAAAAAATTAAAGAAGTGGGGTTAAAAATTTTTAATTAAATTTTTTTACTCTTTTATCTTATATATTCTCTTTATTAAAATTTTATTACCCCATCTTTTAAAATTCAACTCATAAAAATTTTCCCTCCCCTCCCTTCCTCTCCAAAATCCCTCACACCAAACAGACCCTCAAAGTGCCTCAGATTTGATATCTTCAGCTTTCCTATAATTCTTTTGGAGTCGTCTTTTTTAAATTTGTTTCTGCCAATTAGGGCTGGTAATTTAATAATGTTGTCATTTACTTCTTCTCTTAAAATTTCGTTTTATCCATTGATGGTGATAAATAAGCCTAACTAATAGTAATAAAATTATACACTTTATGGAGATTTTAATCTCAATTTCATTTTTCTTCCTTGCCTCTGTGCCTGTGCGCGTGCGCGTGTATTTTTTCCTTCCTGAGGTTAATTTGAGCAGAAAGGATTAACTACAATAGAGGAATAAAACTGTATCCAGGTACATGCCGCTTGATTCTTTATTTTTGCTATAATTTCATTTTTTTAAGATTTTGTTTTAGGCAGATGAGTCAAAACAGTGCCTCATTTTCTATCCTCCAACAAGTCTTCATATTATTGCTTTTCTTTCCTTATTCCTTGTGCTATTTCTACATGTGCTTTTGGATTTCACATCATAAGCGTAAAGAGTATATTATTAGATTTAGTTTTGATCTCAAATGGGTCAATAGACAAATCTGCAAGTTTGATTTACTTCCCAATCCATGGGCAAATTTGAGCCAAACATGTCATTGATACATTTACAAAACTGAGAAGCTGCAATTTGTACTACACAAAAAATTTCACTCATTCCCTTATTCATCCTAATGCAATTCTCCACCATTCTGGTTCAAGCATCAGCATCATCATACACCATATTACAATTAAGAATTTACACGTCTTACAAAAGATGTTCATATCAAAAAAATCACTATATATTAAAAAAAGAAAGCATTCTTTTTAGCAGTTGATTCCACACATCTTGGTATCAGGACCCTTAGATTTCATCACAAATGGGTCAATTCTCACCCAAAGCAGAGAGAAAACAGAAGCCAAGAGCACTGACCATATCACAACTATGGTGGGTGTTCTGTTTTGTCTTCCCATCAAACCTTTGAGGAATGGATAGAGATGAACAATGACCCAGAAGGAAAAGAAGAGCTTTCCAAATAGGGGTCCCCAAGATTGGTAGCCATTGTTGATTGCATCTGAGATTCCAGCAACAACACCGACAATATTGATGATTAGTATAGTGGTTGGTGGGATTAGGAGAGTGGTCCATTTAAAGGTGTATAATTCTCCAAAGTCCTCATCATCTGCTGCCTTTGATGTAACAGTGAAGTTTGTGTCGATTCCAGCTAGGACCTTGAGAAGACCTTGTATGACAGCAAACAGATGTGCTGATACACCACCAATGACCCAGAATTGCTCGTTTCTCCACCATTCCTCTATGCTTACTCCACTCCATTTCAACTCAAGCAAGCCCGTCGCGATGATGGAAGAAAACAAGGCAACGAAGTACAAACCGGCAAAAGTGCTTATCTGGTACATAAATCATCAAAGTATTAACCCAAAAATTTAAACTTTTAGGTGACAGTTCATAATTAGTTTTGTTAATATCTCTAACACAATTGGCATACACTGAGTCATACTGGATTTTGACAAGTCTCAAAAATGAGTTCAACTCAACTTTTAGCGGTGATGTGTTAAAATTTCTAACATGTTCTTTAGACGCCTTGAATCCATAGCTCCTATTAACTACTCTATATGATATCAGCATTGATATCATGTTATGGAATCATGTGCATGTTAAATCACATTAGCAAGTCATGTTGAACTATCTTCAAGTAACAGAGGGAATAGAATTGTTACCGGTGGCATGATGAACTTGTCAGTGAGCAAGCAAATAGCAGGAAGAATACAGTAGGCAACTAGAGGAAGAGAAGTGAAAGGGTAGACAGTGGTGTTGACATAGGCAAATCGCTCGAGCCACTTAAGCTTGTTGCCACCCTTGTAGCCATACCAAGCAGGGCAATGGGGGCTGAAGAAGATCTCAATCGAACCCAGAGCCCAACGAAGCACCTGATTGAGCCGATCTGACAAGTTGATTGGAGCTGTACCCTTGAATGCAGGCAACTTTGGCACGCAGTAAATTGACCTCCAACCACGGCAATGCATCTTGAAACCTGTTAGGATATCCTCAGTAATAGATCCATAGATCCAACCCAGCTGCACATGATAAAACCAGAAACATAGATCAGTTAAGCCTAAGACTTTAGCTGGGAAGGTCGGTTAAGTCCAGGGGAGGTGTTGTTTGTATTGATTACCTCAGTTCCCCATTCGGTTTTATCCTCATAGCCACAGCTTATGACGTGAATTGCTTCTTTGAGCTGAGCTGCTGGGCTTGAGGAAGGAGGCACACCACCTTCCTCCATCAAAGTTGAAGTCACAAAAATAGATGATTGCCCAAATTTCTTTTCAAAATTCATCTGAGACATGAGCAACTCTTTATCATCTTCCATTCCTGCTAAAAACAAGCCACACCCAAGTAAGAACAACAGCTATATATGGAAATCAAACTTAGTGCCTACAATATTAGTGATTGCGATTTGTTAATAAGGACCTTGTTGTAGCATTGCAGACTCAGCATTTGCGCCATCCTTTGCATACTTTTGCTTCCTGCGGCGTCCAAAACATGGGCAGCAATCACAACTTACCATCTTGGGGCGTTTAGGACCCTTTGGAGGATTGTATCCGTATAAAGCTTGCCTCCTGAACACACATCCTGTCCCCACATACACAGGACCCTGAATACCATCTAGACCCTTCATGTTAATCTGCATACAAACACCAACAAAGGGCAAGTGATCAACTTTTAGGTTAAAACCAGCACATCAAGATCACTAGAACAGTAAATGTGCTCCTTAAGATTTTCAAAAGGGTTAACTCCATTGTTGATCATTACAATTGATTAAATTTTGATTTTGGTCTCTATAGTTTTAGATAATTGATTTTAGTCCCTAAAAGGATTTGGTGTGAGTTACAAGAACCAAAACTAAAATTCGTTAAGGACTGGTCATTATTTATGAAAATACAGGACCAAAATTAAAATTTGATCAATTATAAGAACTAACAACGATATTAAACCTTTTCAAAATCAGCCTGTTCAACTCAATGAACATAATATATGTTTATCAGACTTGCGTAATTGGATTAGGGGTTGGTTGAAATGACTCACATCAAAGAAGACAGTGTTCCTGTTGGCATAACGATCGTGTCTATCAATGCCATCAAATCTTTGAGGGAATTGGACATAGCAGACTTTCTTTCCAGTTTGGGGATCCATCAGGAAGCACATGGCCTCTCTGACAGCCTTGCTGTTATTGATATAGTGATCACAATCCAAGTTGAGCATGAAAGGAGCATTTGTGAGCACGGCAGAGACCCGAACCAGAGCATTCATGGCACCAGCTTTCTTGTGGTGAGCAAAACCAGGCCTTTTCTCTCTGGACACATAAACCAGACGAGGAAGAAGGTTGCCGTCGGTGTCGCAGCCGCCACTGTGGCCGAGAAACACTTGGATCATACCGGGATGGTCCTTCGTGTTGTTGCCTGGCCATGGAGTCCCATCCTGCATAATCCATCCTCCTGCTGGAACTTTCTGGGCTTTCGCCACAAGTGCGTTCACTCTGACCTTGAACTCTTCGTATTCTCTCTGTCATCATGCACATATACATTCAATCTTATTCCATTGTTGGGGGTCAAAAGCTATGAAGTCAACAATATAAGCTTCACTTTTATATGGAGTCAAGGTTTTAAACATCGGGGATTTTATACAGAATTAAAAAAAAAAATTACTCCCTCCATCTTTATCCTTATTTTAAGGCGAGAAAATTATTGGTTTAGTTTTTTTTTAATACCGTTAGCCCTTATAATAACTTTAATATATTAGCATAGTTAACTCATGTACTGAAGTTTAGTATGCTATAAAGTAAAATTAAATGATTTAATTAGAAAAAAATACATAGCTACCAAGTTAAAAATTGAAGAAAAATATAAGTAATTAAAAAAAGGTTTTCCCTTATAAGGCACCTTACATTTTTTTTAAGATTGTTTCTTTTTAAAATCTCATTTATTTCAATTTTCATGATTTCTTGGATGTAATTCATGATATTAAATATGGTGAATTTGAAAAAAAAAATGTTTTTAGACAATGTTAATAACTTAACCATCTGTTCTTGGTTTTGAACTTTTAATGATCAAGGTGGCTTATAATTTGAAATGGTCAATGTGGCATATAATTAAGTGCATCTAAGTTATATTTTGAAAAGGGATAAAATTTTGCTCTATTTACTTATATTGCTCTAATTTTCTAATTAACTCCCTCTGTTTGGACTGTTATTAATAATAAAAAAATACAAATAGCAAGATTTGATTGAAGAATTGGACCTAATTCATAGTAAATGGACCTAATTTAAAAGGTTTTAATATTCATAATTAATTTTTATATTTTTTCCTTAGATTTAATAATAATTTTTTAGAAAGTAATTGTAATTTTGAATTTTTTGAATATAAAATCTGTATAAAAATTTTGAAAAATGAGTTTCTTTCTCCATTTTTTTTATTTATTAAATTTAATTTTAGATCAAGTTTTAATAATTAATATTTATTATATTTATTGTAACATATTTTTTTATTATATTTAGTGTTGTAATAACATTCTTATATATCATTCAATTTCATACGATGATCAAAATCAAACAAACCTTCATAGCTCGACGCTCCTTGACGAAAGTGGGCTGAACCTTATCTTTCAAGTAATCAATCTTCTCAGAGAAGTACATCTCAGGAGCTCTTGGCTCAATCACGAACTTCTTACAAAACGGGACCCACTTCCTCCCAAACTCCGCCGTTTCCGAAAGCGCTTCGAACGTACACATGGAAGCTCCATCGTCCGATATATAACACGATATCTTATCCACCGGATAATCCATCGCCAATATCGACAGAATCGTGTTCGCCGTCACCAACGGCGGCTCCTTCATCGGATCCACCGTACTCACAAACACATCCACCGGCGTCAGCAGATTCGGCTCCCCTTCCCTCTCATACCTGAGAGAGAGACGATCAAGGTAGGTCTCACGCTCGATCGGGAACCATTTGGGGAACTGATCGAGGATCCATGAGAAAGCAAACCAGATTTCGCAGATAATGGAGGTGAGCCAGAGGCCTAGGGCATCATGAACCGGGTTCATAATTCTGTATCGGAGGAAGAAGGCCAGAATTACGAGACGTGCCACTATCACCATTCTGTACGGATTTACCTTGCTTGATGCTATTGGTACTTTTCTAGACAGTGGCTGCCTTGCTTCATCCAACCTGCAAAAGCACACAATATTATATATATATATATATATCAACCATTAAAATTTCACACAATAACACAGAAGAATGAAAAGACGTACAAGGCTGCATCAGGATCTTCATCAGGTTCAGGCCCCAAGTTTCCTTGCTGGAGTTTCCACTCGTCCATTCTATCTTTCCAGTCATCCTCGTTCTTCTCTTCCCCTCTTGCACTTCCTGCTTTGTCGTTAAATATTTTAAAACCAGATGAAGATGGGTAAAACTCAATCAGGCTGTATCGCTTAACCAATAGTTAGAAACTAATCTTCCCAAGTATAAAAATCACTAAAGTGCCTCTCCCAACAAAACCTTTCCATGCATACAGCTTGATTTAAACTTAAGATATTATGTTTAAGGAAATCAGTCATATATCAATTGTGACTTTGTTGGTTTTGGTTAATACTATTTATCATACATTAACCTTCTAAATATTTTTTATCATTAGATTCAGGATAAAATGGGTAAACATTTTAACATCTTACAGTGATGAAAATGTGGCATTTTTGAATATTTTACGATTTTTTAAAGAAAAATATTCTTACAATGTGCAAGTGTGATTTAATTTTTTTAAATCACAAAATTTTCAAAATTGTGTTATTTCATCACTGTAAGATACCAAAATGTTACCCCGGCTCATTTTATTTATAATTTAATGTTGAAAAACAAGTTATAAGAGATATTAGAAAACATTAAAGAGAAGCATATTAGAGATCTGAGAACACATGCACGAGTTGGATATATAGTTTTTGTGAGAAAATGAACGTTACCAGGTTCAGAAACAGGATAAGGATGAACGCGTTTGTGGAGAGAAGAGGAAAGCATCTGATCTCCATAACCATGAGATGATATTGAGAACTCTCCACTCACCGGACGGGAGCGGTTTCCGGCAATGACAGGAGGGAATTGAGCATTGTCGTCATCGTCAGGGCCTCTTCCATAGCTCATCTTGCCATGCAACATGGCCTCTGCCATATGGTTATGCTTGTTCTTCTCATCTGCTGCGGTCTTGAATTCATGTTCAATGTCATCCACGTCCTCCTCATCTTCGTCTCCCTCCACCCTAGGGCTTCCTTCATTATTCCCAAAAACATACCACATCAATACTCACTAGCTTAAAGGGAAATATTAAAGTGTCATTAATTAATTAATTAGTTGGTTAATTGTGCTCATATACTCTATATAAATAGGGACCCTTAGCATTTGATTTAGAGAGAGGCTAACATAGGTCATCTTCTCATGAGTCCTCATAATTTGGATTTGTTCATTACTCTCCAAGGAGGGTTGATTAATTGTTGTGTCCAGCTTATTGCTCTCTCATGGATAATAGATATGATTTTTCCATTATGTTCTTCTAATTGCTTTGGGTATAGTTAACAATCATAAAGATATGTTATGTATATATACATCAGACTTGAAGATCATCATGTATTGGTGTTTCCTAGGGCAAAAGCAATTAATTAAGCCTGCATATATACATAGATACCTTTGAGACGCTTGTATCTGGTCTTGCACTGAGGGCAGAGTTGGCTGCCTTCTCTTCGTTCATATTCATAGCAGGGACGGCAAACCGGGAAACCACACTCATTGCAGGCGACAAACAAGTCGCCGTCCACGGTGAGTCCAACGTCGTCACCGCATATCTCACAGACTTGGCCATCCAAATTCTTCAAAGGCTTAGGCTGCAGCCACCATATATGTATAGATAGCCCAATCAATCTCAACGTAACACTCCAAATTAAAACACAAGCCATGAAATTATATATTACAAAGCACATTCATGGATAGATAGATAGATTGATTGATTACCTCTTCGTGGCCGTGAATGACGACAAGCTCGTTGCGGTTGTGAGACCCAGCGACAAGTCCAGCGCTGGCTTCCATGGCTGGGGCAAGATGAGAGTGATCAGGAATGAGTACGTAGTGGGTGAGTGAAGAAGAAGAGGTTAATAAGAAGAATAAGAAGAAGGAAATGGTTTGTCACCTAATGTGTCCACGTTAGGGTTGCTGAGGTTGGTTACAGTGTCCCCATTGCCTTCAATTGAAGCTTTGTCTTTCCTTTTTTTCTTTCTTTCCAACCGCTCTACCTCGCCGCCTTCCTGTGACTTGTCTCCAACGACCACCTTTCTGGCCATTTCTTTTTAATTAAATACTGTATCTATCCGATCTTAAATATAAAATTTAATTAATTTTTTTTAGAGGAATTAATGAAATTATATAAATTACTTTAAAGTATTTATTTTTATTATTTTTTCTCCAAACTAATTTACCTGACTTATACATATATCATGGTTAATAAATTTATTCAGTTTCATTAATCTTTCAGGAAAAAAAAAAGTCAATGAGGTTATATTTAGTATTGGAGGGAGTATTCTTTATATTACTCTCTTTCCCTCTCTAATTTAGCTCTATTCTCAATATTTATTCAATCCATCTAGTTTTTTATACTTCTAATTTGATTTCATTTTTCTCATGGCTAACGCTTTATTTTTCATGTTTTTGTTGACTTTTTGTTTGTACGTGTTATTTTGGTATTTTGGTTTTGAATATGCTTAGCTGAAAAAATGAAGGAATCAATTAAGTGTATATACTCTGAAGAGGTGAAGTAGTCGGGCGCCTGGTAACTCAATGACACCAATGAGAGGTGATAACGTCTTTAAATTTGTTTAAAAATGAAAAAAAAATAAATCAAATTCACCCATATATAAAACCATGAATGACCTTTTGAAAAAAAAAAACAACAATTGCATCAAATTTAAATAAGGACAATCTTAAAAATGTAATTAATATCTTACTTAGTGACTTGTAATAAGGATCAATCATTTGAGCTTTATAATAAGAACTGCAAGAAATATGTTCAATTATTTACATGAATTATATATAATACACTCATGTATAATTTATGTTGAACGTGTGGCAACGTAAATATCTTCCCAAAAGGAAAGGAATAGTAAATAGAAACCAAATAAATTGTTGCACAGAAAAATTAGTTTACTAAAAATGTTATGACATATTGCGTTGTAAGCATCGAAAATGATTATATCCTTCATAAAATTAAAAAAAAAAAAAAAAGAAGAAGTCATATATATATAGAGGAAGAGAGATTTCAGATTTTGGGTTGCAAAAATGTTTTGGATTTTGATTTGTTTTTTCGGCCAACTTTTTGGGTTTTGTTTATATTCAATTTTTTTCTATAATTAGATATGTTTGTATCGATGTCGAATATGGATGCAAATTTATCCCCCTAGCTTATTCTCCGTAGTCCGTACCCAATTTTTTAAAATTTTTCAAATATTTTTAAAATCAAATAGTTTATTATTTATTGTTCATTTAATTTATATTAAATTGTTTTGTATATCTTCTTCTTTTGCCATATATAATTAATATGTGTATAATATTAATGAGATATTTCCTTAAATATTTACGTATACTCATGCAACTTGTGGGAACTGTGACGTGATCTAAATTAAAACATATTTTTCCTCCGATGTTTTTGTGGACACTTGAGCTTGAATGGTCTTATTTGATTATTATAAGCAATTTCAGATTTCAGATATAATGACATATAGACAAATTTTAGTGTCATTTATCATTATTTTTTATATTTTTCCATTTATCCTTTTTTATCTTTTTGGTACACAAGTTTCATGAAGAGAAAATTCTGGTAAAAAAATAAAGAGAAAATTTGATAAAAAAATAATTAAATATATAAAACATTTAAAAAATTCAAACTTCGACTAGCATATTCAACTAGTGAAACTCTCAAGCAAGAAAAATAAAAAAGAGAGCAGGTGAAAAAATTAAGCAACATTTAGTAGAGATAAAGGGGAAAAAAACTTCAGTCAGACGAAAGGAAATTTCAGTAGGCTATATTAGTTGGTAGGTATTTGATAGAAATTACTTAGTAGCAAGTTTTGGATTCTTAAAAAATATTTTAAAATGTATGGAACTTTCTTAAAGAATAATTAGATTTAGGCCTCATTTTGTTCTCGTTTTTATGAATAATAATAGCTATCATGGACACACACACACACACACACACACACACAATTATGCATGAGTGTGTTAGTGGATTCAGAATCAATATAAAAATATACATCTGATTTTTTTTTTTTTTTTTTTTGCCAGGTGATATGCTGTTTAATTTCGGAACGTCAGTGAGACTAATCTGTATAGTATATAATGAGATTAGACTAGCGTCCCCTTAGATGTATATAGTTGTCACCCTCAAAACTACCTTATATGAAAATGATATTAGTGCTAACTTTCGGTTGATATGTGTGACCGTGACGAAATGGTCAATTTAACCTTTTCAAATAATGACTGCATTTTTAAGCCAAGTTGTACAAGGTAATCAATGTTAGGTTTTAAATGGATAACAAGGTATAAAGTTAAGGTAAAAGATGTTGAGATAAACGTGCGGTTATATAAATAAGTATAGTATTCGAAATGATCATACAGTCAATATGAAGAGTCTTTTGAAAAAGAATACAGAGAAAGATTGAAAAAGAATGATTAATAAAGTCATTGAATATGACCTTTTGTTTAACAATTTATCTAAAGGCTTACTTATTAATAAAATATAATGACATTGTGTGATTTATATAACCGACGTCACATTATGGGATAATGTATGTTGTTCTTGTTGTTTGAAACTTTGTTATTAATAAATCACCATTAGTCCATTACTGCTACTACTCTTTCTCCCTTTGATCTTACATATAAGTAACATTTCCCCACATAGAATTGGTCGTGTTTGTCTATATATATATAAGTAACATTTTGTATTTGTCAAAAAATTTAATTAATACATTTTTTTATCCTCAATTGATTGCATGTCCCTCTTATTTCCTTTTCCACTCTTTCTCTCTCATATTAATCATCTTCAATTTTTTATAAATAGCAGTATATTTGGGGAAAAAAATACTTTACATTTCTCACGCATGTATTCCTTTCAAGTTTTAACTAATTTTAATTTAAATAACATTTTGATTTATGTAGTTTTGTTAGTTGATACTTATGTACAAGATCGATGTGAGTACTACTGCCGCAGTACTGCTGCTGCTACTTGATCGACAAATAGGGCAACAGCTACCTATATATAAATAATTTGTGAGGTGCTTGTAACCCAGATGATACTAAAAAACTCTCATGGAGGCTTTCTTGAGTGCGACTGTTGTCCCACCCTTAGCATCACCATAGTCAAATCCACAAGGAGAACATTTATAGAATAAAGTAATTAATTAATGATATAGGGTGTGTTTGATACAGCGGTAAGAAAAATATCTTATTATGATTCTGATTTATTAAAAATGACTTAATAGAAAAGTCAGTTTTTATAACGTGATTTATGTTTGGATGAGCGATTGAATAAGTGATTTTCTATAAGTCAAAATTTGTTTGGATTGGATATTGTATAAGTGTTTTTTTAAAAGTAAAAACTTATTTGGATTGGCAATTACATTAGTGCTTTTGTGTTAATTATGAAAAAACAAGATATTTAAAATTAAAAATTAGTGAAAAAATTGAAGTTAGAAAATGTGATGTCAAAATACATAATTTTTTTGAGGGATCTATATATGCAATCCAGATGAAACCAGTTTCCTTTACCAAACATTAATCAAGTTACTAATATATTATATTTCACTACTGAAGTTGAACTTACTCTAAAAATTTAATGGGAAATTTGCCAAGTTCGCAACTCCTTTTTTTCTTCAATTGAAAAATTTAGCTATAATGTTATTGAAAGAAAAAAAACACACACACACACACACCCCTCCGACTGAGCGCTCGACCAGACAAGGGGAAGAGAAGAGAGAGAGAAAATCAAAAGGTTGGTTCAGACGCATTAAATACCACGGTAAATCGGATGCCCCCTTTTGGAACAAAAAAAAAAAAGCGGATGGTTTTTCAAAAATAAGCTAGCAGTTGGGGCTTATTCAAAAATACTTAAAATCAGGCTTATAATTTTTCTGAAAATGCTATGTCAAACATTGTAAAAACGCAATCCATTTTTATTTAGGTTTATTGCCCTAAAACAGACTTATTTCAGCCCAGTAAGTAATACCAAACACTATACTCTCTTACAAAATCACTTACATTTTGAATGAGGACGCGCGGCTTAAGCTTCCATATTTGACAAGAGGAAGTATGTAAATTATTGCACACATTGTATGATAAAAAAGAGTCTCATAACATGCCCCGATGCACCAAAGCCTTCCGTATAAATCTATATCTATAGTAATTAAATAGAATGACATAATTTAAATAATCACACTTTTTTGGGCTAAAGACATGTAAGAACAAACTAATTAATGAGATGATGATGATGATAAATATCGTGAGTAAATATTAATCTCACTCATTTTTGTTATGCTATTTGAGAATGATATAAATTATGGAACACGTAAGGAGTTGCTTTCAGATCTACGATGATGTGTATGGATGGGGTGTTTGCTTCTATGCGACTAAAAATATGTCAGCATTGTTGGGAACGAAGCAACTTTAATTTAAAGCGAAGTTACCTTCAAAACGTTAGGTATGTAAGTTGTGGCTTCTCCATCTAAACACACACAAATATCATCCCATTTTGTGCCCTCCATGTATATATATATATATATATCTAAATGTATGTATAAGCGCATCAAACCCATCTGTCTCATATATGCAAACACAGGGGTAGAGAGAGAGAAGGGAGAGGAGGGGCATGCATTTTCCTAGAATTGATGGTTTTTCTACCAATATATATGAAGGTATGGACTATGGAGCCACCAAAATTTCTTCTAGCTAGTCACCAAGTTGGTGTATATTATTGAATAATACAATCCTAAATATAGTAGTTAGTTAAGGTGTTTACTTGGATTTTATAATATAAGATTTCAATCTATTTTATCTCCCAAATTAATATAGGGTTAAGGGGTATTTTTGCCTCGGAAGTGTAAAAATGAAGCAATTATGCCCTGATCATTATATCGGTTAATTTTGATTGTTAGTTAACTAAATATGCTGAATTGACAGTTCACATGTCATTCATTTCATTTTTGTAATGTGCAAATTTACCCCTAAAGTTTGAAATCTAACTTTGAAAAAAAAAATGAAGTAAATAACACATAGACTTCTGACACAAATTTACATTTTAACAAAAATACCGTGAATGACATGTGGACTGCCAATTCAGCATATTTAGTCAACTACAAATTTAGTTAACTAACAGTCAAAATTAACTGAGATAACCGCTAGAGCAAAATTGCTTCCTTTTTTACACTTATGAGGCAAAATTGGCTCTTGATGAAAATTTTCAAGGCAAAAGTGGCCTTTAACCTGTTAATATACTCCACCGATTCATAATGTAATTTGGGAGTTGATATTGATCCCAAATGCAAGACTTATTTTACATGTTTATCAATTTTTCACAAATTAGCCATGTCGATATTTCCTCAACAATAATTAAGTAGAGGAAATTAAGGAAAATGATCAGGGTATTTGAGAAAAAAAAATGTTATATTAGCTAAAACTAATTACTTCATTAATCTATTCAAATTAGTTAGTTAGGTCTAACATTAAAGAGTAGATAAGCAACTTTTTTTTCTAAATTATCTCTATTGAGTGCACATGGTAAATAGGGTTTATCAAGGGGAAATTTCAATATAAATGATAATTAAAAAAATATTTTAGAAAGATAATATGTACACATTGTTTATAATAACTAATTTAATTAATTTCATTAATCTACTATCTAGCATTCTTAAGGAAAAGGAGGGAGTATTATATTACTGTCAAATTCAACGATTAAATCAACATATTTAATTAAAATTTTTTGCACTAAATAATTTTCTACATTAAGCCGAGTTTGTCTTCTAAAGCCAGAAAACGGTGGTGCTAAGTGGTTTCGTTAGACAGTCAGCTAGTTGATCCTGTGAAGGCACATTATGAACAAAAACTTTATTGGCTAAGACTTGATCACGAACATAATGAGTGTTGATCTCAATATGTTTGGTTTGGGCATGAAAAACTGTATTCGAAGCAAGAGACGCAGGGCTTATGTGATCGCACCAAATCACTAAAGCCAGCCAAAGTAGACCCAAAACAGAGTTCATTAAGCAGCAAATGAATATAGGCGAGTTCAGCAGCTGTGTTAGCCAAACCACGATATTCCGACTCAGCCGAAGACTGAGAAACCACTAGTTGTTTCTTGGAAGACCAAGACATAAGAGAATGTCTGAGAAAGATCTGAACAAGAAGCCCAGTCAACATTGGAGAATGCTTCTAGTGTTAACAGAGGTGAGGACTGCAGAAGAAGAGCTCGATTTGAAGTGCCTTTCAAATATCGCAACAAACGTTTGACCGCTAGCAAGTGAAGAACAGTTCGTGAACTTAAGAACTGACTGAGTTGTCTCACAGCATAACAAATATCTGATCTAGTGTTAATAAGATACTGGAGTGCTCTGACGACGCTGCGATAGAGATGAGGATCACTGAATGATTCAATATCAGCTAAGGCCAAGGTTCGACCAGTCACCATTGGAGTTGGGCACGGAGAGCAATTAAGCATACCGCAACGCGACAAGAGATCAGATAGTGACAGATATGGGCTGAGACGCAATCTGCGATGAGACGGGCCCATTATCTTGAACAGAAGAAATAATAGGGCCAATGGTAGGGATGGGATTGGATTGAGAAGAGAATGAGCCCGACCCTGTCTAGAGATAAAGACAGAACTCGATGGATGTTCCAGATCATTATCCGATGACGGCACTAAAAAGGGTAAAAAAGAGGAAGTTACAGGGTGAATCGAAGCATGATCTAACTGATCAAGACCATTCAAAGAACACTTCGCGTTGGGCGAGACAGGTACATCTAAAGCAAGGTTACTGAAAAAAGGAAAGTCAAACTCGTTAAAAATGACATGATGAGAGATATACATCTTACCAGAGGGACTCAAACATTTGAAGCCTTTGTGATTGCAACTAGGTCCCATATATACACACTTTCCAGAGTGAAATTGGAATTTATGTCTATTGTATGGTCGGAGACACTGGAAACAAGCACAACCGAAAGCGTGTAAAGCAAGATAATCAGGTCTCTTCTTGATAAAGCTTCACATGGTGACATGTTAAGAACCTAGGTGGGTAAGCAGTTAATAACATAAACAGCCACGAAAAATGCCTCCCACCAATTAGGGATGGAATAGGCCATGTCCCCTAACAAGGGTCTGCGGCCTAGCCAACACAAAGCCTACCCTAGTCTATTTAGTAAATAGGTTAGGTTCAGGTTTAGCCCTATTGTTAGGCCTATTTAGATAAACAGGTTAAGGCCTAACTTACAGGCCTGACCTATTTAACTTTTTTAATTTATACTATTATATCAGTATATACAATATCATCTAAATAATTTTATAAATTATATATAAATTTACTAATTTAACCTTAATTCTAAATTTTACATTGCATCATCATTACACTCAACCATTACTTTCACATCAATCATTCACCTTACCTCTCTTCTCTCTTCTCTTGGATAACTAAAGATGGCGACACTAACTCACTCACTCTTCCCTAACTTAGTCGTCCACTAAAACATAATAATTGCTATGAGTTTATTTTAATGCCAAATGAAATATTATAATTTTAGTAAGAGGAGTTTGTACAATTTATGTGGAAAGAGTAAAAGAGGTAAATTATAGTTTTACATATTGTTTGTTATACTTAATTGATTTTAAAAAATATATCTTATTAATCAATAGATGATTAGTTTTTCTTATTCCTATTTGCTCGAATAATTGTTGTCACTAGACATTCTTTTCTTTTCCTTAATAAGCCCTAATATCACGACGAGAATGGATGTTAAGCTTTTAAGATATAATGTAGGATTGTAAATAAGCATGAAGAGTTATATATGAATTTGGATGCATAGACTTTAAAAGTTATTTAAATGCATATATTTTAAGTAGGTCTTTAAACAGGTTTCAGGCCAAGGCTTAGGCCTAAGAAAAGCCTACATACAGGCTCAGGCCTAGGTTTAGGCTTTGAATCTCTGTTGCAGGCCCATGCCTATCTAGATAGAGCCTAGTCTAGCATATTTCCACCCTTAAGCATTTTTGCTTAAGAAACCAAGCTCAGTCCAGTTTCAACGATGTGCTGTTGTTTGCGTTTTACTCATCCATTCTGAGCTGAAGTGTGTGGGCAAGGATGACGAAAAAGTGTACCAGAGTTAAGAAGAAGCTTCGTCAAAGAATGAAACTCGCTACCCTATTCAGTTTGAAAAACTTTATTGTTCCTATTAAATTGATTCTCAACCATTTTCTTAAAAGTTATGAGTGCACTTAAGCTTCCCCTTTGGATTGTAACAGGTACAACCACGAAAAACGACTAAAGTCATCAATAAAGCAAATATAATATTTAAAGCCATTTGTAGATTGAATAGGAGCAGAGCCCTAAAGGTCAACATGAATTAATTCAAAAGGAGAATTAGCTTTAGAATCGGATGATTTAAAAGGTAAATCATGAGATTTATCATATTGACATGCACCATACAAGCTAAATTTCTCATTATGAGGAATTTTGATATTACAATTGGTCAAAATGGATTTAATGGTATTACAAGAGGAATGGCCTAACTTGCGGTGCCAAGAATCGAAACAGTAAGATACACTATAGGATTCAAGAGTGGCTTACTATTGAAAGTAGGAAGTTTTGGTCGTTGGTGCAACTTGTATAGTACGTTAGTTTTAATCCCTATTAGAAGTACCTCCTGAGTTTACTTGTCATTCACAAAGCAATGTTGGGAATCAAATTCAACAAGAGCATTATTATCAGAAGTTAGTTTTGCAACACTAAGGTTTTTCTTAATGGTAGGAACAACCAGAACACATCGTAAAGAAAGAGCAGAAGCACCAGATCAAAGAACAGCAGGTGTAGAGCTACAAATATAGAGTTTGGAACCATTTCTAACGGTTAATTAACTTGTCTTAGTGGCTCCAGAAGCCTCTTGATGAGTGACATGGTTAGTGGCTCCACTGTCCATATACCACGCCATATCGGACACCAACTCAGAAGTAACAACATATGTAGAAGTATGATCACTAGCTGGACAAGAACCATTAGAGGTATAAAAACGATTAAAGTGATAAAAGCATTGAATAGCTGTATGACCTTGGCAAGAACAAACTGACAAGTAGGGTTGGACCAAGGGAAACATCCTCTATCACGTCCTCGTTGTGCACGTGGACCACCAACACTACGTTAACCACCAGAGCCACGAGAATCACCACACTATGGCTAAGACGAAGAACTAGATCCATTAGTAGTAATAGCAATATTAGCAAAGGACAAGTTTACCAAGTTTACAATATTTAGATGTTCAAGATGATATTCAAACGTCAACAATCGTGAATGAACATCAATCCACAGCATATCATCTTTATCAGACAGATAGATCATGATCGGAGTGTAATCAACATCCATCTTGACCAGGTATTCATCAATAGTACTAGCACCCTTATGAGTGCGTTGAAGATTGTAATTGTATGTAGTGATCCTAGACTTAGACTAAGTACTCATAAGATCAATGATTGCCTTCCAGATCTGAGAAGAGGTCTTACAATGTAGAAATTGAGAAGCAACATCTATTGTTATGGTACCAAGAAGCCAACTAAAAATAATTTGGTCAGTGGCGACCCAATCGCTGAACTCAGGGTTCAAGTGTTGTACGCCAAAGTCATCAAAAATATATTCCAGTGGGCAAGGCTTGGTGCCCAAAACGAAGGACTCCAATCGATGACCTCATAAAGCAAGAAGAACAAGTGAGCGTCAAAGGAGAAAATTGGTTCAATCCTACTTGATGGAACCAAACTGATTCAAGTTGTTAAGAAGTGGAATCAATTTCGATTGAAAAAGTAGAAGAGGAAGAACCAGGAATCGTTGGAGAAGCCAGCGAAGAAGAGGCTAGAACTGTTAGTGATACTATGATGAATTAATTTGAGTAGTTAGTTAGTTGAGGCCCTAATTTATATAAAGGGTCCTAGCTAATATGATTTAGTATATAGGATAGTTAGATCCTCACTATATTTAAAGAGAAGTTAATTTAAATCTCTAAAGGAAGTTCCTCTTAGTCCCCAAGTGGGGTTATTAATCACACTCAAGTAAGGGATGATATTATTAAACTTCAGTGGGTTATAGTTTGTATGAGCATGTTACTCTTATATTGTTAATACAAGATTTTTCATCTTTTTCATTATATTTTACTGTTATAAGATATAGATTTTACTCTCCAAAGGGCGTCCATTTTTCAAAAAGAGAAGTAAAAAATAAAGGTGGTGGCATTTTTGTATTTATGTGCGTCAATTTTAAAATATTAGACGTCCCAATTTCAAAAGCCAGATGCCAAAGGTACTTGGCATCCCTGATATTAGGGACACTAAAGGATATCCCTAATTTAAATTTGGGACTCCAAAAGCACAAGCACAAATTTAAATTTACGGCCTTTATTTGCTAGTTCCACACTCTCACACTCATCTTCCTCTTCTTCTTGTTTCAAATGGAAGACCTCTCTCACCGTCACCACCACAAGAAGAAACACTACCACTATAACCCCCTTCATGATCAAGGCCGAGATTAAGTTCATAAATATGTGATTATGTGGAATCAGAGACCGTAGTATGATTTGAGATTTATTTAAAGTAAAATTCCCAAAATCAGGGTTTTCAAAAAATTTTCTAAACCTGTTCAACCATGGTCTCATATTCACATTTCAATTATACAAATGGCTTGTACAATACAATTTCATTTATGAATATCAAAGTATAATGCAAATTCCCGACACACTCAGGTTCTATTAAACAACTAAAGGGTTTACAAGGCAAGAATGCCCATAGTTAGTTTCCCAAATCAGGGGATTACACAAATATTATCCAACATCTCCAAAACATACAATTTCTTCCCGTTAGATATCCAAAATACATAAAACTATGATAACCAATATCCAAAATAAAACTCCTATCCTGGAGCTTTATGCGCCTTTCGTCACCTGCTTCTCTCTTAAACCTCCAGCCCAGTCTGAAATTTGTTTTGGGAGAGTGAGATTTTAAGAAATCCCCATAGCGTCAAATCACTCATAGTATGCACAACCACAAAGCAAGAAAGCAAATCATCACACAACACAAATCAACTACAATGGCAATTACAGCGGCAAGGGCAGGTATGACTTGTGTCACCTTTATGTTTGCTCACGCTAAAGTGCTCATATTGTATTGCATATTCACATGTTCATATCACATATATCACCATAGCTGGGATCCACATAAATATTTCACATATACACAGCCACACTGGTCGGATAATCAAACAGGAATCCATGATTCCACAATGCAGCCTCGGCAATTACAATGGCAGGGGTAGGTGTGATAACCATAACTCCTTACGACTGCTTACGCTGTAATGTCTTACGGCCGATAACACATACACAAGTTTGCAATGGCCTCATGCCAAAGATTTTTCACAACACAATCATGATAAGTCATACATACCAAACATTATAGACAACATGAGAGAAAAGTCACTACCTTAGTCCTTCTGTGCGTGCTCTAGCACTGGTCTCTCCCGAATAGAGCAAATGTCAAATCCTATAATTCATAATTAGGGATGAAGTGTTATACTCTTATTCCAATACTTAAATGACTTCATATCACTTAAATTAGTTATCATTTATGTTCTTTAGGAAGCTACAAATGCCTCAAACAAAGGCTCTAAAGGGTTGGAAAAACTATCTCAAGGACGTCTTTTAGAAGCATAAGAACAGATTTTTCACTGTTTCACTCGAGTGAAGAAGACCTCACTTGAGTGATAATGGACCTGCACTTGAGTCCTGGAAGCAACACTCGAGTGATAGCCAAATGCTCACCCAAGTCCTAGGAAGTGAGGTGTAGAAAGTGCTCACCCGAGAGCAGAAAAAAATGACAGAAACCAGAATTGATCATTGCACTCGAGCATAACTCAAATCACTCGAGTGATAGCTTAATGCTCACCCGAGTCCCCAAAGGTGAGGTTCAGGGAGTGTTGACCCAAGAGCAAAAAGGAACTTATAAATGAGATGAGTACTTGAGCAGGGCTCTTTGCACTCGAGTGATGACTTAACACCCATGAGTGCTAAGTCACACTCTTGAAACTCAACCGCGAGTGATAACCTGAGACGCGAGTTCATAGTGTCAGATACACCTTCACTCTAGTGAAACGAGGTTCACTCGAGTGAGAACCCACAACACTCGGAAGTGAAACAAACACTCTTACCTTTTGAACAGAAGTGCGATTAGAAACACAGAAGGAAAATGAGAATATAAGGCTGCACTCGAGTGACGCCCTGACGTACTTGAGTGAGGCTTATCAAAAGTAAAAAAACGCAGCAGAGTTGATAGCACTTCCCAAATTTTACCCGAGTGATTCCAATGATCCTAAATACTAAACCAAGACTACTCCCACATAAAATTGCCCAAGGAATCCAATGGAACCATCAAAACTATCAAATTCCTATTCCATTATTATGCTTTGGTTTTAGGCTTCATCCAACACCAAAATCCCAAAATCACCAAACTTAACATTTCAACCTCAAACCAATTCTATCTATCCAAAACACATCACCAAGCACCATTTCTATGACCACAACCTGCCAAACTACAAATGACCCTAATTTTTCTAAAATAAGGCCAAAAATTCCAGAAATTCCAAACTCAATCATTTGACACAAAACATAGATAGAAAGATTCATTTCACTTACCTCAATAACTTTCTCAAAGAGGTTTCTTGATTCACTAAACTTTAGATTTCCTTGTGTGCTCAAACACCACCCAATGGAAAATCTAAAACCATAAAAATGGAGTCCTCAACCCAAGGAACAACATTAAAGAAGTGAGTTTTTGCATTAGAGGTCATTTACTCACCTTAATCTCAAGCTTTTCTTCCTCTTTCTAAGCTGCCATGGATGCTTGAAAATGGGAGAGAGAAAATAAGAGAGAAGAGTGAGGAAGGAGATGAAATGATGGCTTGCCCATGCTTCTTTGCCCCTTTAGCCGAAAATATGGGAGGGAAGAGAGAGAAATGATTAAACAATTAAAATTTGACTTTTCAACACCCTCTCTCATCCTACCAACTTGTCAAGTGTCACCATTTTATTGGTTTTCATAAAATAAGAAACCAATTAGTTACTCTAACCACTCCATTAGCCATTTAGTTTTATTTCTCATTTCCCTCTTAGTTGGTAATTAATTCTTCCATTAATCACTAACTAATTGTCATTCTTTCAATTTCTCACTGATTATGGCATATTAATTAAAATTGCCACATAACACATAATAACTCATATTTAATTCACAAATTATTCTCAATAATCATCATTAGCCATTAATTAAAATTTGGGGCATTACAACCACCATACCTCCACTACCATCACCACCTACCTCAGGATTACCACCAGTGAATCTGACAACGAGGTTGATGAGACAGAAGAAGGCAACCTTGAGGTGTGGGTCACTTTCAACAACAGCTTTCAGTAGGTTCAGTCGGTTCTGCACTGCGATCGCCTCCTACTTCAGTAGGTGAATGAGAACCACCAATCGATGAAGGCAATCTTAGGTTATGTTTCTTCTTCCTTAAAGTAGGATAATAAACTAACTTAGATAATTTGTTTAACCTCACTAAATTTTGTTCTTTTCATTATGTGCTGGGCTAATAGTTGCTTTTGTACTTGATTACGTAGTCTTTCTCCATTCCATACTTAAAGGTCAAAAAGAAGAAACAAAAGCAAAGCTCTTTTTAATTTTAAATTTGAAAACTTATGGCATCCGTTTTTCAAAACGAATGTTGTAAGTGAATTACGATGTCCCCTTTTTAACGGACGTTGCATCCTGATTTTACTATGTCCTTAACATAGGCATCCTGTTGTTTTCAGACCTTAAAAAGGGCCAAAAAACGGATGTTGAAAATATTGTCTATAGTAGTGTTTCTCTAATTTTTATTGTTTACATGGTACCATAGCAGGTTATTTTTGGGCAAAAAAATAATGAAGCCTATGTTCTTGATTTCCCACTTTAATCCAGTTTACTTCTTGAATCTACACCATCACACTCTTGCCACATTTCTTGATCTGGTGCAATCCCGGAACCCCATCTTCCTCTTTTACTTACAGCATCGAGACTTACCGCAGCAACCAAATTTTAAAGCTTACGGTGGAGCACCATCCTTGCCATTGCCACCAAAGCTTATTGCCTCTATGAAGCCCTTCCTCTCGCTTCTCACTTTTGCCATATAATCGTTTCTTGATTTGAAGATTTTCACTATTGAGATGGTCATGATTCATTTCTTAGTGTGTGTACCGTACACCTTTGATATTCACCTTTCTGCTTGTGTCTCATCACTATTAATAGTTGTGATCTCTGTTAAAGTTGTTCATCCTTACTGTCGAGTTTGTATCTCCTCCAACGAATTGACGCGTCAGCCTTAATCTTTCTCTAGTGATGTACTTATTCTTCTCCCATGTTCATCTTTGTTTCAAGATTCATCAAAATTCGGTGGGTCATTAAGAGTATTAGAAGATTGTTGAAGCTTCGGTGAGAGCACACTGGCAACGTTAAAGTCTATCTTGCTGTCAAAGGTCCTCACAATAAGATTGCTCTTTGTGCCCGTCGAAGATCTCCATTGCAGTTTTAAAGGATTTCTTGATCTGCTGCTTCGATCCACTGTAAAGAAACTACTGGTTCATATTTTTTGGAAGATTTGAGTGACATTGATAAGGTCTTTGTTGTCGTCCTTCCATCTCAATCTTTCTAACAAATGCTTCTTTTCTTAGAATGCAAATATCTTTTGAAGAGACTTCGATGAATATTTTACTCCGGCGAGTATCTCTCTGATAGGGTTATAGTGCCAGGAGGGATTTAGATATAGAGTTCCCATCAATTGTTTTCTTGCTTGGAAATCATATTTCCATTGCTCCATTAATCCAGTGTGGATTGTGGATAGTATTCTCGGCTAGGCGGAATCAAAGAGAAAAGATTAGGGATAGGGAGGAGAATTTTGAATGACACACTGAGAACTGTGGTGAATGCCGAGAGGACAGGGAAAGCTACCTTGGAGTTGAAGCCCATTTCCACTATCATATTCTCCTTTCTCAAGATCATGAAAGTTTGAGGTTATATCAAGGACTTTGAAGTCTATGATCCTCATAGAGTGAGAAGGATAACAGTTCAATTTCAAGGTAGGATCAATAATTGTAGAGCCCTTACATAAACCGACAAGATATCAAGGTAGTGGAGATTGAAAAATACAAATTGAAAACTATTCCAATACATCAATAGGGTTATGTTGTGATTACAGCCCTTGAAGGTGTTTTGGATCTTGAGGAAGCCATAGAGCGGAATGTAAGCAGTCGAGTTCTTGGTTACTTTCACTAGAATTAACCATTACAATGTTAATTTGGCTTGAGCTATACTTGGTATTAACTAATGAATACTGAATGAAATGGGTGGTGAAATGTTTGGCCATCATTGTCCTATCTGTTAGTAAATCACAAAAGGGAGGTGAAGATTACTGATTTTGGTGTTAGTGTTATGTTGGCAAGCTCAATGGGCCAAAGAGATGCATTTATTGGAACTTACAACTATATGTCGCCAGAAAGAATCAGTGGGTACTTATGATTATAGTAGTGATATCTGGAGTTTGGACTAACTGGTAAAAACATGAAAACCATGCAATAAAGGTTGAAGACTCCGTAGTTAATATGTAGATAGAAGGAGAAACTAGCAAAACTGATCCTTTAGAAAGGGAGCTGAAAAATGAAGAAGTGTTTGAAGTGGCTTAACCATGTGGTTGAAAATCATTAAAGTGAAAGGGTCATATATTCAGCAAAGGATGCTGAATTGAAGAATGGAGTGTTGAAAAACAATATTCCGAAGATCAAGAGGAAGATAACTCCACAAAGGCAAAAAGTAAGATATCTCTTAAAAGTGTTGTTCACAAGAACAACATGATTGATTTAATCTCACTTCACTAAACCTTATTTTTTGTATTGGCAAGTTGACACTTTTAAAAGTCTAAGAAGTGTCAACTTGAGGAGGTGTATTAGAGATATTATGATAAATTAATTTAAATAGTTATTTAGTTGAGGCCCTAGCCTATATAAAGGGTCCTAACTAATATGGTTTAGTGTGTAGGATAATTAGATCCTCACCATGTTTAGAGAGAGATTAATTTGAGTCTGTCTCTAAAGAGGAAGTTCCTCTTAGTCCCCAAGTGGAGTTGTTAATCACCCTTAAGTGGGGGATGATATTATTAAACCCAAATGAGTTATAGCTTTTATGAGCATGTTGTTTTTATATTATTAGTACAAGATTCTTTATTTTTTTTTCATTATGTTTCTATTTCTCTAATTATTATTGTTTCCAAGAACCTGGGAGGAAGAAGCACTGGCCATTGAAAAGAGAGAGGATCGAGCAAAGCAACTGATACCAAGTTGAAAACGAGTCAGGAATGAATTTGGAAATAGGCTTTTAGTGAGTTGAATTCTCTAAGGCCATTGAGTTTATTATATATAGACCGTAGAACGCACAAGTAAGACATAAGGAAGTACAACAAAAGGCACGTGGCTCATAACCACTTACTAACTAATCTGTTATTGCCAGATGGCTTCCACAAGACTCTAGAACAGTCAAACTAATGCTTACAAGACTATAGGATAATTATCAATGTAATTAGACCCGGACCAAAAACCGGCCAACTGACTAGCAGACTGGTTCGGTGAATCAGTCCGGTATGAATTATTTATTTATTTTTAAAAAAATTTATTTTTTTTCTTTTTTTTAGAATTTCATATTAATAATCCTTAAATCTTCAATTTCTCACCGGTTTAATCCTGGATTAGCTTCGATTTGACTCTGATCTGACCCACTAACCTTTGATCCAGTATCCTGCCCGAGTTAGTAACCGGTTCGGGTTTAATTACCTAGATAATTATACATGAACCAAGTCTGGCCTATGCGGGCGGGCTTGCAACTGGATTAGGCCCCTGTATCATTTACTCTAACAAGGCCTTTTTTTTGCAGTTGAATCTGCCATATTATTCTGATGATCCCTGCTTATTACTAGGATGTCAACATGCCAGCTCCTCCAAAAGATAAACGTATGAAGGTGGTGAATGAGGAGTGTATGGAGGGGGATGGGTCTGGTCTGATTGGGGGTGGTATTATGGAGAGTAAGAAAAGTGTCAGGAAGGTGAAGAGAGTGGCAAGGAGAAGGCTAGCTGTTAATAGATCAATTGGAGGTGGGGTTAGTGGTAACAAGGAGGGTCGGGTAGGGGAGCAAGGTTGCAGTGAGAATGATATAAAAGTGGGCATAGGTGGCTGGCCTATAATAGCCCCCAAGAGCCATGAGCATCATGTCTTGGAACTGCCAGGGATTAGGGGTGTCACTGGCAATAAAGAATCTCAAGGTTTTACGTAGGGAAAAAAAACCATGTATTTTTTTTAATGGAAACAAAACAAAAACTGAAAAAAGTACAAAAAATTAGAAGAGCTTGTGGGTTAGTAGAGGAGTGGGTGGTTGAGCCATTGGGTTTAAGTGGTGGATTGGCTTTATGATGGGCTGAAGATGTGACTATTGACATTCTTTCTTCATCAAAAAATATTTTACACACTACGGTATCCTCTAGTGTTTGTTCTTTGCACAAATATATTACTTTCATATATGGGCCTCCTAAGGAGAGGGATAGAATTAAAATCTGGGAGAAAGTAGGTGATATTTCCAGGCATATAAATGGTTCTTGGCTTTGTGTGGGTGATTTTAATGAGCTAGTGTCTCAAAATGAGAAGTGGGAAGGGAATCCAAAGTCGGTTAGGAAAATATTGAATTTTCAGAAGTTCATATCAGATTGTGAGCTTATGGATTTGGGATTTAAAGGTGCCAAATTCACTTGGAGTAATAAGAGGTTGGGTAATGCACATATTAAAGAAATGATTGATAGGGCTCTTGCTAATGTGAACTTTAGAATGGTATTCCCTAAAGCACAAGTTTTTCATGAGGAGCCTATGGGTTCGGATCACCATGCACTGGTTATTGAGCTGTGCTTTTCTGGTAGCAAAACTCCAGTTACTTTTAAGTTTGAAAATAGTTGGGTTGAGCATCCTGATTTTTTGGAGGTGGTGAGGGAAGGTTGGGGGAGTGTAGATGGGGTGATAGATAACAGGGTAACAGAGTTTACTGAGAGATTAGATAACTGCAGGAGAGCCTTGATTAAATGGAGCAGTAAGGGATTTTCGAACTGCATAAAACTGATTAATAATCTGACTAGGCAGCTTCAAAGGTGTAGAGAGGGGGAGTTGACATAGGAAAAGGTGAGGGAAGCGGAAGGTTTGACAGCTGAAATTGAGAAGATTTGGGATGGTGAGGAGAAGTATTAGTGGCAACGGTCTAGCATTTCTTGACTTCGTGCAGGGGATAAGAACACTAAGTTCTTTCATATCTCTACTATTAAAAGAAGGAGATGAAATGCTATCTTAAGACTAAAACGGGGAGATGGAACTTGGATGGAAAATGAAGATGATATTGCAAATTGCTTTTCTTCTTATTTTTCTGACCCTTTTACAGCCTCTGGTTACAGATCCTTTGATAAGGTGTTGAGGTATGTAGATTACAGAATTGATGATTCTGTCAATAATCTTCTTATGGCACCAATTTCGGTTTCAGAGGTAAGAGAAGCTGCTTTTCAGCTTGGGGGGATGAAGGCGCTTGGTCCATATGGCTTTAATGGCAAGTTTTATAAAGCTTCCTGGTCAGAAGTAGGGCAAAAGGTGGTGCTGATAGTTAAAGAATTTTTTGAAGGACGGTGTAGTATGGTGGAGCTTAATGAGACAAATGTGGTGTTAATCCCTAAAACTGAAAAGCCAGATGGAGTAAGTTAGTTTCGCCCTATTGGTCTATTCAATTTTTCCTACAAATAGTTTCTAAGGTAATTGCTAATAGATTAAGACCATATTTGGATGTTTATGTTTCAGAAAATCAAGGTGCTTTTGTTCCGGGTAGATTGATACATGATAATATCATGATAGCCCATGAAGTGATCCATTATTTGATAAGGAAAAGGAGTGATAAGAAGTATGAATTTGCCATGAAAATGGATATGAGTAAGGCATACGATAGGATTGAATGGGATTTTCTAAGGGCTGTATTATTAAAAATGGGTTTCTGTGAGAAATGGGTGGAGTTAGTTATGAATTGTGTGTTTATAGTGAATTTGAATTTATGTCTTTTTGGAAGAAAAGTAGCTTCTCTAAAACCGATGAGGGGTTGAGACAAGGGGACCCTTTATCCCCTTATTTGTTTATCCTTGTGACTGATGTTCTGTCCTCCTTGCTTAACAAGAGTATTGAGAGAAAATATTTAAGAGGTATTAAGATGTCTAATAGCTGCCCTGTGCTGTCTCATAGTTTTTTTTTTACAGATGATGCCTTGCTATTCATGAATGCTAGTCTTGAGAATTGTAGGAAGCTGGCTGGTTTGATGAAAATGTACTATGATGCATCTGGACAGTTGCTAAATCTAGCCAAATCAGGTATCTTCTTCTCTAGTAATACACCTGATGATGTGAAACAACTAGTGTGTGAGTCCCTTGGTATATCTGATATGGAGGATTTTGGTAGATATTTAGGCATACCTAGTGTCTGGGGTAAGTCAAAACAGGAGGTTATGGCCTTTGTTAGGGAAAGAGTGAGTAAAAAGGAGCAAGGATGGAGTAGGAATGTCCTTTCTTTTGCTAGTAGGGAGGTTTTGATTAAAGCTGTGATTGAGGCAATCCTTTTGTTTCCCATGTCCTGTTTCAAATTCCCTAAAGAAATTTATAAATAGTTGGATAGTATGGTGGTAAATTATTGGTGGAGTAGTGTAGGAAATGAAGGGAAGATCCATTAGAAGGCTTGGGGTCAACTCAAATGTGCAAAATATGAGGGTGGGCCGGGCTTTAGGGATTTTGAGACTATGAATATGGCTTTGTTGGCTAAGACTGTGTGGAGGTTATTGAATAGGGGCGATGGTTTGTGGTGTAAGGTTTTGAAATGCATTTATTTTCCTAATAATTGCTTTTTGGATGCGGTTAAGGGTTACAAAGCCTCCTGGGTATGGTCTAACATCTTGGTAGGAAGAGATTTTCTCATGAAGGATCTTAAATGGGTCATTGGGAATGGAGTGGATACTAGGGTGTGGAAGGATGGGTGGATTAAAGGGTTGGGAGGGAGATCACTTAAGCAAATATATATGGTGATGTTCACTGTAATGATGATAGAGTGGCATGTTTAATTGAAAATGGATGCTGGAATTTATGGACATTAAGGAATAAAGTGGATGGCTTTATACTTGATTTTATTGGGAAAATCTCTATAGGGATGAGCACTGGCAGTGATAGAATCATGTCGAGTGGAGCAAGAAATGGGGAGTATAGTGTGAGGGGTGGGTACCGGGCTGGTAGAAGTAAGGAAAAGTAATTAATAGACCATGCTAGCTCGTCGGTGAGTATACCCCAATTGGGTTGGAAGAATATGTGGAAAGCTATGGTGTTGCCCAGGATTAATCATTTTCTATGGAGTTTTTTGAGTGATATTGTGCCCACTAAGGCCTCCTTATTTAGAAGAAAATGTGGTCAATCCCCTATATGTATGATTTGTGGTGAGAAGGAAGAGACTTTGGAACATATACTATTCTTTTGTCCCTGGGTCAAAGCTGTATGGTTTGGGTGTGGCATTTCTCTTAAGATTGATAATGCTAATATTGTTTGCTTTAAAAAATGGTGCATTGATTTGTTTGATCCAGGGTACAAACTTACTGACAACGATATTTCTCTGATTTTCTGGATTTTATGGCTGATATGAAAATGCAGAAATGAGTTTGTCTTTAACCTTGTTGAACCCAATCCGATTGGCATTGTTGAAAGGGCTAGGAAATATGTTACGGATTTCTGGTTGGCTAATTCTCAGGTACCTTCTGCATCAGGTAGTAAATCGGTTTCAAGGGATAGGCATTGGAAATTCCCTCCTGTGGAGTTTGTTAAAGTGAACTGTGATGGGTCGTTTATACTAGAGTCTAAGGGGGCAGCAGTGGGTATCATCTGTAGAGATCATGCATGTATGTTTTTGTGGGGATTTGGGGAAAAGGTTGAGTTATGCTCTGCATTTATGACTGAAGTTCTTGCTCTAAGGAAAGCTGTAATGTTAATGGTGGAGTTGTAGGTATCACGGGCTATCATTGAAGTGGACAACAAAGAAGTATATGACTGTGTGAAAAATAGGAAAATGTTTGGAGGTGAGTGGGAATGCTGTCTTCTATTGCAAGACGTGGGGAATCTTCTTGTGTCCAAGGAAAATTGGTCTCTTTCCTACTCATCAAGAGAAGGAAACAAAGCAGCGGAAGTGGTTGCTAATGAAACTAGAAAAGGGATATGTCCTATTGGGTGGGTGGTCACACCAACATCTCTTCTGACAGATGTGTTATTTCAGGATGCAAGGGATGCTCAAGATCTTGGGGTTGGTGTTGATTCTAGAAGACAACATGCTGTGCGGGAAGGAATTGGCTAATATGGCTGTGATGAGTTGTTTTGTGTTTGCTTTTTGTAATAGATTTTAGCTTTCTGTACTGTTTTTTGCTGTTGGTTATATGTTTCTGATGTAAACTTTTTTGTATGCTTTTTGGTTTATCAATAATATCATATTCTTTCGGTCAAAAAAAAAAAAAAAAACATGCCAGCTCCTCCTGATCATGTTTTTAGTCTCCATTATCGTGTCCCACTCTTTCGTGTGTTTCTGGATATTAATATGAATTAGATGTGTCTCATGTTTGGATATCCCTATAATCACTTTTATATTTTATAAAATAAAATTTCTCCCACTTATTTATTTTATACAGCACAAAATCAATTCTACACGTACATTTGATCCAACACATGGACCCACATGAACAGCTTCCATAGAGTCACTCTTCAAAATTATGTTTCTAATTTCTCAACTCCAAAGTACATCATATTTGTTTGTATCTTTATGATTAAATAATTAATCATAAGTATATACTACTCCTTCTTATTCTTAATATAAGACTTATTTAACGATTTGATCTTAGTCCTAAATATAAAATATGTTTTTTATATTTATCAATCTTTCTATAATTTGCCGCTCTCCCTTAACAATATTTTAAAAGAGAGGGAATGAAGGAATTAAGGATGATAATTATAATATTTGTTTAAAAAAATCTCATAATAAATAATTTTTTAAATTTAATCAAATTAAATAAATAAAACTTATATTAAGAATCAAAAAAATATCTTTTTATGCAGCACATAATAATGAAGATGAAGGGACAAGGCGAACCGGTTGGAAGCCGTGTACGGCATTTGGAGAAAAAAGTGTAGTGCACTACGACAGCATGTGAGAACCAGTGTTATGGAAACCGGACCGGACCGGCCGGTCCGGCCCGGTAACCGGCGAACCGGCCGGTTGGCCGGTCCGGTTTCCATTTTTTAAAATTTTTTTTTTTTTTTTTTTTTAATATTTCCTTTAGAATTTCATACCAATAAACCTAAAATTTTCAATTTCTCACCGGTTTGGTCCCGGTTTGGCCCCGGTCTGACCCACTGACCCTTAACCCAGTACCCCGACCGGTTCAGTACCCGGTCCGGGTTTGAGAACCTTGGTGAGAACTGAGATTACATTACATGGGTTTTTTTTTTCCAATGTTATCCTATATATTAATGCTTTTAACTTACGGTAATCCCCATATTACATTACATTTGACGAAAACCAGACAATGGAAATATAGGAATACATCAGAATTCAGAATACCAAACGTGCTATTAGTTCCGTGACATTATGTTGTGGAGGTTTTATGATCTTCTAAAGTCGAAATGCAATAGCCAAACAAGAGGGAAATAATTAATACTTCCTCAGTTCCTCCTATTCTGAATGTAGGAGTAAAATTTAATAACTAATTTATAGATAATTACGAAAATTAATTTAGTTATTTTTATAAAAAAATGTGTTTTGGTGTTTTCTTAAAGTATCCTTTAATAATTTGTATTAGAAACTATTTTTTTGATGGAAACATTTTTAAAGAATACAATTAATAACGATAATTTAAAGAAAAAATTATTAATCTGGAAGACATAGTAAATTTAAATTTTATAGTAGTATTTAAAACTAAAATAAAATTTTTAAATAACTTCTATATATAAATTTAGCATATGAGAGAGTGGATAATAGTACCGGGTAGCTATAATAAAACATCACTCTCACAATCCATTCCTAAGCCTTAGGGCTGTTTGGCATCAGGGATTTAGAGGAGAGGAGAAATTTTTATGGGTTGAATTTTAAGAAATTAAAGAAATAGGATTATAAAATTTTAATAAAAAAATAAGATGTAAAATAAAATAATAAGAAAATTAATTAAAAGTTTTAACCTTACTTTTTTATATTTTTAAATCTAATTCAAAAATTTTTTTTCCGCCGACTCCGCTGGTACCAAACACACCCTAGATAAGATCGATCATTGTTTCACGTCACTTTCGCCGCCCCCGAAACAACTACTGTATTTTAAAGGAATTTCGATTTGAAGTCCACCATATTTAATATTAGGTAGATTATGTAGAATTTGGGTCTCATTGCTTGTTTCATTCATGTAATTTTAAATATCAACATAAATTGCACTATTAATATCAATTATATTCATAAGCGAGGAATATTCCTTCGTCTATCCTTTATTATAACAAGTTAAAAATAATTGATTTGTGCTAATAAAAAAATAATTAAAAATAATTAAAAATAATGTACAAGACTTCAAATAAGAAAAGATTTAGAGATATATCAAAAAATATATACACATATATATACAATTATAACGGAAATAATAGACATTTATGACCTAACTTCTTTGAACGGAGTTTTAAACTTTTTCCAATAAATTCAATAAAAAATAGTACTACTTCTTGTCCTAAACAAAAAAATCTAGTCTTTAGTATGAATACTATAAATAATGTTCTACATTTAGGATTATAATAAACCACACAAATCAACTATGTCCCTAACGATGCCGCTTGATTAGAAAAAGAACAATAATAGTTTTTGGTAAAAGAACATTTATCATCATAATTTTATTTATGGTGTATTCATCTCTTCAATGTTATTTTCCTGATATATTCGGATCCAATTACATTAAATACTCTAATTTTCATTATAAATAAGATTAAAGTGTTGGAGACACAAAAAAAAAAAAGTCATGCGCTGAATTACATCATAAATAAAATTAAGGCATTCGATTTCGATTCAACTGAAAAAATAAGGTAATATATGATATTTTATCTCTCTTTCTGCATTGTACATTTTCCACGGCAAGCTAGGGATTTGAAGAACAAACCTGGACATGGGCTCTTTTCCAAACAAAACCAAAAGCAAAAAGCTCGCGATCCTCCACCCACAAACGCCCGTCAAATATTGGGCCGGAAGTGATTATTGAGATTATTTCCAAATAATTAAATTTTATAAAAACTTTCTATATTATTTTTAAAACTTTAATTTTTTTTTGATAATATAATAACAAATGAAAGATACCCAAGTGAAAAGATAGCTAAAAATATAACAAATGATATTGGGTCAAAACTTTAATTTTTTTTGATAATAGGGTCAAAACTTTATTTTTTTTAATATTTTGATAATATTTTTGATAAGAGGGTCAAAACTTTAATTTATTTGATAATATGTTAATGGGTATAAAATTTATTATTACTTGACTTACAATTCACGTCATTCGAATTATGTAAAAGGTTTTAGATGATTATTGGAAATAATTATCAAAGTTTTGGAACAATTTATTGGGACAAGGAAATCCCCAAAAAAAAATTAAAATTTAGTTCATATTTAATTTGCCAAAGTATTTAAAAGGACTTTTTTTCCTACCAAAAATGTAAAAGTACTTCTACTAAAAAATAATCCTTAAAATAATTAGAAGATATTCAAAATATCTTTTCAATGTAAACAAAATAATAAAATATACTTCTTTTTTCATTTTTTTTTATCGAAATACATATTCCTAATGTCTTATACTCGCCTAACGAGGGTTTTCTTTGCACACCTCACCGGCCTCACGCCGTTCTCTTCTCTTCGCACACTAGCAGAAGAGAGAGAAATATCCACGAGCTCCATTCTCTCTCGTGTAAAGTTTCTCCTTTTAATCTATATCTCCTTCTGGATCAGCTTCTGCGGTTATAGCCGCTCAATCTCGTTCTGTGTTTCCCTTTGGTCAATCTACGTCGAAGATTTCATCTTCAAGTGAAAGGTCCTGAGGTATGCAGCAAGGTGATCAAACGGTGATAAGCTTGAGGCCTGGTGGTGGTCGAGGCGGCGGCGGCGGCGGCGGAAACAGGCTATTCGGTCCTCGATACGAGTCCACGTCATCCGCATCTTCTGCTTTCCCTGCCTTCGGATCCTTTTCCTCTGATCCCCCTGTCTTGCGCCCCCATGGCGGTGCTCCTTTATCATTCTCTATTAAGGCATAAATCAAATCTGACCTCCTAGTTTGGATCTGAATTTTTCATCCCTTTGTTATCTTAAAATACTGGGCTTTTGATAAATTTTTTTTTTGGGGTACTTTTTTGTATCAGATTAATTGATTGCTTGTTATCGCTGTTGTTTTTGCCTGCTTCTGCCCATATATTTTATTGAGCTTTAGTTGTGAGAAGCTTCGATGAATGACATATAAAGTACGAAGCTTTGTGTCTTCTTCATATATGCTTTGTTGGTTTTTAATTGATAGGTGGCATGGTTAAGTTAGATTTGGATCTCATATCAACTTCATTGATATCGAGGCTCAAATTGGTTTCTTTTGTTTTCTTTCAAAATTAATTTTTTAGTTATTATGAGAGCGAAGTCATCTGCTGAAGTTGGAATCTGGAAATTAAGACTTGTAGGCATTGCTATTTTGCAATATATATTGTGAAAGTGACTAGCTCTAGTACTATACTGTTATGAAATTTTGGAAACTCCTTTGAATGAGAAAACCTAAAGGAAATCTGTCGAACAGAATAAGAAAGAGCTAAAAAAAAGTGAATTGAGAAATATATATACCTGACAATTACTATGTTTTTCCATTGTCTTATGGTTATTATGGTTATAAAGTAATACAGAACATCTAAGTTAAAGGGTTAGCTTAAGTTGAATGTCCTAATTCTTGGTGGGCCACTCAGTATGTGTACCTGCTGTAAATATGGACAAAAAATGACCTGTGGGCTTTAGGTGGGCTTGATTAAGTCATAGATTGCCTATAAAGGACTCACATACATTAGAACTCTTTTGATATTTGGTAAATTTGTTTGGGGAATATTATTGGAGTTGGCTTGTTTAATAACATTCAGTTAACTAAACTATTTTTTTTAGTATATTGTCGTAGTGTTTATCTGATTTTATGGTGAAAATTCAACTCAATTTTACTTAGAGATTTATATTCTCATTCTTCTGGCTTTTTAGGCTGGTGATTCACGGTTTGAGGGTCGAGAGCGGGTGCGATACACCAGAGATCAACTGTTACAGCTTAGAGAGGTAATTGGTATCCTTTATCTGTCCCCTTTTCTTTGTTATTTAGGAATAACTGATTAACATTCTTTCCTTGTATAAGTAGTTTCATGTATGCTCCTGGTATTATTCTCTTTTGTGTCATTTAGATTGCGCTGTTGGAAATTTTTTTTTTAAGTCTGGTTCATTAGAAAGCTACCCCCATTGTTTTTGAAGCTTCTGAATAATTGATCTGTATATTCTATGGTTCAATTCTCCCCTCTGGTTTGTTACTTTATTGTTGGAACAACATAATGCTTTATTGATTTGTTCTAATATTGATTCACTTCTGAATTATTATTCATGTCTTAACGTTGCTTTGGCTACTCTAATAAAAATTCTGATTCTGATTAGTAACGTCCCTTTCTCTCTCTCAGGTTGTCGAGGTCCCTGACGATATTATAAAAATCAAACAAGAAATAGAAGCTGAGCTTTTTGGCGAAGATCAAAGCTGGCTTCGTGCAGAAAGCAATGTAAAATCATTTTTTGCCTTTCTACATGACATTATACATGATATTCAAGAATTTTTTCATCAATACGGCTAAATAGTCTTCACTTGCATTGTTGAGTAGTTTGGCTGATTTTGGATGATTATTTTTGTATAAAGAGCAATTGGTTTGTCCAAATATTTGGGGCACAAATCAATTTCTGCGTCACTAGCTTGGGAACTAATCAATTGGCTTTTGCCTTGTTCTGCTTTTTTCTTTTGTGGTGTTTATTGATGGATTTTGCTGCAATATTTTTAAGCAAATGTTTCTCTGTTTGCCTCGATCATTTAATTGAATTGTTTCTTTTGCTTTTTTTGTGGTAAGGATTCTTTTCTTTTTCTGGGTTGGATGAGGGTTCCTATGTGGATTTACACTTTCACAGATTAAAATTCCCCCTCCCCAGTGGCCTGCCCTGCCTTCTAGTTTTTGTTTCCTCTGTTTTGGTTGCTTAAGGATGATTCTTGTCTTCCAATTTTGTATTTTCTCTTTCTCTGATTGAATGATTGTTTTATTAATAGACACAATTTTTCTTATTTTTTCCAGCCCCCTCATCAATTTCAGAATCGATATTCTGAGCCAGATAACCGTGATTGGCGTGGCCGGTCTGGACAACTTTCTCCTGCCGAAGAAAGATCTTGGGACAATATAAGGGAGAATAGAGAATTTGGCAACCGATATGACTCAAGACAGCCAGATGCCAGCCAGATTAATCGCCAAGACCAGCCGAGTTTTGCCAAGGTACTGATCCTTAAACAGGGGTGGCAAGCATTGACAGATTTCATTGCTGATTTTGCATGTTATCTTCTATTTTCTGGAAACTTTTTTATATTTGTTTGAATATTGTTTTATCTAGACTTGGCAATAAAATTAAGTTCATTGGTGGTGGCTTTGATAGATATTGCTGTTGTTAGTTGTTTCTTTAGGTATACGTGCATTTATCAGTTTAACATGGACATTTTGTAGCATATACTCAGATTTGCATGTATAAGCATATCTAACAAAAAGTTTGGTTCAAATTGTAAATGTGAGTATCGTTGGATGAAGTCAATTATGAATTCCCATTTTCTTTGTTATATTATATGTACAATATGTTTTTTATGATTTGGTCCAATTAAATACAGAACGCTTGATATTTCCCATTTGGATATTTTGGTTGAGGATTTTATTTTGATAGAAGATAATTTCTTCCTTTCATCATCTTTTTTTGGCCTTCCTCTGGAGATATAGCCTTACCTCTTACTTCTTTAACTTTGTACCTAATTATGACAATTTTTTTGACTTTATTTGACGAATTAGTGAATTTTATTGTTACGTATAACAAAGCATAAAATTGCATGGTTTATATATGTGTATATATATATAACTTTATTTACATGTTTAGTTGTTTTTATCAAAATTATAATTTTGGTGCCTCTATCAAATCAGGGAGGACCTGCTCCTACTCTAGTGAAGGCTGAAGTGCCATGGTCAGCTAGAAGGGGAAGTCTTTCTGAGAAGGATCGTGTCTTGAAGACTGTGAAAGGGTAATATACAGTTGATAGATGTAGAACGATTGTTTAATGTGGGTTTTGAGTGTTCCATGGCAGGTTTACTTGTTCGTTAATGTATGCCTGGCTTGAGTCATAGCTCATTATTTATATTGTAAAGGACTCAATGTTGCATATTTGGGTTGCCATGCATGACATAATTCTGATTTTCTTCGAGAAGGAAGTCTTAGCTTTTATATCCATACCATAATGGTTGAATAGCTGTCTCTGAAGAGCGATGCCTCCTATTAAAATTAAAAGTTACGAACATGCTTAGTGTGATTTCAAGGTTAATGAAACTCGTATTGTTTTTTGAAAAACTTTGTTGTGTTTAAGTTTTTTCCTTGTAGGGTTTTCTGTTTTATTGATTATTTGTTGGAATTCATATATTTACTGGTGTGTGTACTAAATGTTGTTATTTGTGGCAATGCAGGATTCTAAACAAGTTGACTCCTGAGAAATTTGATCTCCTGAAGGGTCAATTGATTGATGCTGGCATTACATCAGCTGACATCTTGAAGGTTTGCTCTCTGATGGCTGCTGTAATTTTGTCACTGTTCATCAAAATAATTCTCTGGATTGATTTGCTTTTCTTTGCTAATACAGGATGTCATTTCGCTTATATTTGATAAGGCAGTGCTTGAACCAACGTTTTGCCCCATGTATGCTCTTCTGTGTTCTGATCTTAATGAAAAGTTGCCACCATTCCCTTCTGAAGAACCTGGTGGGAAAGAAATCACTTTTAAGAGGGTACTCTTAGATAACTGCCAGGAGGCCTTTGAAGGTGCTGATAAATTGAGGGAAGAAGTTAGGCAGATGACTGCCCCTGAGCAGGAGATGGAGCGCCGTGATAACGAAAGACTGGCCAAGCTTCGTACTTTGGGAAACATTCGATTAATTGGGGAGCTCTTAAAGCAGAAGATGATTCCTGAAAGAATTGTCCATCACATTGTTCAGGTTCTTACTGGAGTTAATCCTTGTCAGTTTTTACTATATTACTCCCTGTCAAATTATGGTGTGGGTTATCATCAGATTTATTTATTGGTTGACTCTTATGTGGAGTAGGAGCTTTTAGGACCACCTGATAGCAAGGCCTGTCCTGTTGAGGAAAATGTTGAAGCTATATGTCAGTTTTTCAACACTATTGGTAAGCAGCTTGATGAAAGCCCAAAATCACGCCGTATAAATGATATGTATTTTAGCCGATTGAAGGAATTGAGTGCTAATCCTCAACTTGCACCGCGGTTGAGGTTCATGATTCGCAATGTTCTAGATTTGCGTACAAATTACTGGGTTCCAAGGCGTGAAGAGGTATACTTGTGAATTTATTTATTTTATTGATAAAAACCCAATCTATATGAAGTATTATTGCTTTTGATGAGCTATTAATTAATGATGCCTTATATAGGTAAAAGCCAAAACCATCACTGAAATCCATTCAGAGGCTGAAAAAAATCTTGGATTGCGCCCAGGTGCCACTGCTAACATTAGAAATAGCCGTAATGTTCAAGGAAATGCCTCTCCTGGAGGATTCCCCATTGCTCGACCTGGTACTGGAGGCATGATGCCTGGAATGCCAGGGACCAGGAAGATGCCAGGGATGCCTGGAATTGATAATGACAATTGGGAGATTCCTCGGAATCGATCAATGCCAAGAGGAGATATGTCAGCTGCGCAACCAACTGCACGTGGTCAGTCTCCTTTACTTTCCAAGTCAGCAGCCCTGAGTTCGAAGTTGCTACCTCAAGGTAGTGGTGGTTTTATAAGTGGAAGTAGTGCCCTAGTTCATGGTGGTGCTGGTGCTTCTCCCACAATCCCATCAAACTTTGGTTCAGGTGCTGAGGCTCTGCCTGTAAAAGTTGCTCCTGCCATGTCCTCTGAGAAGCCACCGTCTCCTGCGCCAAAAATGAATACTGATGAACTTCAGCGCAAAACCCTGAATCTTCTAGAAGAATACTTTAGTGTTAGGCTTTTGGATGAGGCATTACAGTGTGTGGATGAACTAAAATCCCCTGCTTACCACCCTGAGGTTGTCAAGGAAGCCATTTCCCTGGCACTAGATAGAAGCCCTCCATGCGTTGAACCTGTTGCCAAGCTTCTGGAGTATCTCCTCATTAGAAAGGTTCTTACCGCAAGAGACATAGGCACTGGTTGTTTGCTATTTGCTTCCTTGCTCGACGATATTGGCATAGATTTACCAAAAGCTCCAAACAACTTTGGTGAGATAATTGGGAAACTAGTTTTAGCCGGGGGATTGGATTTTAAGGTGGTGAAAGAGATTCTTAAGAAGGTGGAAGATGACCTGTTCCAGAAAGCCATATTTGATGCTGCAAAACGGGTCATTGCTTCATCATCTGGGCAAGCTGTTTTGGAGTCACAAGCATCTGATATTGAAGCCTGCCAGAGTCTGTTGCAGTGATTTCATGGCCTTGCATGAGAATGCTGATTTCTACAGCAGGAAGAACATCTTTGCCTCTGTTTAATTACTTGAAATATCCCCTCCCTCTACCATACCCTCACATTTGGGTAAAAAAAAGAGCATTTTGTATTACAGTATGTTATAAAAGTGGAGCTTCCAGGATCAGTTATTTTTGGGGTTTGTATATTTTGAGGGCTCTCGAGGTGTTGTCGAGGGAAGAGTCAAAAAACGATAAAGCTACCGATTTTGTTTTCCAGATGATAGCTAACAATGTTGTGCCAAGCTTCTCTGAGAGAGTGGGGCCCATTAGGGCTTCCAAATGTTTTTTGTATTTCATTAGTTTCCATTTTTTTTAATATTCTCTCGACAGATAATTGTTAAACTGTTAGTTCATAAATATTATTGTTATTTTCACCATCATAATTTGACTCTTTCGCCTACAGAAATGTACTCTGGAATTTCCAACTATTGTTTACATGTCGATTTGCAGTTGCGATTGGTAGAGATTGTGTCTGCCATTAAGGGCCTGTTTGATTTGATTTTTAAAAACTGTCTCTTTGTTTAAAAAAAAAAACAAAAACAAAATCCTGTTTTTTAAACACAGATTTCAAAAACAAAAAAACTATTGTAAAAGTATACGTGATAAGAAAGAAGATTAATAAGATTCAGAGTAAATTGATAAAATTTTTAGAGAGAAGTTAGAGAGAAGTTCTCATTCAGTTTATTTGAAACAATCGATTACATACCTTTATATAGAGTCAGAAATCTAACTCTGGTTGCATGACCATAGTTATATTTAACCCTCGGTATATGACCATGGTTACTTTATATCTTTTTTATGTCCTTGTCTTCTTTTGCTTTTGTTTTGTGTCAAGTCTTCTTTTTTTCTTTATGTCAAATTGACTAGAAAAGTAATGAGTCAATGGACATCCATATATTTAATATTCATAACACTCCTCCTTGGATGTCCATTATGAATGCGCCTCATTAAAAATTTTAACTAGGAAAAAACCTAGTGGGATAAAAGCCTAGCCAAAGAAAAGAGTACATTATTCATTGATACACCGTTGAGTGCTGCCTCATTAAAAACCTTTCTAAGAAAACCCAGTGGGACAAAACCTAGATAAGGGAAAAAGAGTACATCGTCTATCGACTCCCCCTCTTGACAACATCAGTTGAGATCTTTGGGTCTCCGAAGACCAATGTCATGAACAAGTTTTTCAAAGATTATATTTGGAAGTGACTTGTGAATAAATCTGCTAGATTTTCACTTGAACTGATTTACTGGATATCTATTTCACCATCCTTTTGAAGGTCACGAGTGAAAAAGAATTTTGGTGAAATATGCTTCGTTCTATTGCCCTTGATATAACCTTCTTTAAGTTGAGCGATACATGCAGCATTATCTTCATATAGGATTATTGGGATCATTTTGCCGAAAGATAAATGACAAGTTGTACGTATATGATGTATTACTGACCTCAACCACACACATTCTCGACTTGCTTCATGTATTGCTAGAATTTCAGCATGGTTATATGATGTAGCTGATATAGTTTGTTTCATAGATCACCATGAAATAGCTGCACCCCCACATGTAAATAGATAGCTCGTTTGTGATTTACCATCATGTGGATCAGACAAAAATCCAGCATTTGCATAACCAACCAGTTCATGCTTGGATACATTTGAGTTGTATAACCCCATGTCTATAGTACCTTTGAGATAACGTAGAATGTGCTTTATTCCATTCCAATGCTTTCGTGTTGGTGAAGAATTATATCTTGCTAATAAATTAACAGCAAATGATATATCATGATGTGTGTTGTAACGCCCCAATTTTCGATTAAGGCCTAATGATAATTATTGAGGATTATTATCGAATTAAAGTGGAATAATTGTGTTTTGGTGGCAATATTAATTTATATGTCATAATTGATGGAAAATTCAAACAATGGAATTATTGGCCATAAGTTAGTGATTAATGGGAGAAATTAATTACTAGCTAAGAGGAAAATGAGAAGTATGAGTAAATGGCTAATGGAATGGTTAGAGTAACTAATTAGTTACTTAACTTTGCGAGAACCAATGGCAAAGGGACACTTGGCAATAAGAGATGATGAGTGTAGGCATTGGAAAAGTAAAAAAGGGGGCATATTTTATTGATTTTTCTCTCTCTCCTTCCTCTCATTCGGATGACATGGTATGGGGGGGAGGGAGAGTTATCATTTCTTCTTCATCCTCACTTATCTCTCTCACTCTTGTCAATACCCGTTTCTATTTTGATATACGAAGGGCAATAATGAACAAGTTTAATAGGCAAACAGAAAAGTACAGTTATACTGATAATAAGTATTTGTTTACAGACAGTCATTAACAGAGCAGAAGTCGATAATAATGACAAATATGTACCGAATGTCCCAAAACTATTTCACATACAGACTATATACAACCACTGTATTTATCTTGGGAAACGTGTCTGTCAGTTTCCCTTCTCTGCATCCTTGGCTTTCGAGCCGTTGGCACCCGCTGAAACATTTTGATTAGAAAAAGGGGTGAGATTCCAAGAAATCTCAGTAGAAACATACGATCAACATATAAAATGTGAAAATTAAATATGCAATGCACCGTATCAAGTAAAATGAAAACTCATATCATCCGTGTGTGTACACAAAATTCAGGGCCAACTAACCCGTTGAAACCCCTACATGTACCTTAGCTGAGTCCTTGACTACAGCTAGGCAAGACTAGTGTACCTCAGCTAGGTCCTAGACCACAACTAGGTAATGTACCTTCAGCACGTGTTCCAGTCACAAAATACAGTAACACGCATCATACAAATAGTCACATAGTATATAAGAGATAGTAGTCCCTACTTTAACCTCTTTCCTGTCTCAAAGGGTCCGCCTCGTGAAATGTGTCAACTATCAGCGTCCAACTCGGTCCTAAAACATCAAATGTACAAGAAATAGGTCATAACCTATCCAAGTATCATTTTAGACACTTCCATAGTGTTTCTTGTGGTTATATTAGCCTATGGTGAAAATTTACCAAAATGCCCTTGGGACCCCGGCCGGCCCGGCCGTACCCGGCTCGATGGCACGTTTTCCCAAAATTTTGACTAGGGCTATCCTTACATATTTTCGTCCAAGGAATCCATTTCCGGACTCAAAATTACCAAATTCAATGTCAAATTATGAAATTGCCCTTGGCAGCCCTACTTTAGGGTTTTAGGGGCGTTTTCGTAATTATGCTTTCTCAGCCTTTTCTGAAAAGGTGCCTAACTGTAACCCCACCTAATTTTCCCTCCTGAACCCAATGCAACCATCAAATCATTGAAAATCCAACTCTAAAGCCCTCAAACATCCCTGGCCGAAATAATGGCGTTCTCCGGGAAAAATCGGGGTTTTACGATTTCGGCTCCGTAAACACGTTCCTTTATACTCCTAACCACTTTATTAACAATCTAATTGAGTTATAACAACCATTTGAACTAAAATTGGGCAGCATAACCCTTAGATATACAATTTTCCAAAATTTAAAATCAATGGCAATCCGGCGAAATTTCACCGATTAAATTGCCCACAGCAGCCAGAATAGTTAATATACGAAGGTTTGGAAGTTACCTCAAGCTCCCACAAGTTTTTCCCAACTATGGCTGAAACCCTAGGTCCTTGAACACCCAAATTTGAGCTCCACAAACCTTGAAGAACATAGAAGAATAGTTTAGGAGCGGAGTTATACGCGTTAGGAGCGAAATCGTCGGAGAAATCGGCTTACCTTGTGATTTTTCTTCTATTTCTCTCTCTAAACTCTCTCAAATTTCTCTCACTAGTTCAGACCTGTTGCAGCACGAAAATGGGCTGAAGAGGATGATGATATATTTATTTATCACATATTTTGCAATATTTTATTTATTTGTTTTATTTTCCAAAATTTCAAAAATGAACTTGTGTACATAAATCCTTATGTACATATAACCATGCCCATTAAGCCCAATCAATATTTCCTTATTTATACCACATGTAGGAGACACCTAGGAGTCCCTCCCGATGATCTCAATTGGCTTCGCAACTTATTCCGGTTACGTATACACGTATAGTCTCAATTTTGGTCAAAATTGCACATTTTGCTCAAATTTTCCATAAATTCATATTAAATTGACCAAAATATTCTAAATATATTTTTAACCTTTATTTTCCTTAATTAATTGAAATTAACTTCAATTAATTGGAAAATAATTTATTTTGTGCTATTTTGGCAAAATTACGATTTTGCCATTACCTTTCTAATCCAATTTCTTTTCTTATTTTTCTTTGGCCAATTTCCATCTATTTTTGGACCAAATATTTTCTCTAATATTTCTTCATTTTTGGACCTTAATATTGGGCTTTTTAAATTACCCAAGTTAATTCCTTAATTATTTTTGCCCAATTTCTCATGAAATTGAACATTTATAAATTCATAAATTCCAAATTCATGAATATTCACCATTTTATTGAATTTATCAAATATTTACAATACTTTTGGTGAATATAAATTTTGGGATGTTACAACTCTCATCTCTCTCTCTTGTCGGACACCATTGGAGCAAGAAAGAGGAAGAAGAAAAGCTTGAAAAAGGTAAGGGGAAATGTCTCCAAATGCTCAAACTTCCTTCTCTAATATTGATCCTTGAATGAAGAGCTTTATTTTGATGGTTGTAATGTGTTCATTGGTGTTAGTTTGTGACCTCAAGAGATTGTGAAAGTTGGAGAATTGAAAAGTCACTTTGAGAAAGTTAAAGAGGTAAGTGAAACCTATCTACCCATCTAAGTTTTGTGCCATTTGAGGTAGCTTTGAATTTCTGGGATTTATTGGCCATTTTTGAAAATGAGTGTAATTGGTCATTTGGCATGTTAAAGGTATAGAAATGGTATATTTGGAAGGTGTATGAATAGATAGGATTGATTGGGAAAGAAAGGAGTGAGATTGGAAAGTTAGTGTTTAATGTTGCCATGGAGCAAATCATGCTAATGTAGTGGAAATTAGGTTGTTTAAATGGTTTTATTGGATTCCTTGAGTGTTTTAGTGTAAGGAATAGGCTTGATTGTTGATTTTGGAGCCATTGGACACTTTGGTAGAAAATTGGAAATGCTGCCATTGAAAGTCTATTTTGGGCAGTCTGTTTGTATTGGCGTTTTGAATAACCAAATGATTTCAGAAAATTGTGAAACTTTCCGGTCTTTAATTTCACATCCCAAGCTTCAAAATGGATATTATTTTATGTCATTTCGTTTTGTGAACTGAGAGTTATGCTTTGCCAAAGTTTGGGACAAAAACAGAACTCTGTTTTGGAGTAGTGTTGAGTTTTTGGTGATTCTGTATTTTTGTGATGATTTGAAGTAATGAGACATATTTTTCTTAGAAAAAGGACTTAAATAAATTTCATTTGGCTTTGGAATCACCTCATTTCAATTTTTCTAGAATTAGTTATGAATTTTGGAAGTTCAGCCAAGAATCAGGGAATTTCTTGGCCGCGGCCCAAGGTGGCTGGCCGCGGCCCATGAGTAGCTGGCCGTGGCCAGTGGCCTTCTGACCATATTTTGGCCGCGGCCCAAGGAAGGGCTGGCCGCGGCCAACCCCTTATGTTCCAGCACTTTGAGTTTTTGAAAAGAGATATTCAACCTATTATTTCCCAACCTTTTAGGGGTTTTATTAGAGGCATTTATAGCTTCTTAAGGGTCATTATTGATAACCAAATCTAAGTGTTGAAGAGTCAATTGAGTATTGGAGTAGAGAATAATGTTTCGTCCTTAATTATGAATTTAGGATTTGATATCTGCTCGAAGCCTAGATGGCCTGTGCCTGCTCAAGGAAGGAAAGACAAAGGTAGTAACACTTTATCCTATATCATGTGTATTGCATTGCTTGCTTGCATTAGTCATCGATTACAGTGAAAGTAAAGGGGACGTGGCGAAAGCCCGAACTCGATTACAGTGAAAGTGAAGGGTGTAATCCATGAAAACCGCAGGCGCATTAGTTAGCCCAAATGACATCACTAAGAATTCATAATGACCATTCCTAGTTCGGAAAGCAGTTTTCGGAACATCTTCCGCTTTCACTCGCTACTGATGATACCCTGACCTTAGATCAACCTTCGAAAAGACACATGAACCAGATAGTTGATCTAACAGGTCATCAATTCTAGGGATAGGGTACTTGTTCTTGACGGTAATCTTATTCAACTCTCTATAGTCGATGCACAAACGAAGACTCCCGTCTTTCTTTTTCACAAATAAAACTGGAGCACCCCAAGGCGACACACTGGGTCTAATAAACCCTTTCTCAAGCAAATCTTCAATCTGCTTCTTCATTTCAGCCATTTCATTTGGAGCTATACGATATGGGGCTTTGGATATCAAACCAGCTCCAGGCACAATGTCAATCGGAAACTAAACTTCCCTCTCAGGAGGTAACCCACTTAGGTCATCTGGAAAAACCTTAGGGAATTCATTCACTACGGGTATACTACTTAAAGACTCACTGGTTTCTCCTTGTACAGAAAAGAAAACCATATACCCCTGACAACCCTTCTGTAAATACTTCTCAGCCTTAGCTATCGAAAGGAAATTCAAATCAACATTTCCATCCTCAATGTTCTGAGAAACAGGATATACTATCCTCTTATTCCCACAATTTAATAACACATTATTAGCTCTTAACCAATCGAAACCCAGAATGACTTCTAACTGGTAGAGCGATAAACAAATCAAATCTACCACAGACTCATGACCCTATACGGTTATAACACAATTCAAACAGGCTTCAGTAGTTACAGCCTTCACACCCATCGGTGTTGACATAATCAAATCGAATGGTAACTTATACACATTTATACCCAGGCGCTTCACACAATCATAAGCAATAAAGGAGTGACTTGCACCGGAGTCAAACAATACTTGTAGCACAAATCCATTGAGAAGGACTGTACCTTGTATCAGCTCTGGGGATTTCCGGGCTTCTTCATGAGTTATAGCAAATACTCGGCCCTAAGTCTTCGGCCTCTGCTCTACTTGCGGTCGTCAGTAATCTCTAGAAAGATGTCCGGGTTGCTTGCAGTTAAAAGAAATCATTTCACCCCAACAATTCTTGCTAGAATACGATTGATTACAGCGAAGACATTTCCACTCAATCACCGATTTCTGGGGTTCACGATCTCTGGGCTGATAAGGCTTCTTACCACTGCCCCTAAACGAAGATGATCCCGAATCCTTCCGTTTCTGAGGAGCACCGCCCTTACTGGGCTCACTATGACCACCAACAGTCTTGGCTGGATACAACTCTCTCAGATTGCTCTCTGTGATCCAACATTCTTCAACAGCCTTGTTGAACTTAGAAAACTGATGGGTGGCTATTCTCTTCCTCATATCACGCCTCAAACCCCGAATAAGTAAGTCCGAGCTTAACTCCTCATCATCCCTCTTCTAAAGATAAGAGGAATATCGGGACAAACGGGTGAATCGGGACAGATACTCGTCAAATGACTCAGTGTCCCCTTGCTTGATATTTAGAAACTCGGTCTCCTTTTCAACCCACACCGACTTGGGAAAGTATTTCTCATCGAAGTGTTGTTGGAACACCTCCCAGGTCAATGGCATATTCTTGCTCTTCAACTACAAAGCAACGTTCTGCTACCAGCGGTCTGCATCACCCTCAAGCTTGTACACCGCCAGTTTTGCCTTCACTTCCGAGGGACACTCTAGAACCTCGAATATCTTCTCAAGGCGGTTTAACCAATCTTTTGCCGCCTAAGGATCAAATCTCCCCTTGAATGCCGGAGGTAGATGCTTACAAAATCTGGAGACCCAAAACTGAAGATCTCTTTCCTCATTAACCAACTTCTCATGCGGCCTTTGACTTGCTTCAATATGAGAAGGCGATTCAAGCGGTCGTGCCGACCCTTCAGCAGTATCTTCTGGTCTAGTCTCCTCTCGGGTCTCTTCGTGAGTAGACTGACCTCGACCCTCATTGTTCTTGGTTTTCTCAACTCGGAGCTCTTCCCTTAGCTCATCAATCATATCCCGCTGATCCTTAATCAAGCCCATCAACTCTTGCATAGGACCTGGTGGATTCTCATTGACAACTTCCACCTCGGGATCTACTTGTTGTACTCTGGGGCGACCTTTTGATGTTCTTTTCATTCTACAAAGAACTCACTCCATTAATCCAACAATTATGGTATACACATAATTGCACAAAGCATGTATATCCATATAACAAAACGCATATGTGTATACAATAGTTATTCACAATTGATCTTTCATCACTAAGACCACACTATGGGAGCTATCCTAGCAACCTCTACCCTTGCCAGGAACTGCAGCTCTGATACCAAAAATGTAACCCCCTTACCGTAATTACATCCGGATTATGAAATTTAGGTGAAATGGAGACCAATAGAATGTAATCAACAATTTATAATCCCTCATCCAAGAGATGGGGTATTTCAAAAATCAATTCAAAACGTAATTATTCCTGGTCTCACATTCACATTCGAATATAATTACTTGAGAAATTAAATCATATAATAAATATCAGAGTGCGGAACTAAAATCCCGGCAAACCCCGGGTTACTCATATATATAATATGGGTTTAAAAGTTTCCCAAAATGGGAATTACATGTCCAAAATATTCATTTACATCTTATATACACTTGGCAATCCCAAAACCAATCTAAGATAACCAACTACCACTAAAGTCTCGGAGTAATCCTAACTACTCCTGGTTGTCCGCCTCCCTTTCGAGTTACTCGCCCTGTCTGAAAAGGTTAGTCATTTGGAAAGAGTGAGATTCTAAAGAATCCCAGTAGTAACAAATTATTCATACCACACGTAATCACATAGCATGTAAACAAATCATCTCATATCAGTAACATAAATCACACTCCACCCTCATTCCCTTTTACAGCTGGGAAGGTACACTGTCCTAACCCGAACCGTTGTTAGTGACTCAGGAACTATTGGCATGGCAGTGCATACGACATATAGCCTTTCGGCTTTCACAATTGGCCCGTCGGCCTTCACAAATAGCCTTTCGGCTCAAATTAGCCTTTCGGCCCATATAATCACATATAACACACCTTAACCTTATCCCCTTTAACCGCCGGGAAGGCATAGAGCCCTTACCCGAACCGTTGTTAGCGACTCAGGGACTATTGGTATAGCGGTGCTTCCACAATTTCACATATCTTGCAGCATACGAAATCATCACATCACAATGACATAGCATACATACAATGTATCACATAAGGTATAAAGAAAGAGTCACTACCTGTATCTTTCCTGACTGGCTCCGGTACCGTAGTTTCACGGGGGTGACAGATGTCAAATCCTATACCAAATTAGGGACAACCGATCAATCTCTTTTCCAAATTGTTAATTTCATAATACACTTAGTTGGTTATCATTTAGGACTCTTTAGGTGGCTAATAGAGGCCTAAACATATGCCTAAAGGGTTGGAAGAACCTACCCAAAAGACCCCTTTTTCAAAGGCACAACACTGATTTTTGACAGCCTCACTCGAGTGAAGATGACCTCACTCAAGTGATGAGAGACTTGTGCTCGGGTGAGAAGGATTCTCACTCGTGAGTGCTTGACAATGAGCAACCTTCACAGACAGGAAGTGCTCACATCACTCGAGCACCAAGCTCTACACTCGGGTGATGGCCCAAATTATGCTCGAGTCCCTGAAAGTGCAACACCACGAGTGACAACCCGAGAGCACATGCAATCAACAGAGGGACAAGCTCACTCGAGCATACCCTCAGTGCTCGGGTGAGACGGTCGTGCTTGCGAGTGTCAGGGCACACTCTTGAACAATGGCCAGCGAGTGACAACCCGAGAGCAACCCTAACTCTGGATTCACTCCATCACTCGAGCAAGCCCAAGCTCACTCGAGCATGTTCTTCCCTCACTCGAGAACAAATGAATGCACTCGAGCCTCATTCAAAGAGTCCAAGCCAAACTTAAAGCAAAAAAGGGAAAAATACACACAGCACTCGAGCACGTTCTTCCCCTGCTCGAGTGTTGTGTATCAGAGACCAAAAATGCAGAAAAGTTCAAAAAATACCAGATGGTCAAATTCATACCCAATGGTTCCCAAACTCTACCAAAAGCTCATACACACTCAGCATTGGCTAGGGAACACATTGGTAACCTCTCAAACACTCCAAAAACCCTTTCTACCACAATTTATGCCTTTGGGTCCCTATGACACACAATACCCCAAATATCATTCAACTTAAATCCAAGCTTCAACATCATATCAACTACTCAAATGGCCTCACAATAGACCATTCCCAACATCAATCACAATGAAATTCATATATCCAAAAATAGGCATAATTTAGGGCAAAATTTCAGATTTTACTAAACTTATCTAAAAATCACAAGTACTATAGCAAAATGCACTAAATGCCTACCTATTTACTTTGTCAAATCTAGAATCTTGATTCTTCAACTTTCAAATTTTGACCAACACATAACCTCCACTTCTCAAGATTCTACAACCACCACAATGGAGCTCTCAATGAGATACACAACATTAGAGAAGAGGATTTTAGCAAAGGAGGATCATTGCTTACCAAAGATTAAAGCATTATCCTTCTCTTTCTTACTTGATTCAGCGAAAATGGAGAGAGAGAAAAGAGAGGGAAAATGTGAGATATGGAGGAGATGATGATGATGATGTCCTTTGGTCCATACTCCCTCCCTTAACCGAACAAGAGAGAAAAGAGAGAGAAAAGTGATTATTTGTCTTCTAGTGCCACATCCAATGGCTCACCAAATGCCACATATCACCATCTACACATTCTTTCATGAGCTCACACAAGCTTAATACACTGGATTCTGACCCATGTGCAATGAATCTCAACCCTTGATCTTAATTACCACACACATGTATATCAAATTCATATTACATTAATTCCAAGAGTGCCTAATTACATACTTACAATTAATCTCAAAGTCATTAGCCCTTAATCCCGAATTGGGATATTACAAAGGGGATGTGGCGAAAGCCCGGACTCGAATATAGATAAAGTGAAGGGGGCGTGGCGTAAGCCCGACCTCGTATATAGTGAAGGGAACGTGGCGAAAGCCCGGTCTCGAATATTGATTGCTACATTGTGATATATGTGACTTGCTTTGTATATATGCATCATATAAATAAAATGTTGCTACTGGGATTCTCTAGAATCTCATTCTTTCCAAATAACATTTTTAGACAGGGCAAGTGGATCAAAAAGCAAGCAAGTGGATAAGGGTGATTAGGGTTGCCAGCGGTAGTCTTAGTTAGATATTTTGGTTTTATATCAAATTGGTTATCATTTTAGATCAATGTATATATTGAATAGATTTATAGTATTATAGTTTTGTGTAATCCCCGGTATGGATATTGAGATGGGCAATGATGCCTTGTATAAACTGTTGGATTAATGTTATTATCCCGGGTGAACGTCGGGAATTGTGCTGATACTATTATATTATATATGTGACAAACCGAATAGGCCTATTGATTTTATAAATAAATGAATGGAGATCTATTTGTACAAGTGTTTTAAAAAGTTTTTATTTACTCCGGATCTCTTATTCAATTATTAAACACGTTCAAACGCTAATCTCGGCCTGATTATCGAAGGGGGTTACATTTGTGGTATCAAAGCAGTTTTCCTGGCATTTGTAGGAATTGCTAGGATAGTTGCCCTAGTTTATTTCCTGAGGTTAGATGATTGATATAGTTGATTGTATACACATGAATATTCCAGATATTGATTAGTATAGAAGAGTTGAGGAATATGTGTATACTTTTATTGTGATTTTTGACTGGGTGAATCATTTGTAGACTGAAGAGAACAATGGCTCGCCCTAGAAATAGACAACAGAATTCGGAGGTGGAAGAGCTCAATGATAATCCTCCTGGTCCGATGCAAGAGATGATGACCTTGATCAGAGAGCAAAGATACATGATCCGTGAGCTAAGGGAAGAGCTCAGGGAAGAACGAGCTAAGAGAAATGAGGAAAGGCTCCAGTCTACTCATGCAGAGACTAGAGAAGAGACCCAACCTGAAGAGACAGCTGAGGGGTCGCATCGACCTTAAGAGTCCCCACCTCATATTGAGCATAATCAAGGGTCACATGGGGTGCCGGCTCAAAATGATGGAGACCTTAATTCTTGGGTGTCCAAATTCTGTAAACACATCCCTCCTGTGTTTAAAGGAAGATTTGACCCTCAAGCAGCGAAGGATTGGTTGATGAGATTAGAGAAGATCTTCGAGGTACTTGAGTGCTCATCGGAGGTGAAAGCAAAGCTAGCTATCTACAAGCTAGAAGGAGATGCAGACCGATGGTGGCGAAATATTGCCATGACCATGCGGGCCCGAAATGTGCAAGTGACTTGGGAAGTGTTTCAAAGAGAATTCAATGACAAGTTCTTCCCTAAGTCCGTGAGAATAGAGAAAGAGTCAGAGTTTCTGAAGATAAAGCAAGGGGATGATGAGACCTTTGATGAGTACTTATCTCGGTTTGTTCGTCTATCCCGGTATTCCTCTTACCTCCGGCATAAAGATGATGAGGAATGGAGCTCCGACATGCTAATTCAGGGTTTGAGGAGGGAGTTGATGAAAAGATTGGCCGCCCGGCAGTTTGACAAGTTCAATAAAGCGGTGGAAGAGTGTCGGATCACCGAGAACAACCTGAGGGAGATCAACCCAAGTAAGGGTGGTGGTCGTGGTGACACTGGTAAGGGAAGTTCATCCCAGAAACGTAAAAATCAAGGATTCTCATCCAAGGGTGGTGGTAAGAAACCGTACTCATCTGGAAATAGTGAGGATCAAGGACAGTTACCACAGTGGGTATGCCCCCGGTGCAATAAAGCACATGCTAACATAAATTGTAAAGGGCAATGGGTGTGCTTCCTCTGCAAGCAGCCCGGGCATATGGCCAAAGATTGCAAAGGGCGACCGGTAGAGTCAAGGCCCAAGAGTCAAGGGAGAGTCTTCGCTATGACGCACGAAGAGGCAAGGAAATCTCCCGAATTGATCCAAGGTACTATTCTTCTAAATGGTAGTGTATTGCAAAATTTGTTGATTCGGGTGCAAGTCATTTGTTTATAGCCTATGACTGTGTAAAGAGCCTAGGAGTACATGTTCATAGATTGCCCTTTTACTTTATTGTGTCAGCACCTATGGGTGCTAAGACTGTGACGCCGGAAGCTTGTCTAAATAGTATTATAACCATGGAAGGGTTGGAGTTTACCGTTGATTTGATTTGTTTACCTCTGCACCAAATAGAGCTTATTCTGGGTATTGATTGGTGGACGGCGGATTGCCTCTAGAAAGGGAAGTAGAATTTCCAATGGAAATAGTGCCTGGAGCTGGTTCGATATCCAAAGCCCCACATAGAATGGCCTTATGAAAAGGCGGAATTGAAGAAACAAATTAAAGAGTTGCTCGAGAAGGGGCTCATTTGAGTTAGTGTGTCACCATGGGGAGCTCCGGTATTGTTTGTGAAAAAGGAAGGACGGGAGTTGCGGTTGTTATTGATTATAAAGAACTTAACAAAGTAACTGTTAAGGACAAGTACCCTCTCCCGAGAATTAAAAGGGAAGAAGCAAAGGGGTAAGCACGACTAGCTATGTACAAGCTAGAGGGGTGCTGATCGTTGGTGGTAGAATATTGTCTTAATGTTATGAAACCAGAATGTACCACTGACCTGAGAATGGTTAATGATGGGACCGTGAATAATCTAGAGGTATAGTCTCAAGGTTGAGGCAGAGAATAGGATGTGCAAATGGCTTCTGAGTTCTTAATATAATGATACCTTCATCTAGAGATAACCAACTGGAAAGCGCTATCTACAGAGAATTCAAATTGGAAAGGGCTACTTACGGAGAGTTCTGATAGGAGAAAGCTACCTATGGGAAGTCTGATCGCAAAGGGCTACCTACGGAGAGTACGGTTCTGTAGTGTGATGCCACCGTGACGACAAACCCTAGAGTGCAGCCACCTTAACGATGAACCGTGGACTACAGTCACCATGATGTTGACTCATAGACTAGTGTTACAGAAATGTTAGCTCTTAGTGATGGTACATTATAATGAATTCCACAATGGATGGGTTTTCTTGAGATAAGAAGTCATACGGCTTATAAGGATTTAAGTGGAATTGGCCAAGGTCTGGCATGAGCAAATAGAGACTGAGAATGTTGTTAGTGGTAGTGGGAGATTCCTATGGGACTCCTATTAAATCAACTTAACATTGTTAAAGCATAGATAAAGAGATAGAAGCCCAAACGAGGTGAATGTGACGTGTTTGAGAACTATAATAAGCAAAAACTCAAGACAGTGTAACTGACAGAGTGCGCATGTCGATGTGAGCTGTTGTGGGGTTTGACATTGGTCGTCTCTACCATTGGCCTTTGATATACCGTTGTGAATGTGAATGCCGTATGGTAATGTGTATATGTAACCACGCCAAGCACACCGATATTGGCTGACCCTGCTGAGGGATACAGGTGGGGTGTAGGCAGGGTGGGCATTGCCACTGGCTAACCATGTTGAGGGATACGGTGGGGTGTGACAATAAAAGCCGTCGCCACACCAAGCGCACTGCCATCGATTGAGCCCTCGGAGGGGGTATATGGGTGGAGTGTAGGCAGGGTGGACTGTGATAGAAGGGTACTTCGGATAGAAGAGATTGAGATTCTGAAGTTTCTTGATATTGTTATTGAAGCCCAAAAGTTCCAGTTACCGCTAGTGGAATCACTGATGGGTGTACGGATGAGGGAAATGTTGTGAAAGTGAATATAATGTAAGCGAAAGCATAGTAGAAAACAACAAAAGCTGAGAGATGCGATGACAGCAAAAGATGACGATTGTGCGCAGTGAATCTGTGGTACTTTGAGTGATCCCCAGAAGGGGTAAGTGACTTAATGACTATGGTTGAAGAGGCTTAAAGCCATAATAAATGAGTATAGTTCGTATCATAGTAATCGAGAAAGGTGAAGACCTCTAAGGATTGAAATCGGAGATCACGCGCTCGTGAGGATGTCTCCGAGTACAAGAAATGATAAAGTGATTGAGAGAAAGAAATTGAACCATGGAGTATTGATCTGTTGAGATTCTTGAGTGAATCGGACCTATAGCGTATTGTTGATATGAGTGGTTTTGAAGGATTATCCTTAAAGAGAAGCAAATCGAGGAACGGAAGCCGTCATGAAGAGGCATCCAGAGTTTATGTCCTAAGTGGAGTATCAAATTTCAACGACGAAATTTATTGAACGGGGGGAGAATTGTAACGCCCCATTTTTTGATTAAGGCCTAATGATAATTATTGAGGATTATTATCGAATTAAAGTGGAATAATTGTGTTTTGGTGGCAATATTAATTTATATGTCATAATTGATGGAAAATTCAAACAATGGAATTATTGGCCATAAGTTAGTGATTAATGGGAGAAATTAATTACTAGCTAAGAGGAAAATGAGAAGTGTGAGTAAATGGCTAATGGAATGGTTAGAGTAACTAATTAGTTACTTAACTTTGCGAGAACCAATGGCAAAGGGACACTTGGCAATAAGAGATGATGAGTGTAGGCATTGGAAAAGGGGGGCATATTTTATTGATTTTTCTCTCTCTCCTTCCTCTCATTCGGATGACATGGTATGGGGGGGAGGGAGTGTTATCATTTCTTCTTCATCCTCACTTATCTCTCTCACTCTCATCTCTCACTCTCTCGTCGGACACCATTGGAGCAAGAAAGAGGAAGAAGAAAAGCTTGAAAAAGGTAAAGGGAAATGTCTCCAAATGCTCAAACTTCCTTCTCTAATATTGATCCTTGAATGAAGAGCTTCATTTTGATGGTTGTAATGTGTTCATTGGTGTTAGTTTGTGACCTCAAGAGATTGTGAAAGTTGGAGAATTGAAAAGTCACTTTGAGAAAGTTAAAGAGGTAAGTGAAACCTATCTACCCATCTAAGTTTTGTGCCATTTGAGGTAGCTTTGAATTTCTGGGATTTATTGGCCATTTTTGAAAATGAGTGTAATTGGTCATTTGGCATGTTAAAGGTATAGAAATGGTATATTTGGAAGGTGTATGGATAGATAGGATTGATTGGGAAAGAAAGGAGTGAGATTGGAAAGTTAGTGTTAATGTTGCCATGGAGCAAAGCATGCTAATGTAGTGGAAATTAGGTTGTTTAAATGGTTTTATTGGATTCCTTGAGTGTTTTAGTGTAAGGAATAGGCTTGATTGTTGATTTTGGAGCTATTGGACACTTTGGTAGAAAATTGGAAATGCTGCCATTGAAAGTCTATTCTGGGCAGTCTGTTTGTATTGGCGTTTTGAATAACCAAAAAATTTCAGAAAATTGTGAAAATTTCCAGTCTTTAAGTTCGCATCCCAAGCTTCAAAATGGATATATATTTTATGTCATTTCATTTTGTGAACTGAGAGTTATGCTTTGCCAAAGTTTTTGACAAAAATAGAACTCTGTTTTGGAGTAGTGTTGAGTTTTTGGTGATTCTGTATTTTTGTGATGATTTGAAGTAAAGAGACATATTTTTCCTAGAAAAAGTACTTAAATACCTTTCATTTGGCTTTATAATCACCTCGTTTCGATTTTTCTAGAATTAGTTATGAATTTTGGAAGTTCAGCCAAGAATCAGGGAATTTCTTGGCCGCGGCCTAAGGTGGCTGGCCGCGGCCCAAATCTTTCTGCCTTGATTCTGGCCGCGACCCAAGGAAGGGCTAGCCGCGGCCAACCCCTGTGTTCCAGCACTTTGAGTTTTTGAAAAGAGATCTTCAACCTATTATTTCCCAACCTTTTAGGGGTTTTATTAGAGGCATTTATAGCTTCTTAAGGGTCATTATTAATAACCAAATCTAAGTGTTGAAGAGTCAATTGAGTATTGGAGTAGAGAATAATGTTTCGTCCTTAATTATGAATTTAGGATTTGATATCTTCCTGGAGCCTAGAAGGCCTGTGCCTGGTCAAGGAAGGAAAGACAAAGGTAGTAACACTTTATCCTATATCATGTGTATTGCATTGCTTGCTTGCATTAGTCATTGATTACAGTGAAAGTGAAGGGGACGTGGTGAAAGCTTGGACTCGATTACAGTGAAAGTGAAGGGGACGTGGTGAAAGCCCGGACTCGAATATAGATAAAGTGAAGGGGGCGTGGCGTAAGCCCGACCTCGTATATAGTGAAGGGAACGTGACGAAAGCCCGGTCTCGAATGTTGATTGCTGCATTATGATATGTGACTTGCTTTGTATATATGCATCATATAAATAATATGTTGCTACTGGGATTCTCTAGAATCTCATTCTTTCCAAATAACATTTTTAGACAGGGCAAGTGGATCGAAAAGCAAGCAAGTGGATAAGGGCGATTAGGACTGCCAGCGGTAGTCTTAGTTAGATATTTTGGTTTTATATCGAATTGGTTATCATTTTGGATCAATGTACATATTGAATAGATTTATAGTATTATAGTTTTGTGTAATCCCCTGTATGGATATTGAGATGGGCAATGATGCCTTGTATAAACTGTTGGATTAATGTTATTATCCCGGGTGAACGTCGGGAATTGTGCTGATACTATGATATTATATATGTGACAAACCGAATAGGCCTATTGATTTTATAAATGAATGAACGGAGATCTATTTGTACAAGTGTTTTAAAAAGTTTTTATTTACTCCGGATCTCTTATTCAATTATTAAATACGTTCAAACGCTAATCTCGGCCTGATTATCGAAGGGGGTTACATGTGTGATTTGTAAGATACATTAGTGCTCCAATAGTACTAAGATATGGTACTTCTGGACCAAGTAGTTCTTCATCACCTTCTTCACTAATTTTTCAAGGTCAGAATGGGTCTTTATCCACCTTTAAAGACCTTACAACCATTGGGGGTACATAATGGATGAGATTTATCCATGTAAAATCGCTCTAGGACCTCCTTTGTATAAGTTTCTTGATATACAAAGATCCCTTTCTTGAGATACTCGATCTGTAATCCAAGACAGAATTTTGTTCTTCCCAAGTCCTTCATTTCAAATTCTTTCTTCAAACAATTAATTGCCTTTTGAAGCTCTTTAGGAGTTCCAATGATGTTGATATCATCAACATAAATAGCAATTATAGCAAACTCACTTTTAGATCTTTTCATAAAAATGCATGGGCATATCGGATCATTTTTGTATCATTCTTTCAACAAATATTCATTAAGACGATTATACCATATGCGCCCTGATTGCTTCAGGCCATATAAGGACTTATTTAACTTAACCGAATATTGTTCTCGAGAACTTGAATTGGATGCTTCTGGCATCTTAAGTCCTTAAGGGACTTTCATAAAAATATCATTGTCAAGTGATCCATATAAATAGGCAGTCACAACATCCATTAAATGTAAATCAATTCCTGCATTTACTGCTAGACTAATTAAATAACGAAAAGTAGTCGCATCTACTACTGGTGAATACGTTTCTTCAAAATCAATGCCAAGTCTTTGTGTAAAACCTTGGGCTACAAGACGTGCCTTATATCTAGTTATTTTGCCCTTTTCATTTCTTTTTCGTACAAAAACCCATTTGCATCCAACTGGTTTTACATCTTCAGGTGTAAGGACTACATGTCCAAATACTTTTCATTTTGCCAATGATTTTAATTCTGCATTAATGACATCTTTCCATAGGGGCTAATCTTTTCTTTGTTTACACTAACTAATTGATTTGAGCTCATGATCCTCATTATCATTCATTACATCATATGCTATATGACAAGCAAAGATGTCGTCAACGTTGACTTTATTTGGATCCCATTGGATTCCATTCATAACATAATTTATTGAGATCTCATTATTTTCACATATATCAAGTACCTGGGTTTCTTCTAGGACTACAACATTCTCTTCTGAAGATATCTCTATTGGAGATAATATCTCTTTAGGAGATGGCTCTTCTGGAGCTACTAATTTTTCTTCATTATCCTTGACTTGACCATCTATATTCTTTGCTCCTTTTCTTTTTAGAGGCTTTTTATCTTTGGAACCGATGGACCTGCCATACTTTAGGTGTGATTTAAATTCATTCATAGCAGGTTGTCCTTCAGGGACATTGATTTTGATAGGAGTATTAATAGTTGGGACATGTGACTTTGTCACTTTCTTTGGGTCAGTAAATGCTTCTGGCATTTGATTAGCTAAATTCTGTAAATGAATTATCTTTTGAACTTCTAGTTCACACTGTTTTGTACGAGGATCAAAATGAGCCAATGATAATTCATTCCAACTAATTTCTTTACCCAGCTGTTTGTTTTCTCCCCCTAATGTCGGGAAAAGTGATTCATCAAAATGACAATAGGCAAATCATGCCTTAAATAAATCTCCTGTAGATGGTTTTAAACATTTTATAATTGATGGAGATTCATACCCAACATATATTCTCATCCTTCTTTGAGGACCCATTTTGGTGCGTTGTGGTAGTGCTACAGGCACATATACCGCACACCCAAAAGTTCTTATATGGGAAATATTAGGTTCCTGACCAAAAACCATTTATAAGGGGGAAACCTTTAGGTAACTTGTTGGCCTAATGCGAATTAACATTGCTGCATGCAAAATGGCATGGCCCCAAGCAGAAATTGGGAGATTAGATTTCATAAGTAAAGGTCTTACAATTAGTTGCAACCTTTTAACCAATGATTCCGCAAGTCCATTTTACATATGAACATAAGCTACAGGATGTTCAACATCAATTCTAAGGGACATACAATATTCATTAAAAGCTTGTGATGTAAATTCACCAGCATTATCAAGACATATTTTCTTGATAGGATAATCAGGGTAATGTGCTCTTAATCTAATCAATTGAGCAAGTAATCTCACAAATGTCAGGTTGCGAGAAGATAATAAGCAAACATGATATCATTTAGTCGATGCATCAATTAAAACCATATAGTACCTAAATGATTTGCATGGTGGGTGTATTGGCCCACAAATATCTCCATGTATCCGTTCTAGAAATGTGAGAGACTCACTTTCTACTTTGCTTGGTGAGGGGCGAATAATTAGCTTTCCCTTGGAACATACAGCACATGAGAAATCATGGGATTTTGGTATTTGTTTACACTTCAGGGTATGTCCACATGAATTTCCAATTATTTGTCGCATCATAATTGAACTGGGATGGCCTAACCGGTCATGTCAAACAATAAATTCATTAGTAAACTTCTGGTTTACATTGTCAAACTGCTGGTTTGAATTGGCAAACTTCTGGTCTGCATTAGTGAACTTCTAGTTCTCAATAGCATGTGTTTCAATTGTGCTTATACAAGTGTAATACAAACCAGAAAAAAATAGGAAATCTTTCTAATATGCATTTTCTACCAGCAACTATATTTGTAATGACAAGATATTCTTGATTATTTTTAGTTATTGTTTCTAAATGATATCCATTTCTGCGGATATCTTTGAAACTCAATAAATTTCTTTTAGACTTGGTAGAATAAAATGCATTATCAATGCATAATTTTGTTCCTTCAGGTAACAAAATATTAGTTCTTCTGGAGCCTTCAATTAAATTTATACTACCAGATATAGTCTGAACATTGGCTTCTCGTATTACTAAGGAAGAAAAATATTTATCATGTCTGAGTATGGTTTGGGTTGTTGCACTATCAACGAGCCATAAATCTTCAGGATTGATACCAATATGATTCATTCTTCATAAAAACATAATTAAAATTAATACATATGATAGAAACAACTTTAAATAAATCATAAAAGTTCAAATTATATTAAGAAATCTGAAACATCCAAATATTTATTATCTATATCGCCATACTCAGAATTCTCGCCCTGATAAACATGATTAACTTCAACATTTGATCTTTTACCAGTATTTTTAATGATTCTTGGTAAAGATCAACTAGGTGCCTTGGCGTACAATAGGTACGAGACCAATGACCCTTGCAGGCACAAATGCATCCAATCAAAATGAGCTTTTTGAAGAATGACCATCTTTTGGTGATCATACATTTCTTTCAAATTGTTCCAAAGGACAAGTGGGTCTATTACTGTCAAATATTCAATTTTTAAATCCTTATGCAAATGGTGGCGAAGAAAAATCATGGATTTGACTTTGTCTTGGTTGGATGCCTTATTCCCTTCTTTAATTATGTCTTCCAGACCTTTAGCATTCAGGTGAATTTCCGCATCCAACACCCAAGATAAATAATTTTTCCCGGTAATATCAAGTGCCACAATTTCAAGTTTTGCTAGGTTTGCCATGGTTCAAACTAATTAAAGAAATAAATGAAAATAATTAAAATATGAAATGTAAACATGCAATATAATATCTTAAGCAAAAATAATCGTAAATTCATAAAGATAATGAATAATTCATAAGGTAAGATAAAAAAAATTAAAACATGTATGGCTTCGGGCCATTTAATCTCATGGCTTCAGGCCAATTAATCTCAAGATGAGGAATTAAACTATTATCTTCAGGATAAAAGTTGTACATGACTTCTGGCCGTACAATAAGATAAATGATGAAAAATATATATAGCCTCTGGCCATATAATATGAAAAGAGATATGGCTTCTAGCCGTATCATATTATAAGGGATTAAAACAATATGACTTCTGGTCATATAATTTCAGGAATCATATGTGTATGGCTTCTGACCATACAATAATAATATAAAGAACTTGTAAATGATATATAAATGATATAAAAACAATAACGATCTCCAATCGTAGCCATGGAACCCAATGTTATATAACAATTGGTAAAAGTATTTCTCTAATTCCATATAGTGGCTCAAATTATCCCAGATCTATCAAATAAAATAAAGTATATATAATCACTGAAGAAACCATAAGAAGATCATACCTTCGTTAAGAACTTTGTGCTGATAATGTGTTGTAAAAGTATATGTGATAAAATAGAAGATTGATAGGATTCAGAGAAAATTGATAGAATTTCTAGAGAGAAGTTAGAGAGAAGTTCTCATTCAGTTCATTTGAAACAATCGATTACATGCCTTTATATAGAGTCAGAAATCTAACCCTGGTTACATGATCATGGTTATATTTAACCCTGGTTACATGACCATGGTTACTTTATATCTTCTTTATATCCTTGTCTTCTTTTGCTTTTGCTTTGGGTCAAGTCTTCTTTTCTTCTTTATGTCAAATTAACTGGAAGAGTAATATGAGTCAATGGACATCCACATATTTAATATTCATAACAAAAACAATTACTTTTTTAAAAAAAATAGAAAACATAAAGCAGTTTTAAGATGTTTTTAAAAACATAAAATACGAAATAGAAACACACCGTGATGCAGAAACCCGACCCTTATCCTAGCTCACCTTTCTTCTTCTGCCATTGTTCGACGGTCTTGGGAGGGCTTTGAATAGTTGCCGAAGCTTCTCCTTTGTAGTCGCTGAAGAGAATAGAAAGACTGAATTGATTGTATTGAACTGAGAGGATTTACATGGTACTTATAGGAAAAAATATAGACAAAGTAAGAGTGATTAATGGGAGAGACAGAGAGATAATTTCAAAGTAATTGACTAAGAGGAATATGGAAGTCAGCAATATCATGCTTGCACCGAAAGAGCTTTTGACTTTTAACACTCCCCCTCAAGTTGGACTGTAGATATCAATCAAGTTCAGCTTACCAATCAGATACTCAAACTTGTCCTTGGGCAGTCCTTTAGTGAGGATGTCTGCTGTCTGTTCTTTAGAAGGAATATACCTTAGATCAACAATACCCTCATCAACTTTTTCCCTTATAAAATGTCTGTCTATCTCGACATGTTTAGTTCTATCATGTTGAACTGGATTATGAGCAATGTTGATTACAGCCATGTTATCGTAATAGACCTTGATTGGTAGATTTATGGACTTCCTCAAGTCTTCAAGAACATACTTTATCCATATGCCTTCACAGATTCCCAGTGCTACAGCCCTGTATTCAGCTTTAACACTGCTTCTCACAACTACACTTTTCTTTTTTACTTCTCCATGTAACAAGGTTACCCCACACATACGTATAATATCCAGATGTGGATTTCCTGTCATCTTGATCACCTACCCAATCATCATCTGTAAATAATTCTACAATCCGTTTGTCAGTTTTCTTAAATAACAAGCCACGTCCTGGAGATCCCTTCAAGTAACGAAGGATGTTGTAGACTTCATTCAAATGTTTCTGTTTAGGATCATGAGAATGCTGGCTGGCCACACTTACTGCAAATGTAATGTCTGGTCTAGTATGAGATAGGTATATTAGTTTTCCTACCATCCATTGATAGTTCCTTAAGTCTACTGACTTACCAAAATCTGCATCTTCATCTACTTTATCTACCCGTATAGGTGTGTCACTAGGTCTGCAACCTATCATCCCTGTTTCCTTTAGAAGGTCGAGTACATACTTCCTTTGGGAGATATAAATGCCTTTCTTGGATCAGGCAATTTCCATTCCAAGAAAGTACTTTATTTCTCCAAGATTTTTAATCTGGAATTCTCTTGTCAGGGCTGTCTTGATTTGATTGATTTCCACCTCATCATCTCTTTTGAGGATTATATCATCAACATATAATATAGAACAACCATCTTACCCTTATGATGTTTGACAAACAAAGTATGGTCACTCTGCCTTTAAGTATAGCTATGTCTCTTCAGAACCCGGGTAAATCTGTCAAACCAAGCACGCAAAGATTTCTTTAACCCATATAACGACCTCTTTAACTTACAAACTTGGTCACCTTTTTTTCCTGGAAACCTTAGAGGTAACTTCATGTACACCTCTTCCTTGAGTTCTCTTTTGAGGAAGGCATTTTTTACATCGAGTTGGTGTAGATTCCAATCTAAATTCACTACAATAAATAATAGAATTCTGATGGTATTCAGCTTGGCTACTGGAGCAAAATTTTTTGTGTAATCTTCCCCATATTTTTGTGTAAAACCTTGTGCAACCAGTCTATCTTTATATTTCTTGAGTGTTCCATCTGCTCTATACTTAGGAGTGAATACCCATTTGCATCCAACGACCTTTTTTCCTTGAGGTAGATTTACTACATCCCATATTTTGCTTGAGAGCCTCCATCTCTTATAAGACAGCTTGTCTCCACTCAGGTATAGCCATAGCCTCATCAATCATGTTTAGGATCCTGATTCTATCAAGATGAGAGACAAATGCATTGTACTTAGATGAAAGTGCCTTATAAGAGACAAATTTCTCTATAGGATATCTAGTACTTGATCTGGGTTGTCTAAGTTGTTTTCGCATCCCAATGGGAAGATTAAGATTAGAACCTTCTGTTTCTCTTGGATCTGCCTCTGGTACTGACTTCTGGTGAGTGCTAATAGGCTATGGTTCATTACCTCTTTTGTGTCGTCGCATGTAGGTATTACCCCACATATTTGTGTCTCCCCCTGGAATTGGCACATTATCAGAGGTATCAAGGTTATCACGAATCTTAAAGTTGTTATCAGGAGTATCAGAGGTATCAAGAGCAGGTTCTGTGTGGGTAGGTATATAAATTGTGACTGTCTAGTCATTCTTTGGTGTTTTACTTGTCTGAAATTCACCAGTTCTCTCCCCCTGAATTGCAGACAAGGCATAAAAAGGTGTATTTTCAAGGAAGGTGACATCACAGGTGACAAATAAATGTTTGGAGACCGGATCATAACACTTGTATCCTTTTTGAGAATGAGAATAGCCAAGGAAGACACACCGAATGGCTCTAGGGTCAAGTTTGTTGGTGTGATGGAGATGAGCGTATGATGTGCAGCCAAACACCCGGAGTGGCAGAGTGTTTTCAAGGTATGGGAGGTTATAGTATTGGTGGAGAATTTGAAGTGGCATTTTATAAGACAGTGGTCGGCTTGGCATTCAGTTAATGAGAAATGTGGTAGTTGGGATAGTATCATCCCAATGATATTTATGAGCAGTACTACTAAACATAATGGCTCTGGCAGTCTCAAGAATATGACAATTCTTTTGTTCAGCAATACCATTCTGCTGAGGTGTATTGGGACAGGTACTTTTGTAAACAATGCCATTTTCAGCCAGGAAGGTAGAAAGGGCCTGATTAAAATATTCAGTCCCATTATCGGTGTGCAGGATCTGGATTTGGGTTTGGAATTGAGTCAGATCATGTAGTGGAAGTTAAGGAACATTTGATACACCTCTATTTTATCTTTCAACAAGTAGACCCAACTAACACATGTATGGTTATCGATGAATGTGATGAACTATTTTGTTTTTTATCGGTTTGGTGTGCGAGATGGTCCCCATAAGTCACTGTGAATTGTAGAAAAGGGTTTTGAGGCTTGGTATGGGATTTTTTGGAATGAAGTACGATGATACTTAGCCTTTTCACATGAATCACAATGAAAATCAGAGGTGTTTTTATTAGAAACGAGGGATGAAAACATTTGAGACATGTAATTTAAATTAGAATGACCTAAACGTTTGTGCCATAACCCCAAGTCACTAATGCCAGGGAGAGATACTTTATTACAAGATTTAGTTTGAGAACGATCACTTTCATCAAGGTAATAAAGACCATCAAGCTCTTTTGCACTCCCAATCGTTGTCCCCGTCAGCAGATCCTGAAAAATACAGTAGGTAGCAAAGAAGTTAGCTTGACAACGTTCATCATTAGCCAATTTGCTTACGGATAGTAAATTATACTTCAACTTTAGAACATGTAATATGGAGTGAAGAGTAAGTACAGTTGAGATTTTGATGGAACCAATTCCAGTAACAACAGGTTCAGAATCATCAACAATTCGTATAGTTACACCCTTGGTGATAGGAGTATAGGATGAGAAGATAGCCTTATTGTCAGTCATATGATCTGAGGCACTTGAGTCAACAATCCAACAATTCCCTATATATTGTTCTTTTATCACAGCCAAAGCTTGAAAGAAATTACCTCTCTTGACCATTGTGGCGGTAGGCTTTATCGTAGTCTGTAGTATGGCTAGCATTTCCATGATTTTGTGCAGAGGATCACTTTAGGATGATTCCTTGGAAGTTTCAGCCACATAACCTCTTCCTTTCCCTTTCTTCAGCTTCCAGTCAGCAGGTTTACCATGGAGGTTCCAGCAAGTCTCCTTAGTGTGCCCCTGTTTCTTACAATGATCATAGAATGGGCGACCTTTAGAACCTTTTGGTTCTGTGGATTGAACAGAAAGTGTTGAGGTGTCAGAAGTAGCAGCAGAATTATTCAGATTTTGAAGCATTGATTTACGTCTATCCTCTTCATTTCGCAAGAAAGTATAAACTTCACGCACAGACGGTAAGGGTTCTTGACTAAGAATTCTAGCCCGAACATCATCATAAACCACATTAAGACCAGCAAGCAACTCATGTACTCTCTCTACTTCTTTTACTTTGTGATCTTCTTGAGCATCTGCCCTACAATGATAAGTTTGATTTTGTAGGGCATCAAGCTCTTGCCAAAGTGATGATTTTTCTAGATAATAATTATCAAGTGGCATATGGTCTTGTTTTAGCTGCCATAACTTTTTCTTGACATCAAATATGCTGGACCTATTTCCCACAGGACTGTATGTCTCATGAAGAGCTTCCCAAATTTCTTGAGCTGACGGAAGATACATAAAACTCTTCTTAATTGAGGATGACATTGCATTGATTAACCAAGAGGATACTAATGCATTTTCTGACTTCCATTGGTAGAACTCCTTGGTTTCTGATGTTGGTGGCCTTTTTACTTCACCAGTTATATATTCGAGTTTATCACGTCCATTGAGGGCAAGAATCATAGATTGAGACCACTCCCGATAGTTATCGCTAGTAAGTTTCTCAGAGACGAGGAGGACCGTGGAGAGGTCATTAGAACTAGATCGAGGCACAGTGGAAGAGGCATATGAAACTGTAGACATAATGACTGGAAAAGATAATGACATAGTGGTTCTTAAAATTTTAGAACTACCAATTTAGTCCTTCAAAAATTGGAAATACAGATTAGTCCTCTGAATTTCCAAAATGATAGAATAGTCTTCCAATCAATTAAATAATTGAGCAATGGTCAAACTCGTGTCTGGTTTCTCTATCCCTCTCCTTGGATTGTAGAGTCACGGTGAGAGGAGGTCGAAAAACAAGGTGTGCTGACGATGATTGACGGCGAGCGGAGTAGCTATGGTTGGAGAGGCGACGACGACCTGATACAGCAAGACTGACTGCAATGGCAAGACTTGCATGGCGACGGAGAGGCACCGGAGGCTCTAAATTGAAGAAGAAAGAGAAATGAGAGGTGATGAGGTGCTGTCGGACGAGAGTGAGGGCGCTGGAGTTCAGTGGAGGTGGGCTAAGGAAACCGAGAGCAACAAGCAACGAGCAACGAGTAGAGATGCAGCCAATGGTATTGAGTTTCTTCTCTTGTCCGAAGTCATGTTTTCAGCCGAAGGTGATGGTGGTCGAGGGAAATGATGGACAGCGAAGTGGTGGTGAAGAAGAACGACCTCGCGGCTTCCGGCGACTGGGTAGTAGAGGGTCAGATCTGAACTCTTCGTGGCACTCTCACTGTAACTCTGGAACTGTCAGTGGCGCTCCTCCACTCTGCTCTTTCTTCTTGATTATGGTTTCTGGCTCCAAGGTCCGCTGATCTTCTTGAAGGTGCTCACGTTGTGAGTAACAAATAAGGGTTCCCTGATTGGTTCTGTGTCTTCTTCGTTGACTCTAAGCTCACCGATGGAGTTGGTGGCTAATGGGGATGAAGAGATGAAATGGTTTAGAAGGTGTCTTCTTCATCAATTCTGAGCTCACCGATGGAGTTGGTGGCTAATGGGGACGAAGAGATGAAAGGGTTTAGAAGGTGCCGATGCTGGTTCTGACAAGAATGGAGAACACAGAGAGCACACAGAAGGTAATTATCTCAATTATTCTTTTCAATGCTTTGATACCATGAAGAGAATAGAAAGACTGAATTGATTGTATTGAACTTAGAGGATTTACATGGTACTTATAGGAAAAAATATAGACAAAGTAAGAGTGATTAACGGGAGAGATAGAGAGATAAATTCAAAGTAATTGACTAAGAGGAATATGGAAGTAAGCAATATCATGCTTGCACTGAAAGAGCTTTTGACTTTTAACAGTCGTTGTCCCCACACGAAGGTCTCAGTGCCCGATATAGCTCAGTAGTTGCCATCTCCAATCTCTGCTCCCTCCCTCCTCGGCCCTCAATCGTTAAGTTTCTACTCTCTCTCCTCGTCTGATTAATTTAGTGGGTTTGAGGTGAATGATGCTACGGTTCTATGTGTGTGGGTTTTCATATTTGGATTTTGTTTGAACAAATTTTGTTCATAGTCCTGTGAATAATGCTACCTCGACTGTCCCTGAAGTCAAGTTGGATATGCATGTGATTTTTACTCCATTGTTTGAATAGCGGGAAGAGTTAGATGTGGTGTAGTCGTTAGAAGAACAATTAGAGATATGAAGTTTGTCTTGCCCTCTCTCAGTCTTTGTCTTCTTCTAATTCCTAATAATCTACTACATGCTTTTAGTAGTGTTTTCAGTTTCTCACTATGGACTACCATTCTACCCATATAAAATTGTTCATACATTAAGCAATGCTACTATAAAATATATCAACCACCTTTTAGTCATTGACAGAAGAATGAATTCTGTGACCAAGTTTAGCAATCTCGTTGTTTATTACTATCATTATTTCCATTTGAAATTAAAATGAGGCCCTATTTGTTGGGAAAATTTTAGGAGTAAGAAATGTGATGTAGTTTGCCAACAAATCCATTAATTAACACTTGCAGTACTAGAGTACATAAGGCCAGCCTTGAAAAGGATAAAAGGCCATAACAAAGGCTTAATAAAGCTATTGTTACTTAAATGGAAACAACAAATCCCCAATAATCAGTCCTTTGCCCCAATATCCTTCAGGGCACAGATCTACTCCTCTCCTATGGCAAACATGACACTGACAACAAGGTCCTTGCCCTCAACAAATCCATCCTTTATCTGCACACCAGAATATATGATGTCACCAACAATCATTATCATTTATCTGCACTATATACCCAAATTGGTCTTTCCTTTCCTTCCTACTTTTTGTCCTTTTTTGGGTGTTTTTTGTTTCTACAATGTAAAAGTTAGGGCATGTCTCCAGTCACAGAGTAATTATAAAGCTGATTGCCCATTAAGAAAACCTTCACAATGGTAGTTAGAGATTTGAAACATTGATCATGTGGGTTATGAGCTAACACATTACTAATCAGACCAACTATTGTTGGTCTTTCCTTACTGTTTTAATTATCTACATGCATAAAATATACAGACATTGCAAGGATTCGAGAAGATGGTTAAGTTGAAGTGTGCACCAAAAAGAAGTGAAGGTTGGCTTAATTAGTTAAGGTTGCTGATGTTTATATAATTTGGGGCAACATATACTTTGCTTGAGGCTTGGCTTATTGCCTTTCTCTTATATATATACTAGGTGAGTTATACTTTTGTTGGATAGCTTCAGATCTTTGTGATCTCATTTGATGGAACAAATTTTTGTTCCACATTTGCTGATTTCCTTCAGCTGGGATTTGCACTACACTTATATGGATTTTTAGGCTTTTTTCAGGCCCTTATACACAAGAGGTACAAAAAAAAAATAATATATACATATACACATACATTTATGGCTGCTTTGGCTCAAATGCTCAAACGGGCATGGCCTTATTTGGTTTCAATTTTGTTACAATTTGGCTATGCAAGCATGTCCATTATAGCTAAATTTGCTGTTGACCAAGGATTGAGCCAGCATGTTCTAGTAGTATATAGTCATGCCCTTGTATTTCTTGTGATTTCTTCTTTTGCAGCTTTCTGTGATAGGTCTTAATTCCATTGATCTCTGTACTTTGTCTTTGAGTTTGAGTTTTATGTTCATTATTTACCTTTTGTGTTTTTACTGATGAAAATTACTGCTGTTTTGACAAGAATCCAAGACTTAATTAAAACTGAAATTATGTGTTAGTAAAGATTATGTTGCTTTCATTTTTAGAGTAAGAGTGTTTTTACTTGGTCTCCTTTGCTATGCTCAGTACCTACTTCAATTCTCAGAGTTTTGTTTAATTTCTTGGTTTGCAAACCAAACAGGCCTATCATATATCAGAATTGATACTTTACTGGGATGAAGCTCACTACTGCAACATACACATCCACTAGTCCTCCTGCTCCTTCAGCAATGTTGAAGTTCTCTAGCACCCTTTTTTCTGTCATACACACAAACCCTTGTACAACCTCTCCAACAAAATGTAGGCTATATTTATTGTCTTTTTAGGTCCATGTTGTGATATGTTGGTGGATTCTATCCGTAGTGATGATATCGAGATTGTTAATGGATATTTCATAATTACCTTTTGTACAGTATCTGTGCAGAGTGTTAATGGATTCTCAAAGCTTGATATAGAGTTAAGATACACAAAAAAGGGACCAAAAACCTTCTTGTAATTCTCATGTGTATCTTGTAAATGTCATCATGTGTTTTGTAAATAGCAAAGGTATTATTGTGAATTCCCTTTGTTTTGTAAATGTCTTAAGTGCTTTTGTTATTTCACTTATTCGTCTTTTAAATACTCTTATGTGTCTTGTAAATAGCACACGTATTATTGTGAAGGCGCTTTTTTGTCTTGTAAAAGGCCTTAGTGTTCTTTTCATTTCACTGATTTGTCTTGTAAATTCCCTTATGTATCTTGTAAATATCACGCGTTATTGCGAATGCCTTTTTTGTCTTGTAAATGGTTAAAATATTCTTGATTAAACTAGTTTATTAATATAATAACATATTAAGTAATTATAAAAAAAGTATCAATTATATAGAAAAACAAAAAAAAAAACTTGTTTTCAAAAACAATTATCCAAACTGATTTTTTTTTTTTTTTTTTTTGTGTTTCCAAAACTTATTTTCAAAAACATTTATCAAAACAAGTTTTTTTGTTTTTTCGTTTCCAAAACTTGATTTCAAAAACAGTTTTATAAAACTATTTTTGAGAACAAAAAACAGAAAATATAATCAAACAGGGCTTGAGATTTCAAAGCCTTGAAATGGGATTTCAGTTTTTGAAGTGTGAGGAAGTGTATTTGTATGCTTCATGCCAAAAAGACAGCAATTTCAGTGACTCACCAAGATTGCACATAGGGTCTCTAAGTAGGCTCCAAAATAAGATCTGACTATGTTAGCTAATTTCTCATGTTCTGTAAAAGCTCAAGTTGATTCCAAAATGAGTTCTAACTTGGGTTTTAGGTTTGTTCTCTTCTGCTTATGTTTCCCCTTTGGTTTGCATGTTGTCTAGTACTACCTTATGTCTTATTTATAAGAGCACAATAATCGAATTGCACTGTATAATAAAGTGATTAAAATTAGTTTAATATAATAAGTCAGTCTTATGTAAACTTTTTTCCTCAAGTATGCCCTTATTAATAAAAGGGTAAGTAAGTGAGAGAATTAGAGTAAATATACGAATCGCCAACTTTTTAATTATTGCAATACATATAATTAATGATGGGTAAAAATGGGGAAAAAAACTCATTATACATCCAGACAACTATTACCAAATTCTTATAAAAAACATCAAAGTGTATAAAGATAATTTAAATTTTAAACTCTTATAAAAGCGACAAGAGGGAGTATGTTGTCCTCTTACCTAAGTTGTTGCAATAAAAATTGATGTCAAATCAAGATATTAGACATCCTACTTTTATCATCCATCGCTTTTTGTTTCACTAGTCGAATGAATCACATTTGAACATTGTCTGAATTAATTATTGAGAGTAGCTCTGCCTTTGCTAAATGTGTTTTCTAGGTTCACATATCTTTTGTATACAACAGCCACCACCAACATGTGTTGGTTCTAGTGGAATGAGTTTTGGCCCTTTAATTACAAGATTTTGAATTTGAATCTGTATGAATATAAAAAAAACATCTTTAAGTGAGTTTCCTTCAATTGAGCTCAATAATGCTTGAATTTGTTCCAGTCATATATTAAAAAAAAAAAAAAGTACACAACAACACAATAACAAAAGCACGGTTATGAGGTTGGATGAAGAATGATCCAAGAGCTAAGGCGAAACTTTAAACCCAATTCGTGTTGAAATCTCTAATCACTCTCTCACATCCATCAACATCCAATCTAACTGCGTGCCTAAGTTTGGTTTGAACCATTTTTCTTAGTTCCGTCTATCATTCTGACACAGAGCATAGTATATCAACGTGACGTATTTATATTCAGACTTTTAGGTTTCAGTACTAAAAAACTTTCAATATTTGGAATTGAAATCCTCTAAAAAAGAAGTCATATTAATTTGATGCCACAGAAAATTTGATCCCATCCCATTGAGGGCACTGAAAAAGAAAGAAAAAGAGTACGTGGGATATGGAAATATTAGCTGGTTTCCACAGAAAAAGAGAAGGTGAAGCATGTGAGGAATGAAAGTTTGTGAACCGACGAAGGAAAATCAGAAGCGGAAGCAAGAAGATGAGGGACCATTCTGGGTGAGTAAAGACACAAGTAGAGGACCACTGCCCTTTCATCACACACCACAAAAATGGGAAATATTACTAATGGATAAGGTTATAAGAGTATTTGGCAAATGGCGTGGCGTTTAGAACCTGAAAAGCCATGTTAAAAAGCTAGAAGAATGTTACTTGTCGGTCCTAAATATAAGACATAGTTAATTTTTTTAATAAATACTAAGGAAGCTAAATAAATTGCTTTAGAGTATTTATATTTATCATTTTTCCTTCAAATTAATTTGTGTGACTTATAAACTAATATATAATTCAATGATACATAATATATATTATGATTAAGTCCTTTATTTAGCTTTCTTAATCTATAAAAAAAAATCACCTATGTCTTATATTAAGAATCGGAGGAAGTATTTGAGTGCACTATGACAAAATGACTAATATAATTAACCAAATACCAAGTCAAAGCTACAACTGGTCTTTGAAACTTTTGATTTTTAGCTTTTGATATATTACTCAAATAAGTTTATGTTAAAGTAATTTTTAAGTAAAAACCTTTACAAACATGAATCATATTATATTAATCAAAATTTATACTAACTTCAGTTTACAAAATATAATTAGGACAAAGGGTATTTTTGTAAATGTTAATCCAAAGAAACCATTTGGAGAATACACATCTGGGACTTCCAAAACTTCGAATTATACTTAAAAGCTTTAAAGGAAGATTAGAATTCTTGATAGCAAATAAAATGTTTTATCAATTTTTTTCCCCAATTGAATTTTGAAGAATTTTGAGCCTCATCGTTTTTAAATATTGCTACTTAAAAAAAACTGACTTTTACTAATAGATGTTGGTCTTCATCCAAAAAGTGTTTATAAGCACACACTGTGGAGTCCTAGCTTGTCATGCATAGAATATTTTTGGAAGAGTCACCCTAATTTAACTTGACAATATTTGAATCTGATGAAGTCAAATAGCCATATAAAAAAACGACTTTCTTTCAATTTTTTTTATTGAATCTAAATTTTTTTTAATTTTTTATTTATTTTTAATCTACGGTTTTACATTTTTTTAATAGTTATCTTTTGTAACAATCACCAATAAAGAAAGTAAGCTTATCAAAAAGGGAAAAAAAAAATCCAAATTGAATTTATAAAAGCTTCCAACTTTTTTTGATATTATCATCTGGTATTCGTTTTAGGGTTTGTAGCTGTCCCTCCTAACACAAATCTCATCTAAGATTTGAACTCAAGATCTAGAGGATCTAATAGGATCTTACACCGTTAGACCAGTTGTAAGTTGGTTAAAAGCTTCCAACCTGCCTTAAAGAATGACTACTAAAATGGGATAATTGATCTACATGTCCTTATAGTTTCAAGCAATTTTTAATTAGGCCATATAGTATTTTTTTTTCTTTTTATCAGGTCCTTATACTTTCACTTGTTTTTTATTAGATCCTTGCAGTTTTTATTTTTATTTTTATTAGGTCCTTATATTTTCACATGATTTTTAATTAGGCCCGTGTACCTTTTTTTATTTATTCAATCAATTATAATAATATTCTACTATAAATATAATATTATCATGTATAATATTATTAAATATTATTCTATACATACTAATATTCTATAAATAATAAATTATCATGATATTTTTATTTTAAAATTATTTTTATGAATTATTTTAATATTATTCATAATTTTTTAATTAAACATATATTTATATTAAATAATTTTTATTTTTAATTTATTTTTATAATTATAAAATTTGAATTATAATAATATTTTTTTAAAAAAATTAGAATAGGATTATAGTTAATTAATTATTGATTACTAATTAATTATATTCATTATTTTTTGAATTATTTAATTCTTAATTTAAATTTATTAATAGTAAATCATATTATAGTATTATTAATTTTTTAAATTTCATTTAAATTAATAAATTAAATTCCAAAAAAGCTACAAGGACTTAATTAAAAATCCAGTGAAACAATAAGAACCTAATAAAAGAAAAAGAACTACAAGGACTTGCTTAAAAATAGATGAAAGTATAAGAATCTAATAAAAAAAACTATAGAGAACTAATTAAAAATTGGTTGAAACTATAAGGACCTGTATATTAATTATCCCAATAAAAATCAAATGATGATTTTGGTCCTTGTGTAAAATTTCTCGAATTTGTGGTTTTATGTCTAATTAAAAAAGCATAGAAGATCCTCAACTGTGATTTTCCCAATTCATTTCTCATTCAACCGTCCGCGACAGGGCGATGTAATTTTCTTACCCAATCGCAGCATGCCATGCATCTCTCTATCTTCTTTTCTGATTTCCAACGCTGCTTATTTTATCTTGGTATTAACTAATTAAGCCCCCAATTTATTTATTTATTTTTGCTGTGATTGACCTAAGTCAGAGCAACATTCCTTTATGTGTACAAACTTTGCAGAACAACGTTACTTTCCATGCATAAAAAAATTTTTAGGCCCTTGACAGCAATAAAATTTCTGATAGGCGATTGCCCCCCTTTTTTCTATAAATTGATTGCATTTTTTAATTATAATAATATTGAAGGCCTTCAGGTTAGATCAAGTGCAAAATTGTTTTCCTCCCGTAATAAAATAAAAATGAAACGCTTATTAAACTCTATATTAGAAAAATATTTGCAATAAAAAGTTTTGTTTTTAAATTTTTAAAAACAAAATCTAACGCAATTAATAAATATGTGAAGAATTAAGGAAGATGACTAGGATGTCTTAGAAAATACATATAATATTAATCAACTCAACTAACTTTCTTAATCTAATCAAATTAAATAAATATGTCTTATATTAAGAACCGGAACAATATTTATTAAGCGTGTCATGGAAGAGTGGTTGAGTTTCTTAAGCATGTTGTGAGGATTTGATTAACAAGCTATGTGTATGAAAATTGAAAACTTCTTTGGAAGAAGCAAAACTCACTTTTATGGTATCTCCATATCTCCAAGGGCATTGATCCTTTTGATTATTATCAGTCTAAAATACTTTCCACAAGAATAAAGGACTCATCTAATTCTTTTAATAAATCACTTCTAACATATTTTATTGGAATTGAGAGAAAAACTTTAAAACCTTATTAATTTTTCCTTAAAATCTAATAACTTTCCAATTTTAATTATCCCTATTTAATATACATTATACCCCATGAGAATAAAATCTACCCAATAATGAATAGTGGAGATGTATATTATTAACATATTTTATATGTAATGTTAAGGTTTTTTCTTTAATTCGTAAAAGTTACCTCCTCATCAATAACAACCATTGATTATTATTTGAATGTGCTTGATGGTATGAGAGAGAGAGAGAGAGAGAGAGAGAGAGAGAGAGAGAGAGAGAGAGAGAGAGAGAGAGAGAGAGAGAGAGAGAGGTCGGATAGGTTAGAGATTTTCACAACTAAGAAGTCATTTCTAATCATCCTTTCTAGTCTCCTTCAAGCAGCTTGGTTCAGCGCAGAAGACCACCAATCAATTAATCAATTAATTTATCAAATGGGAGACATGACAAGAGCTGCTCAGTTCGCCTTGTTGCTTGTGGCTCTCCTGTTATTCTCTCAACATTTCATCCCAACTCTGTCAGCTTCTTCTTCTTCTTCTTCTTCTCATGCAGATGTCAGCCACAACCAGCTGCATCGACGCAGCTTTTTGTTCCTCCTTCCTCACAGGAAGCTTGGGACCAGAAAAGGTGCCGTCGGAAACCGACCACGTGGAAAAAGTTTATCGGCGGCCACAACTACTGCACCACTCTCTTTGCTCTACATGGCTTCCTCTCTTCTCCTTCCACTCCTCTTCCTTTAGGATTTGGAAAGGGTAAAGTCCGGTTTCACTTGTTTTAAGTAATTTTGCGCTATTTGAGATAAACATCTTATCGGAGTTTTGTTTCGTAAAGTACAAAAATGCTTTTTCTAAGTAGAGATGAACAAACATTTAATATATGGGCTCATCACTCCTATCATTCTCGGTAAGGAATAATATCCTCTAATCACTTTGTTTTCATGAATTTTGCGAAGGATTTTAATTTTTGGAGGTGTGGGATGTGTGTTGGACTAGCAATAATTACGGTTAATTGATCATTGTTATTATCGAGGTTACTATAATACTATTACATACCATTGATGTTAATTCAATTTAGTGATGATTATATTGAATTCCCAACTTACAATATTTTTTTTCATATCCCATACACCCACTTGCTCTTTATATGGAAGGTTTGAACTTACAATCTCATGTTTAAAAAAAGCATTTAGAGAGGTGTTTGATGTTAATTAAATTGTAAGGGCCTGACAAATTCCAACTTTTAATATGGATAATATAAAAAGGATCTTGCCGTTCTTATGAGAAAATGTGGATTTAGAAAAAGGCTCTAACAAATCCTTTTAGTTTACAACCTATTTAAGGATTTTGTTGTTCATAGAGCATAATGACATTGTATGATTCATGTGAATTATGGCTTGCTTTTGTTGCCGCCGCCGAGGTCCTTATGGCTAGAGTTGGGAAACAAAGCCTGCCCTTGATGGAACAGGGCCTAAAAGAGTTGGCTCTTTGAGGCTTGGGGGAAGAAAAACAACTATTTTTCAAGGCCCGGCTCATGAGCATAAAGGTCAGGGCCGGCCTTGTAGGGATGGAAGCCCTTTTTACAAACTTTAACTATTTTTTTTAAATAAATATAATTAGTAAATTACAGCAATTAAAGTTATAATTTAATATATAAATATTGTCAACATTAAGATCTAAACAACACATATCATACGAGTGAGATAGGTCAACAAATTAGGACGAAGGAGAGGCCGACACTTGAGAGGGCTTGAGGAATATAGCAAGTGAGACTCCGACTTTGTCAAGTCGGAGATGTGAGCGGTGAACGGAGGAAGTGAGACTTTGAGAGTGAGAGAGGTTGAGGAAAATCAGGCAATTTTAGGATTAAGGAGTGGCACAAGCAAGGACAGCCAGGAAAGTCAAGAAAAAAAAAATTAACGGACATAAATGGGCCGACTCTTTTAAGCCCTCAGCTCTACAGGGTTAGCTCTTTTAGGCATGACTTCCTTTAAAGGTTCCAATTTATAAGTTCGGTCTGTGACTTAAAAGGGCTTGAACGGGGTGGTTCGATTTCCTGGCTTTACTTACGACAAAGGTGGAGAATTGTGGCATTTATGAGAAAACGTTACTATTAGCTTACCATCATTCACTCACACCAAATATCCACAAGCCACATGTGACCACATCATTAGTCTTGAATTTTTGTTGAGGATAAAAAAGGGAAAATTAAAGGAACCCTCATCTTTTGAGTCATGTGTGTTTGGATTAGCTTTTAAAAATAGTTTTTATGATTTACTAGGTAAGTAATTGAGAAGAGTTTTGTCTCAAATTGCGTAAATCTAGGTTTGGGTAATTGCCAAACACTCACAATTCATATAGCAAAATGAGGTAGAAAGAATGAGGAGAGAGAATGAGAAGGGTGAGGAGAGTGAAAGATGGATGTTGTTCCTTCGCAAGGAAAAGTGAAATCCAGTTTGTCACCACTAATGAGATGGGGTCTGACAGAAGAGACTAGTCTCTCACAATATAGTAAATCAAGATTTAAATTCTTGTTGGAAAATGTGCCCACATTTAGCGACTGATAATGTCTCATGGTTGACTCATTTGAGCAATAAAAAACAGAAAAAAGAAATCCACCTTCATATGAAACCAAACAAGCCCTTAGCGACCGTGTCTCATGGTTGACTCATTTGAGCAATAAAAAGCAAAGAAAAGAAATCCACATGAAAGTCTCTTCCATTTGCACCAATGCTTCGATTATGATGCCCAATCACCTTTTCTTCCCACTGGTCAAAGGATTTTTGTTTTTGTACTGGGCTTGAGACATGCGATTCCTCCATACCCACTTTAATTGTCCAGATATTCTACAGCCGATCAGATCAATGAAAATGCTCCTTGGGCTTTGTTATGGCCTCTTCCGAGATTGTTATGTAATAATAAAATGGGAGTTAGATTTGTACCAAAAACAGAAAAAAAAGGAGAGTTAGATAACAGATATTACTGGGTAGTTAGCAGCTAATTGGGTTTAGAAACTGTGGTCCATAGAAGGGAAACAAGAGGGATTATTGTAATAAGCTCTTTGAAATAATAACTCCGGTCTTAATAATAGTAGCTAGATAAGGGGTTTATTTTCATCATAAATACAAGCCCTCATTTTTAATGTTTCTTTTCCTCCAAAGTGGATCCCTAATAATTGCACATATTAAAAGGGTTCAATCATGGGATAGTTCTAATTCACATAATTAAAAAGAACATTTTAGAGAAATTAACTCACATTTGTTACTAATAACTAACTTAACTATCCTTAATTTCCTCAAATTATTCATCTAGCTTTTATATTAAGTACAAGAGTAATAGAATATAATTAAGCCTCTCTGTTTCTTCCCTGTCCCCCCCCCCCCCCTCTCTTGTCTATCTCCCTCCCTATTTTCCTTTTTTACTCTCTCTTCTACCCTTTCTACACATCACAAAGGAAGAGTTTGAAAATTCAAGTAAACTAGGAAGAGTCTAACTCAGTAAACTCAAAGTTTTAATTAACATGTAAAAATCTGCCATATATATTACTCCCTTCCTCCTCTTGTCTTTAATATAAGAGCTAGTTGATTTTGTTGGAGAGATTAAAGAATCTAAATAATTTATATTAAAATATTTATATTTATTATTTTTCTACAAACTAGTTTGTTTGACTTATAAATTCATGTATAATATATTAACACACAACATATACTATGTTTAAGTACTTTATTTTGATTCATTAATCTCTTAAAAAAAATTCAATTGACATTTATATTAAGGCCCGGAGGTAGTCTAAAAATTACAAATAAAATGTATTTATAAGCAGTGAACAATATATGGGAGTCACTCATACTATATGTTAAGGTAAGAAATTAAAGTAATCGACTTATTGTAACGATCCGCTCCAATAATACATACCATAAGCATATATATGGATTTAATTCTTGAGTTAGAGCCAAGGGAGCGCTATCATGTTCATCTCTTTTTTCTTTCAAGAAAAAAAAAAACTTTTTAGAGTTTTGGAAAATCTAGGTAATCCATTAAAAGGCACATCACTATATCACATATTTATTGACACTGATGCGCATAAGCTATGGTATTTCGATATAATTGACCACAACGACAAGCTCTTATTAAACACCTTTTGCTTTGCTTTTCGTGATTCTTTTATTCTTAACTAATTATAAAAGACGTGAGAAAAATGGATTCCCAATTTTTTGTTTTCAAAGAAAAAAGTGAACAGATTAATTAATAACCAGAAGTTTGTGAGCATATAATCTGATTCAATCCTGATCAAGAATTAATGTTTAAGAAACAAAGTTATCAAAATATACCCTATTTTAGATTCATATTCCAAAAAGAAACTTGCTATATCTTAAATGTTGAATAATAAAAATCACACTTGGTGGTGTGAATTGTGATAGTTAGCTACTTGTAACAAATGTGTATTGATTTTCCTATAACCAGTGTTTCATCCCCCCGCGTGTTGCGTGGAAGCATAAAATACATCTTTCAATTCCCACATCATCTACTTCCATCCCCAACCTCTTTCACCTCATGTAAATAAGTGAGCGACCATCAACACACATAATTCCTCACCTGGCGTAGAGATGTTTATACATACTTTAGAATCTTTACGGAGTGATGTTAACTTGCACACAAACAATTGTTTCGGTGGAGGTTATAAAGCATATTATGCACAAACAGCTGTTCCGTATTCCACCCAATTCATTTATAGAGTTCAATGGCACACAAATGTGTACACAACCTTCACTTACTTCAAGCCATCTAAATAAAACCCCAACATTGCGCTCCATTTCACTTAAAATCTGCATCAAACATCACCCTCGTTGCATCCTAGTAAGAACATGGAGGACCGCCTGCATCACAAGGCAGCCATGTAACACATTAGCCTAATTGACATTTTCCATTCCCAATTATACAAATACATCACTGAAACCATACAATTTTCTTACCTATGTCCTTAAAAAGCATCCCAACTGCGTGCTGGACAATGATGAATTCACCAATTTGCACCCCAAGTGATTCAATTTTTGCCATAGTTGTACTAGCACACTCATCATGTAGAACAATGGTAGCCTTTGCAGGGTCACTATAAAAAAATTCAGATAATTTGGGATGCATAACACATTGTACTTAGTCAAGATATTACAATACTCCGTACCTGCCATCTTCTGTCCCTGCATCTAAAAGAACAATACTTAGCTCCTTCCTATATACACCATGAACAGACCCAGGATTGACCAGTTTCCAGGACTTCAAAAAACCACATATATCTACAGTTCCATAGTATAACATTCATTATATTTGTTTAATATACAAATAAACAACATCAATGTTCCTTATTACACATACTTACCATAAAACCTAAAGTCATCATCAATTCCCCCTGCCACTTCTCGAACCCACTTTATGTCAAATGAATACCGTGGCAGAGGAACATCCTCAAGAACCTCAACAATTTGAGTTGTTTTACTAAAACCGACATGAAATCTCTCGTGCAGCCCATATTCGTTCTTATACATGTTAAATCCTGAAATATTGTACACCCCTCCTTTAACAATCCTGGATGCAAATAGACTAATATTTTCTCTACTCTTCAACTGCAGGAGGACCCTGTTGTTTTGAATAAAAAAACCAAAAAATAATGAAGGAAACATTTAGAATTCAATCAATACTCCACACACGACTGCAAGGCAATTCAACCTACACGTACTTGATGGTAAAACCAAATGACATCCACGGATTGGTGTTCTATCATAGCACGCTCAAAATTCATTGCATACCACACCTGCATGCGATTAAACTTTCGATCCACCTTGAGAGTGATTGTTGCCTGGAACTGTCCGCATCGAAGGTTGGACAAATTAACATTGGACTCTGTCATCGTCTCTTTAACCCTTCAACTTCGGTTCTCAAGGACGGAGGCTGCAACACAGATCAATCCTATAATCAGATCCTATCTACTCATAACGCAACATTTATCGAATTTATTCATTACTCACAATAGAAAACACCTTGTCTAAGGAGCAGAACTGCAGCATCGTTCAAACCATGGCATTAATTGTGGCCAATTGTCGTCGGAACTCATCTGCAAGCACAATGAAGACCATTTGGCATAGGGTTTCTATGGTGGCAATTAATAGAAATTGGACCTACTTCTATAGCAACTTGCCACACATTTATGATTTCCCTTTCTGACTGAGATAATATAACAGGCCCGCCTACTCAGCCCAATAACCTTATCACTGAACTTGACCCACTTTACTTACTTCCCTAATCCAATGTTTCTTCATTCTGCCCAGCAAGACATAGACCACCTTTATAATACTAATACTTTCTTCTTCTAATTTTTCCATCGCCAGTCTGCAATACATCACTTCAAAGACAAAATACTATATCTCACGAAAATATCAACACAAACCTGAATCACCATTTATACAAAACATGCCATCATCCTAATAAGACGAACATATTGTTAATTGCAGTAAACAGACACACTTCGTTCAAATAACTACATATCTTTATTAGCCCCACACAATTCTACCAAAGTTGCACACATTTTCTACTTCATTGCAAGATTCTTTCGGATCAGCGATCATTAAAAAACTGATGCGCCTATACATCTTAACTTATGTCTCATGCTCACTAAAAAATTTACTCCAAATTCCAAAAAACCTCTCTATAAACAACATTGGTAGTCCTAGTCTTGGATTGCTTTACACTATCATGGATCACAATCTTCAATCCTTCCTTGCTTCTTACTCTTGACAGTGCCACATACAACTGGCCATGTGAGAATATGGGCCTAGATATATAAAGACCTACATGACGAATAGATTGCCGCTGACTTTTATTAATTATCATTGCAAAGGACAAAGCAACCGGAAATTGTCTCCGTTTCATCTTAAAAGGCAACCTACTGTTAGATGGATTCATATACATCCTATGTATCAACACTTACTATTAGGATGGGATCCATTCAAAGTAACAGCCTCAATAACTGACTTCCCAAGAAATATTACCCGAAGATGGGTTCCATTTCATAATCCAGCTGCTTGGTCAATATTACACAACAACATTATAGGACAGCCCACCTTCAAAGTTAGCTTGTGTGGAGGTAGGCCTGAACATTTAATGGAATTCAAGAACTTTGTTGTGTACAAATCATCAAAGCAATCATTGTCCTGACATGACTTACAAACTGTATCACAACTAAAGTACTCAACTGCTTCCCCCAACAACAAAGAACACATATAATCATTGACCTTAGCAACACTTTCAATCGTAGGTGCTAAAATTGCCCTATCTTTAAGTATGTATGGTTGGACAAGTTGACTAACAATTCAGGGTATGTTTCCTGAACTATTCCATGGATTGGATCTATGTAATCTTTTATTAACAACTCAGATGGTATATCAATCTCAGCAACCCCATCATGTGGCAAACTTAATTTCCCATCTTCAACATCTAACAACCACTGTGAAAACTTACTCAACTCAGCTCCATAATCATCTGCAGTTGATGCAAGCAACCGCATGTTTTGTTGCAGTCTAAAAACTTGACAGTAAACCCATAGATATGATGAGTTAATACATTCATCTACAATCGTTGCTCTAGTATCTCTGAGAATCATTGGCAGAATTTGCCTAAAATCCCCTCCCATCACTACACATCTCCTGTAACCCCTGCCGTAATTAATATCCGGATTATGCAATTATCGTGAAATAGAGACCAATAAGACAAAACATCATTTATAAACCCATCAACCAGACGGGGTTTCCACAATTACATTTCGAAATTATTAAAAACACGGTCTCATATTTACACTCCGAATATAATTACTATGCGAAGATAAATTACATTTATACAAATATCAGAGTATGCAATATAAATTTCCGGCAATCCCGAACTCATATCTTCGCTCAATAATCATAGGGCACATTAGCCCATACAATTCAACCAATAGGGATTACACAACCTACTCGAATACATACTCCAGTATTGATCCATATAAACAACTACATAATCCCAATTACGCATTGATAACCAACTACTAAGCTCTCACCCAGAAACGAGTCCTCTTCGTCCTTGGATGCTTGCTTCATCCTCAATCTTCCTTCCCTGTCTAAAATGTTGATAGGGGAGGGTGAGATTCTGGGGAATCTCAGTAGGCAACACATACCAATATGCATGCAAGATAAGTATTTAATGCATGACATGCTTGCATCACAATAACTCATGTTCACATCATGATATATCCGCATGCTCAATGTTTCAACAACATACTCATGGCCATAGCATAACTAGAAACAGAGCTACAATCATTCATACATGTCTCACATAATCACGCAAAGCAATAACATGCATCAATACACAAATACAATTATCAATACATGCAGGAGAGGTAAGTTCCCTACCCTCTTTCCACGTAAGCTCCAGCGCAGCTGCTCACGAATAAAACGAACATCAAACCACAACCAGGGCGACTATCCAACCCTATAACCAAACAAGGACATAGGGTTAATCCCTTTTCCAATTCCTCAACTCTCAAACACTTAATGTTGGTTATCATTTAACACCTTTAGGAGGCTAATTAAAGCCCAAACATATGCCTAAAGGCTTGGGAAACACTTGACCAAAGATCTCCTTTGAAAAGTGCAAAACACTGATTTTTGGGGGTGGGCCGCGGCCCAAAATCCGTGGGCTGCGGCCCAGCATCCCCGGGCCGCGGCCCAGAAAATCCTGTTTCTTGGCTGAACTTCCAAAAATCATAACTAATTCCACAAAAATCGAAATGAGGTGATTCCAAAGCCAAAAGAAAAGTATATAAGTCCTCTTTCAAGGAAAAATATAGCCCTTCACTGGAAATCACCACACAAATACAGAATCACCAAAAACTCAAGACTGTCCCAAAACAGAATCCATTTTCGACCTCAAACTTTGGACAGCTATAACTCACAGTAGACAAAACGAAATGGCACAAATTATGTGCCTATTTTGAAGCTTGGGATGTGAACTTTAAGACTGGAAAGTTTCAGAATTTTCCAATACCATTTGGTCATTCAAAACGCTCATACAAAATTACTGCGCAAAACAGAGCTTAAACCAAACAGATTTCCAATTTTCTACCAAAGTGTTCAATAACTCCAAAATTAATAACCAAGCTTATTCCCACACAAAATCACTCAAGGAACACAATGGTAACCTCAGAATGACCAAATTCACAACCCATTTATATGCCCTGTTTTGACCAAAGCATAAAACCAACACAAAAAGTGCCAAACTTCACATTTAAGCTTCAATTCAATACCATTCATTCAAAACACTTAACAAGGCACTAATTCCATGACAACAATAATTCAAACACCACAAGACCCTAAATCATGAAATTAGGGCTAAAATTCCAGAAATTTAAGGCCTAAGCAATGGCCACAAATCTTATATGAGAAGGAAGCTTTCACTCACCTCAACAACTTTCCCAAAGGCACTTCATGATTCTCCCAAGTTCATAATTTCGTGATTCCTCGATCACCACCAATGAAGAATCTAAAACCATAGGATGAAAGCTCTTAGCTCAAGGAACAATGTTAATGAAGAGCATTTTGGCACTTGAGGCCATTTGCTTACCTCAAAATCCAGCCTTCACTTCCTATTTCTTGAGCAACAATGGCGAAAATGGAGAGAAGGGGAGAGAGAACGAGAGAGATGAATGTTTGATGATGATGATAAAGGTGAGGAGCAGAAATTTCTGCCCCCACAAGCCACTTCATGCGCATGAGAGAGACAAAAGAGAGGGAGAGGGAGAAAAATATTAAACAATAGCCATTTGACTTTTTCCCAACAACTCCCATCTCATATAAGCTTGCCAAGTGTCTCAAATCTATTGGCTCTCATAAAGTAAGTAACCAAATTAGTTACTCTAATCCCTCCATTAGCCATTTTAATTTCACATCTCATACTCTCTTAATTAGTAATTAATCTCTTCCATTAATCACTAATTTAGAGTCATTCTTTTAATTTCCCAACAATTATGGCATATTAATTAAAATTGCCATACAACACATAATTATTCCACTTTAATTCGATAATTATCCTCAATAATTACCATTAGCCTTTAATCGAAAATCGGGGTGTTACATCTCCCTCCAAAAGGCTGGTCAGAATGCATAATATCTCTAAGTGTTCTATCAAATGCCTCAATACAAAATCTATGCACCATTGGTGCCTCATCCCAAATGATTAATTTAGCTGTCCTAATTAAATTCACCAATGGAGAATTTTGCTTAATATTACATACAGAATGTTCATAAACCTGAATTGGAATGGAAAACCGAGAATGCACTGTGCGACCACCTGGCAATAATGTTGTAGCAATACCACTAGATGCAACATTGATTACAATATCACCTCTAGAACGAAGAGTTGAAGTCAAAGCGTTCAATAAAAAGGTCTTACCTATTCCCCCATAGCCATGCACAAACGTAAATACACCATTTGGCTGGTCCAATATTGACATCACCTAATCAAAAACATTTTTCTAGTCACCGTTCAAAGATTTAATTATATTGTTGGATTCCAACTCCAAGGACTCCCTATCATAGCTCAGCTCTTGACATATCAGATTGTTAGAAAGATCAGGCAAAGGAATTGAGTTTGGATAAGGAAATGAAGGAAACTCAATCAAACTCCTCCCCTTATTCTGCAACAATTCTTCCATTCTAAACAATGCAGCCTCTCTTCTTTGATCTTCAGTTACTCATACACCTATACAAACCATGGGTTGGATCAATCATTCTTATAACAATAACATTTGGAATTTATCATTCACATTTCATATAACCATTTGATTATGTTATATGACTTACCATTTGATAAAAGGTTATGCCGATTAATATATAATAAGTCCTCCGACAACAGACATGCAGTTTCTTCCCAGACATACTCAGGTCGGCTCAAACACACATATAATAACATACTAACATACATCCACCTAAGTTTTTTCCCAGTCGCCCACACAACTGCCACTTTGATAGCACTTAAAAATTCTCTGTCATCATCTAATAGACCTCATGCAAAACATGCCTCTCTAAAGGTTGGATGCATCACCCCATCAATAGTTCTAATTTCTTTAAACGATTTGGGACCTCTCACCTTTGTTAGCAATATTTGCAAGTAATATAACTCACCAGAAGTTGGGGACACGTGAGTTACCCTCCCTACTGCAAACCCTCTCTTCCTTCATTTCCATACTCTTTCTTTCCTATGATATACATAATGATGGGGGAACTCAGCATATGTAAGAGTTCGAGTAAATTCTTCGTCATCATTGATTTTCATCCAGGCAAGAAACATGGACTCACAAACTCTAGGTTTATTCAATAGGTCAGCAACATCATCATTGTTTAAGTATATCACCGACTGCTGGTTTGGGAGATGAAAACTCAACCTTTCAACCGCCGGCCTCTTATGATGTATATCAAACCTAAATATCCTCTAAGCCGCTTCACATGTTGATATCCACCTGAAGTTATAATACTTTTTAATCTCATCAATAACACCATTCGATTCACCCCCTTTATTTCTTTCATATAAAGATGCAACCACACGATCATGTCTTTTACTAATGTACTTAAATAGATATTTAATAGTCGTGGATTGATTACACTTTTCAACATTTATATGTGCTTGGAACATGGCCAGCAGAGTAGGATTATATGGCACAATCCATCTATTATCTAAAGGAACGCCTCTCACTTCAATCCTCTTAGAATCTTCCCTCCTTCTGTATGTTAGATAACCCTCTTCATCTATGGTGGACTTACTACAAAACTTCTTGGGATAGTACTTGTTGCACCTATGATCCCTCATGCAAGGTGCCTTTATATTAATCTTGCCACATGGTCCATGTACCATGAATTTCTTCACTAACTCATACAGTTTTGGGCATGTCTCCTTATCAGGTATTTCTGTTGAAACTTCTCTATCTATGTCTGCATGATCCTTCAACTTATCATTCATATGCAACCATAATAATATATGCGCATGAGGAAGTGCCCTTTTCTGGAACTCAATGGTATACACTTCTGCACAATACAAACATATCACTAAAGAAACACATACATATAGAATCAAATGACATCATTGGAAACACAGAAACACACGATTTACCTGCACGTATAGAACCAAATATCTTTTTCTCCTTAATAGTTTTCATAAGTGCCTTTAACTTCACCTGAAATACCCAAGGCAAAATTTCTAGTTTGATAGATTCTGAAACACCATGATGCTGACAGTACCGAACAATTTTCGGCCAAGCAAGATTACATGTGAAAGTAACAAACAAATCAGGATAGCCAGCATGCGCACATAATGCCATTGCATCCTGATAATTTTGAGCCATGTAACGGGCACCACCGGTGAATGAGGTAGGCAATACAATATGCTTCCCAGTTGAGGAAGCACTTCTTTCCCCACGAAGCAAAGCATCAGACAACCCTTGGTATGGATCAGCTCTCAACTCTTTCTGATGCATCCTTATCCAAAGAATCCTTTAAGATTCTATCATTGTATTTGCATCAACGACAAACTGAAGTAATAATCTCCCAGAACTTAAAAGTGCTGACCTTTTACCAGACCTGGACATCAACATATATGCAAAGTACTCCCTCATACTAATGCGTTTTTTCATCTTTGTTACAACGAGTGTATCCTAACGATGTTCAATATCATCCTTATAACCATCATGGCCCTTTGGAAACAGCAAGGGATATTGAAGTGGAAGGTATGCAACATTCAATTCGTCAATACGTTTAATTGCACCAAACACCTCCTCAACTATAATATCTCTCTTTTGGAAATTCATGTCTATCTCACCAATAATAAGTGCAACAACCTCAGATGCAAAAGGCTCATTATACATCCGCCCATCAAAGTTCCTTGAACCAATTAGACGTATCTTGACATTACAGCGCTGCTCACCTCTTATCAAAGAAGATGCCAAACGAAATTGCTTAACATATGGATTATGCTTATCAAGGACGTCCATGATCATCTGAACTATCATCGGATCAATTATGGAATCCTTCAAATGCTTACTTCGACAATGAGAGAAAACGTTAATGTTAGATATATGAGTTAAATCTCTGAGGAGAATACTTTTTTTACTTCGCAAGTGATAAATACACAGCAATGAATGAAACAACACACCTAACTGCGGTGATGCAATTTTCAACTTCATTCTTAGTGTCATAAATGTAAAGCTGACAATATACTGGCTTTTGACCTGTTGGAGGTAAAAGACTACCGATTTTGTGGTAGTTTATTCCGGAGAGAGAAAATGTGTAAGGTCCACCCCCTTGATTTTTTGAATGATCGATCTTCCCATCCATAGATGTGAATGAAAACATATTATTATATGAGCGTATATTCGCATAGAAGTTCTTCGATTTTGAAGAATTGTCAAAAAAGAGACTTCCTAGAATACCAGGTGGAGGGGATATGGCAGGCAGCTATACTTTACCTTTAAGACAGCACAATGTGAAAGTTGGGTAGCTAAAGGACTTGCACTTGCCAACCCTCTCACTATACCATATCAATACATTACATGCAATGCACGTGTATGTAGGATCACCCTCTTCCATATAACTTACAAAACAACCCAACTTCATTTTAGATTACCAAATTTACAAATCACATTTTCTACATTTTCCACCACTCACCAATCCCACCCAATCTACCACAAATCTCTTCATCTATTGAATCCTGTGTTATCCCAATCTCATCGTTGGTACTTCCAAAACCCGCACCTACAGGGTGAAGTTATTAAGAACAAATCACACACTGCTAGACTTGCAAACTTAGAAATAGATAATAAAATATCTCACCAACATCTTCATCTGACCCCTCCTCTTTGTCATCACTGTTGACACTTTCGTTATCGTCATATGTGAACACTATATTCCTATACCTTTCTTTCAAAGACACCTCTGGACAGACATCGTCAGTGCTTGTTGAGGTGAAACCAACTGGGTTTGGTATACTGATTGACTCCTTATTTATCTAGCCATCGAAGACGTTAGCTTGGGTTAGTCATTAAACTGTGTGTTGATATTCCATCATATTGGGCATAATTCTGCATACCATAATACCTTGCACTCCTATGCCGACTATTTCTTTACATTTCAAAGTGCTATGTGTGGACTCAATGGTAACCGCATTTGCATTTAAAAAATACCCACAAAATCCATTACCATACATCGTTCATACCAGACTTAACACCATATTATTCTAAGCTCAATTTACCATTAATTATAGCTAACTTGAACAACTGAATAAAAGCTTCATTTGCACCACAAAAAAAAGGCTAAATTGATATTACATAGACAGTTTGGATAACATATGATTGACATCCTTTATTACATTATTATTAACAGCTTATTAAATGTGACATTGGTCATTAAAAGGTCCCCAAAAAAAGGCATAAACCATCACAATCATATTACACCATCTAATATTCATAACAGGATCTTGGAAAAGCAAAACTAATGTCTATTGGTTCAAATCAAATCCATCAAAGATAATAACATCATTCTGAAAAAATCTATAAGGCTCTTTTCTAAGGTCGAAATAGCCAAATAGGATAAATAACCATAACTAACCTGAACAATTGTCTATATCCACCCCCAACGTCTGAATGTTTTTGGCATTCAATCGTTCAGGTTCAGCAAAGTTGATGTTTTCACCCATACGTGAGTAAATTGAATTATAACCTTGACTCTGAATTGCACATAACCTGGCACTCCTCCGCTTAAATACTTGGCTATTCTCACTAGATTCACCTATGAAATTGCTTATTTTCTTAAGTATAACAACAAAAGATGCAAAACATACTCCAGTATGAATCTAATACACTAAGCGTTATGTTTACCTAATTCTGACGGGAACTCAAATCTTGTGCTGAGATTGGATGAAAAATTTATAATATCAGCCAGCACACCAATCCTCCTCTTGTGTTTACCTGACAAGCGACATCCATTAGTAAGGATGGCTTCAACTTGGGTGTGCATAAGGTTCTCATCCTCCTGACTGGCTTGAAGAGTCCGCTGACTCATAACTCAAATTTGCCACCTCCAAACGTCGCTTAATATTTATGAGGCTTAGAACAATAATTCAGTCAGTTTATAATGAAAAATCAACCACATGAGATGGTTCAATATCAACCTCTTTTAACATAGTAAAAATAGCCAATGTTCAAATTCCAGAATAACACAATCTAACCCAATGGACTTAATACATATGCTTAATAAATGAACCATTCAACCTATCATGTCGCCGTCCTGTGTAACACCCCAATTTTAGATTAAAGGCTAATGGTAATTATTGAGGATAATTATCGAATTAAAGAGGAATAATTATGTGTTGTATGGCAATATTAATTAATATGCCATAATTGTTGGAAAAAAATTGAAAGAATGGCTCTAAATTAGTGATTAATGGAAGAGATTAATTACTAATTAAGAGGGTATGAGTTGTGAAATTAAAATGGCTAATGGAGAGATTAGAGAAGCTAATGGGTGCTTATTGTGTGAGAGCCAATGAGGAGTGGACACTTGGCAAGTGTACATGTGAAGGGATTGGGAGAAAAGTCAAAGGGAGTTTTTTAAATTGTTTTCTCTCTCCTCTCTTCCCTCATTTGGCGCTGGAAAACTGATGGGAAGGAGTATGATTATGTTTTCTTTCATCTTCCTCATCATTCACCTCTCTTCTTTCTCTCTCTCACGTTCTCTCTCTTCCTTCTCTCCATTTTCGCCATTGTTGCTCAAGAAAGAGAAAGGAAAAGCTGGATTTTGAGGTAAGCAAATGGCCTCAAATGCCAAAATGCTCTTCATTAACATTGTTCCTTGAGCTAAGAGCTTTCATCCTATGGTTTTAGATTCTCCATTGGTGGTGATTTGAGGAATCACGAAAATGTACAAGTTGGAGAATCATGAAGTGCCTTTGGAAAAGTTGTTAAGGTAAGTGAAAGCTTTAATTTCATATAAGTTTTGTGGCCATTGGTTGGGCCTTAAATTTCTGGAATTTTAGCCCTAATTTTCGTGATTTAGGGTCTTGGGGAGTATGGTATGTTGTTGTTATGGAAATGGTGCCTTGTTAAGTGTTTTGAATGAATGGTATTGAATTGAAGCTTAAAGGTGAAGTTTGGGAACTTTATGTTGGTTTTGTGCTTTGGTCAAAACAGGGCATGTGGATAGGTTGTGAATTTGGTCATTTTGAGGTTACCATTGTGTTCCTTGAGTGATTTTGTGTGGAAATAAGCTTGGTTATTAATTTTGGAGTTATTGAACACTTTGGTAGAAAATTGGAAATCTGTTTGGTTTAAGCTCTGTTTTGCGCAGTAATTTGGTATGAGCGTTTTGAGTGACCAAATGGTATTGTAAAATTATGAAAATTTCCAGTCTTAAAGTTCACATCCCAAGATTCAAAATGGACATATATTTTGTGTCATTTCGTTGAGTATTTTGTGAGATATGGTTGTCCAAAGTTTGGGATTGAAACAGAACTCTGTTTTGGAAGTAGTGGTTAGTTTTTGGTGATTCTGTATTTGTGTAGTAATTTACAGTGATGGGCTATATTTGTCCTTGAAAGAGGACTCATATACCTTTCATTTGGCTTTGGAATCACCTCGTTTCAATTTTTCTAGAATTAGTAATGGTTTTTCGAAGTTCAGCCCAGAGTCAGGAAATTTCTGGGCCGCGGCCCAAACCTTTCTGGCCTGTTTCGGGCCGCGGCCCATGAGTGGAGGGCCGCGGCCCACCCCTGTGTTCCAGCACTTTGTGTTTTTGAAAAGTGACCTTCAACCTTTTGTTTCCCAACCTTTTAGGGCTTTCATTAGAGGCATTTGTGGTCTCTTAAGAGTCCTAAATGATAACCATTTAAGTGATAAGAAGTCATTGAGAATTTGGAAAAGAGAATGATCCTATGTCCTTGATTTGGTTATAGGGTTTGATATTCGCCTTGATCATGGTTTGACATCCGCTTGGATCGTGAGTAGCCGACGCTGGAGCATACGTGGAAAGAATAAGTGTAGGGAACTTACCTCTCCTGCATGTATTGATATTTGTGTTTGTGTATTGATGCATGTTATTGCTTTGCTTGATTATGTGAAACATATATGAATGATTGAAGCTCTGTTTCTATTTATGCTATGGCCATGAGTATGTTGTTGAAACATTGAGCATGCGGATATATCATTATGTGAACATGAGTTATTGTGATGCAAGCATGTCATGCATTAAACACTTATCTTACATGCAAGTGGTATCTGTTTCCTACTGGGATTCTCTAGAATCTCACCCTCCCCTACCAACATTTTAGACAGGACAAGTGGCTCGAGGAAGGAGCAGGCGACTAGGGGCGGCGAGAATCCCTTATGGGCATTTGGACTTGGTAGTGGTTATCATGCTATTTGGGATAATGGTAGTTGATTTGAATGTACTTAGAGTTGTATATGTTAGAATGGATATATGGTTGTATATGTTATGGAGGTGTATTTGGATATGTATTTGGAATGGAATTTGTGTAATCCCCATTGAGGAATTGTAAAGGGCGTATGTGCCCATGAACCTTTAGTGAAGATATGAACTCGAAATTGCCGGGATTGTTATTGTGCGCTCTGATATATTATTAATGTTAATTATCTTCACGAAGTAATTGTATTCGAAATGTGAATGTGAGACCAGGTTAAAGTGTTTGATTTTGAAATGTATTTGTGAAAACCCTATCTTAAGGATGGGGAATGTAAATGAATTTTGATTATTATTGGTCTCTATTTCACTCTAATGTTGTATTTCGGATATAATTACGGAGGGGGTTACATCGTGCAATATTTATCACGTTCCCACATAAACCTCAATGTCTGACACAATAAAATCTATCTCTTTTTCATTTCATAATGCTAAAACAACATATTAGATTTGCCAATACCTGCCAATTCAGTAAAAAACGTAAAATGTGACTATAAATTTCATCTTAAAACAAATTATTTCAATGCATTCAATGCACTTGCAGCACTATTAAAAACCTGTACCTGTCATGTAGCCGTCCTACAACCTTGATAAATGAATTCCACACCTTCATTATATCAAATGAATTCCATATCTACATTCCAGCCAATACTACATACCATATTTACTAGCCTTTAAAACATGCCACATATTACCAACACATGCACATTTACTACCTCTAATACACAACACATTAAAAAGTATAGATCAAATTTTGTCTCACTAACTCAGTTGTGGTTATTTTTGCATTCATAATCCATACAAAGTGAACTTCAAGCATCAAAGCAGATTAACTTTAATCAACTATTAAAATCCTACCATTCTCATCGACCAATCATCACACTGAAGGAAGGAAAACAATATATCAGAGTTCCCCTTCTCGCTTTACTGCATTATTTATTAAACCACTTATCTAAAATATGGTTATTATATATTTTTTAAACTCAAATGGCCCCTGACTTCATACCAAATAACACATATTAATTGACGCATACATATCACTGTAACTCAGTAGTTGATACCAAATATCACATATTCATTGAGTTTACTAAATATAACCACAACTTACACCAACCTCATTTCCAGGCGTCAACCAACTGAGTTTCACTCCTACCTACACAAAATAGTACATCACCTAATCCCTAATACACTATCTACTACTGCTAACCAACTTCAAGACACTTACAAAAGCCACAATCCCAAAAGGAACAACCTCTATATCACAAAAACATAATACCTCAAACCGACACAGACACCATTTCCACCCATTTCCATACATAAAAACCAAACATTACATAACGTCCTACATCCAAAATACATAATAAAACATAATCTACGCAGTATTATATCTTCTCCTGCTTAATGGTCCTCACAGTCTTTGAAGGCAGCTTAGTTGGTGATGGTCTAACAGCAGGGCCTCCCTTATCGTCGACACAGCCACCTTCTTCGACACATGCTTCCTCTTACCTTTTACAGCTGGCTTTGCAATAACTTGGGATATTGGCAAGTCATCTAAGCCTGGATTTTCAGTGCCCTTCAGATCTAGAAATGAAGGAGGAGTGACTTCTGGAGCACTCACTTCTGAATCAGTAACCTTTACAATGTCGCATCCAGCTTCCTGTGTAAAAAAAATGCAAAGGAAAAATGAACATCTCACAATAAATAACCACCATTAGGGAAAGTACATGGAATATTTTATGGATTAATCAACATTTGCCCAAACCTCAATATTTTGAGAAGGCACCCCATCTTCAACCTACGAAATTAGTATAATCCTTTTAGAGATTGAGTGTTAATTTTATGCAACAACGCCTCAAAGACTGGTAAATGAGTTATACCTCTTTATCGGCTTCATTAAACTCACTAATGAGATCAGTACAAATAGTGTACGAAGACACACTAATACTTGAGTTAGGGAAGTCCATATTGTATTTGTTCAATTCAACTTCAATAGCATCTTGGTGCCAATGGGGTCATCCAACTCATCAGGAAAGTCATAAGCCCGATCCTCCTTCTTATGTGAAAAAAAGTTTATTCACTTTTGTACTCTTATCCTACTCACTCTAACAAATAAAATGACAGCAAACCTTATCCAGCTTTATCTTCAACTCCAAAGCAGTATTGCCAATAAGCTAGACAACAAGCTTATCAAAAAACATAATTGATGTTTTCCTTGTTTCATCACTGACAGTATAATGCACCTTAAACCTGCAACAGACAAATTCTGAATGTAGTGAATATGTCTCGTCTAATGAAGAAAGGCCTCACATAAATTGAAAGAACTCAACAGTTACAACCACATTACTTTGGTTCAATTTTTATAGGAGTCTTCTTGCATAACATGCATATCATCTTATTGTTCTCATACTTAGGTTTGCTGCCACACTTATTACAACCATCATATATCCATCCATAACGTGTCTCAAGTTTAGCAACTTTACAATGAAGCAAAAAAATGCATCTTACAGGTAAAAAATGGTACAAAAACAATGAGACCGTATTTGTTGTTACAATGCTGGACTATACTGACGTAAGAAGTGCATTATCCCAGCTTACCATATTCTGCTTAGGTAGGTCAGATATCTTGACCCTACAATGCGAAAGCAACATGGCAAATGGAGATTAAGTTCTTGAAGCATTTGGGACCACGTGTGAATCACTGCTTACCACGGGTGATGGGGAGAATTTTGAACTGTATGCATGTAGCAGTGAAATTGTAACTTCCCTTTATCCAGAGTGTAAAACAAAGTACACACATCCATACGTTATACCTCTGAATAAAGTGTTTAACCTCTGGACATTTCTCATTCAAGGATACTTTTGTTCCATTGAATGAACTACACACCTCAAGCAGCCTTATAAGTATATTAAAAAGCAAAAGTGTCACAATCCCCTCGTTTTAATCCTCGAACATTAAATAAAACTCTATAATTCACCACTAAACCATATATGTTATAACCTTCATCATTAAAGCCCACTCTGGCAAGCTGTAAAGTCATCACAACTGGTGGGACCATTGTCCTAATTGATGCTGTGCACATGTTGATAGCACATTATCATACAACACACAGTTTATTATCGTCCCCTACGGAAAAAAACCCCTTTAGCGATCTATCTGCATAAATCAAAGTCACCAACATAATAGAGCTGAGTAGGTATCACTACTCACTCCTCATCAGCCAACACCATTCTTAATCGATTTTTAGTCTCTCCATTCACTCTATACTCCTCCAATGCTTCCATTGACTTCACGTACCCAATCACATCTACATAGAACATTCATTGTAGTTACCTACAATTGTCAACTAATAACCGATAAAAATAAATACCTTAGTAAACGTCTCATATCAATGAGATAGTCAACATGATCTTTCTCATCAACCTGCCTGATATGAGATATAGGCATGAAACTATAGGAATCAGCTACAGCTCCCTCCAACTCCTTAATGTATGTCTGAGGGCCTAAGGTCATCCTAAAATGATGATTTGTTGCCTTGTACTCTTTTGTGTTTGGGGAAACCACAAAATTTGCTATAAAGTAAGTCTTCCCCTCAACAACACCACTCAGATACCTATCGAACAGACCCTTGTTCATCACAGAGGCTTGAATCTTGTTTCCCTGTATGAGTAACAGACTTTATAACATTATATCAAAACTCTTAGTCAATTGAAAAATTTGCTCATACAACATTAACACTTACAATTTCATTAACCAACAGCATAGAAATGCAAAACAGTTTAGTTGGATATTCCTTCTGATAAACACTCCACTTACGAAGGATTCTGGCCACAATCCTCCACCTATCGGTTCCATCATGAATGCATTCAATAAGGGACACTTTGGGAACAAACTTAGACAATAAAGAGGAAGCCATGTTTCAATTTCACAGTATGTTATACTATTAGTTTAGAACTGTCTGGGGTATGCATTGATTGCATGTGTTGCCATATATATAATAGCAACATCCATTAAGCTGTTTAAGCGGGAACTTATTCCTCTTCCTACCTTAATTGAAATCTTTTTACATAGTAGGTGAAATCCCTGAAAAAATAGACATCCTTTCATAAGATTGTATACCCCAACCCTCAATAAGAACACCCCTGCTCAATATACCACACAATCACACCCCTTAGCCTACTAAACCACACTAAATACAGATAAACCACCTCCATAACATGTTGATGACATGTCACTCCACAATCCTTGCATTCATAGAATACCATACCACAACAGCCATAATCCTTGCATGCACAGAAATCAACACAACATAAGTAAAAGCAACCCTCTCCTGCACCCTAACTTTAGAGTTCACATTATAGACAAAAACATGAAAAAATCCACATCCTTGAAACAAATCTTGCTACCATAATGTTGTGGCACAACAATTACTGCATTCATCACACTAACTTATAGTACTGTTCACAAAATCAATGATAGTATCCAAAAAAGCTGTAAAATTCTGAGACAATATATGTTCACAGATTCAATATAATAACACAATCCCACTTATACAATCAATAAAAAACCCATACCAGCATTAAATGAAGTATATCCTAGATAACCACAATATAACAAAACAATGGATCTTCATACCATAAGGTAAATAATTCATCTGGAACTTACACTCTAACATGCATATATAAGGGACAATACAACAAATCCATCTCCAACATTTATCTCTTTCTCTCTCCATACTAATAATACCTAACTCACCTATAAGCGCATTAAACGGTTGACCTCATATTTAACTGCACTATACCACACCAATGCACCTTCTACAACCTAAGTAAATTTATCATTTCAAACTTATTCTCTGTTTGTCATAGCTGCGAGGGATCATAACATATCCACCCCTAACATTCTGTAACCACACTATGTCGTTCTAACATGTCATTATACACATTGGGTTTTTTACCCTGCCATATTCGCTACTTGTTAAAGCAACATTGACCAGCTATCCCCTTTTTTCCATTTTCAAACTTTCCCGCTCATAATACCTTACACACCCACGAGTATGTTAAATGTTTAATGTCCTAGATAACTTTATTATACCTCACCTATTGATCTTCCACCCAGCAGGTTAATACCATAATTCATACATTTTAAGACTTGGAATACGACCAGAAAAATATATTTTGTCCATGCCCGATACAGCTGTTGCTTAAATAATACACTTACTAAAAGAACACATTGATAAAAAGAACACATTGGTCACTGAGTACACAAACCACTGCTTGTTACCAAAGGCAAAACCTTTATTTTACCCATAGCATTACACACCTAAGGCCACTTCTGACTTTGAACTAATTAGCAGTCAGTACAACACAATACTTTCCCCAAAAAAATTGATATTTCAAGTAAAATGCACATCATTCCTGGATTAACTACCACCAGTACATAATTGTTACATGACTGCTTACAACTTACATATAGGAATGACAATGGTTATAAAACAATGGTGTGCTGTTACACTACACAGTTAATATCAAAACACTATCACTTCGTAGTCATCCAGCCAAAAGCACAACTTCAAGGCTCACACTGCCCTATTCCATAGCTTTGCAAACAAACACCTACGAACTTCCATAACCTACTTGAATTTCAGGTTCCAAAACACCCTTGTTGCACATTCGTAATTCATTAATAGGACATTGCCTGAAAATATTACAATTAGTTACAAAATAAGTCAAAATCTATGATAAATAGATAAAGCAGTCTCATCAACCTCTGTCCTTCTTGACAACCCTATACTGAACAACCAATCACAGCTTTTCCATGTTGATCACTCAACGAAAGTCCTTCCAAGCATGCATAGCACTCTTACCATTCAACCGCACGGTAATAGTCTAGAGACTACATTTGAAACACAGCCAAAATTACTCATTGAAATAAACCATTGCTTATATAGAAAATGAAATTGTTTAGTTCACTCAACTGTCTATCTGCAATAATAAACTCAAACACCCAATTAATGCACCCTTTGAATACATCCCACCCAAACCTCTCCACCCTGCAAAACAATCCCATCACATTTACGGAAAACACAGATCAACAATAATTACTAAACGATGTGCAAACAGTAAATCAATATGCTTCTTTGAACCTAAATAAGTAATATTGCACTTATTCAAAAACCTCTGACTCGATGCTCATGAGAAGTGTCATCCTTCAACTGTTGAGCATCCATTAAAAGGAACCCATGTTCTAGAGCAATAGTTAAGTGTTCGCGAACCATAGTGAACGACATGAACATAATATGGTACTTGGGATGCACACCATCCCTACCATTGCCAACAATAAAATGCTCAACATAAAAAACCTTGCCCTCATGGAGGACATTGGGGAATCTAACAATAACTGAATGCCCACGGAGTCTTATAATCATCCGAGAACCCTACATAAAAAGAAATCGCCACACCTCATGTTAGGGTACCATCAAATTGATTTGCCATTCACCATAGAACAAAAATGATACAAAATCCTATACCTTTTCATCGAAGACTATAATGTCAAGACAAATGACCCTTTTGGGATACCCACAGGATGAGAGGCAGAAGTCAAAGTCTGTGCGAGGGAACACACTGTCGATCTTCACTAATACCCGCCATGCTGTTTTGAATGAAGATATATTATCCAGAAGTGCATATGCATCCACCATTTCCACCAGACAACCACACAAACACAACGAAGTCTCTCACTGAACAGAAAAAAGATGAGTAAACCTTCAAGTAAGACTGAGTTTTTAAAGGACTGAAAGTTCATTGTAATTCCAAATTTCTTAGGCCAGACTATCTCTACAAATAGACTGCACACACTCATTACTTTCTAAGCGACCTTATTCGTCAACGTCCTCTCATTTTAATGCACAGTCTGAAATCTACATGATAATTGGGTGACCTTTACACGTCAGACTAAGTCAAGATTTTTAAAAAGTTTTGTTTTCTCATACCGCCAAAAAAAGTTTCCATACCCCACGTTGTAACCCCCTTCACGATTAAGGCCGAGATTTAGTTCATAAACACGTAATTGATGTAGAATTAGAGACCTTAAATGATTTTAGGACTTAAACAAAACCAAACTTCCCAAAATCATGGCTTACAAAAAAAACTTTTACAAAACATGTTCATGATGGTCTCATATTCACATTTCAATACTAAATGGCCTGTACAAGTTGATTTCATTCACAAATATCAGAGTATAAAGCAAATTCCCGACACACTCGGGTTCCATTCATTAATAAGGGTTTTACAACGACACAAAGCCCGCAATTCATTACCCTTAACTTGGGGATTACACAAAACTATACTACTAATCCCATTATATACAATTGTTTCCCAAAAACATCCAAATGATATACATGATAACCAATAAACTAAAATATACTTCTAAACCGGAGCACTATCCGCTCTTCGTCGCCCGCTTTCCCTTTGATCCTTCTACCCTGTCTAAAACATGGTTTTTGGGAGAGTGAGATTCTAAGGAATCCCCGTAGTGTAAAATCAATCATAGTATGTACAATAATAAGGCATGAAATCAAATCATGATCCACACAAGCAACTACAATGGCAGTTACAACGGCAATGGTTAGTATGACACATGTCATCCCTTACGATTGCTCACGCTGAATTGCTCATGCTGTATTGCATCACAACAATCCACACAATATATTTCACCACAGCTGGGATTCATATAAAGCATTTAATCACACAAGCCATACAGGCAAGGTTCAAAACTCACAGCCCACGGCTGGATTAACAAACACCGCCCCACGGGTCAGATTCACAAAGTTCCATGTCGATTACAACGGCAGTTCAACGGTTGACCTAGAGATGACCAGTGTCAATCCCTACACGGCTCACGCTGACCTGCTCGCGCTGTAATGGACCATGACACATTCACAATTCACAGTTCAATGATAAGTTATGCATACCAAAACATCATACACAACATGAGAGAAAAGTCACTACGTTGATCCTTCCGGGCGTACTCTGGCACCGGTCTCTCCCGCCTAGGGCAAATGTCGTATTCTAGAATCATTATTAGGGACAAAGAGTTATATTCTATTTCAAGACTTAATTAACTTGAAACACTTAAATTTTGTTATCATAATTGACCCTTAAGAGGCCACAAATGTCTCTAATAAAAGCCCTAAAAGGTTGGGAAACAATAAGTTAGAGATCTCCTTTCGAAAACTCAAAGTGCTGGAATACAGGGGTTGGCCGCGGCCAGCCCTTCCTTGGGCCACGGCCAAAATATGGTCAGAAGGCCACTGGCCGCGGCCAGCCACTCATGGGCTGCGGCCAGAATCAGGCCGAAAAGTTTGGGCCGCGGCCAAGAAATCCCCTGATTCTTGGCTGAACTTCCAAATTTCATAACTAATCCTAGAAAAATCGAAACGAAGTGATTCCAAAGCCAAATGAAAGGTATATAAGTCCTCTTTAAAAGAAAAATATGGCCCGTCACTGGAAATCACTACACAAATATAGAATCACCAAAAACTAAACGCTACTCCAAAACAGAGTTCTGTTTCAATCCCAAACTTTGGACAACCATATCTCACAGAATACTAAACGAAATGACACAAAATATATATCCATTTTGAAGCTTGGTATGTGAACTTTAAGACTGGAAAGTTTCATAATTTTCCAACACCATTTGGTCATTCAAAAATCTCGTCCAAACTGACTGCGCAAAACAGAGCTCAAACCAGACAGATTTCCAACTTTTCCCAAGTGATCCAAATGAACCCAAAACCCCAACCAAAGCTATCCCCACACAAAATCACTCAAGGAATCCAATGGAAATGTCAAAATCACCAAAATCCTATTCCATTACCATGCTTTGGTTTTGGGTAACATTAAACACTAAAATCTCAAATTCTCCAAACTTAATAATTTCAAACCCAATCAATTCTATCTATCCAAAATGCATTCCAAACATACAAATTCCATACCAAACAGATACCAAACTCCCAATGGCCCTCATTTTCAAAAATGGGCCCAAAATTCCAGAAAATTCAAACTATTTCAAATGGTATGAAACTTAGATAGATAGATTGGTTTCACTTACCTTATCAACTTCTCCAAAGAGAGTTCTTGATTCACTACTTTCCAAAATTTCGTGTGATCACAAACCACAACCAATGGACAAGCTACAACCACCAAAATGAAGCTCATCACTCAAGGATCAATATTAGAGAAGGAAGTTTGAGCAATAGAAGCCATTTTCCTTACCTTTTTCAAGCTTTCTTCTTCTTCCTTTGGGCCACAATGGCTGACGAGAGAGAGAGAGAGCAAGAATGAGAGAGAGAGATGGTGAGAAGAGATGAAAGAAATGATGACATACTCCCTCCATGCTTCCACCAGCGAAAATGAGGGAAAGGAAGAGAGAGAAATTAATTAAAATACTCTCCCATTTGACTTTTCTCCACATCACTCACCATACACACTTTTGCCACATGTCCACATGCCATTGGTTTACACCAAATATGCCACCAATTAACTTATCTAATCTCTCCATTAGCCATTTTAATCACACATCCCATTTTCTCTTAGTTAGTAATTAATTTCTCCCTTAATTACCAACTCATGACCAATAATTCCATTCTTCCAATTTTTCAATAATTGTGACATATTAATTAATATTGCCATAAAACACATAATAATTCAAATTAAATTCATAATTATCCACAATAATCATGATTTGCCCTTAATCAAAAATTGGGATATTACACACGCAATTACAGAGGTCCATTCTGTTGCAAAGATTAGCCGCACACAACATCCTACATTGCATTAAATGCACATTGAATGGGCGGTCCATATTTCAACATTTGAAGCCCAAAATAAGCCGTCACTGTTCATCGACTATGAATCGGCTTATAAATAGTAGCTTGTTAGAGAAGCCGATGCGCAAAGAAGCTCTATGAACAGTAAAACACAACACATTTTAATGATATATTGATACCCTGTTTAATCATGTATATTGGAATCACCTTTGATAGAAACCTCTTAATATATATAATTAAAAGAGATACTTTAGAGAAAACGATATTAAATTTTGAAATAAAGTTGATTAAAGTCTTATATTTAGGATCAAAATAAAGATCTTGTCTAACTCCTATATTTAATATCACTGAGAGTACATCGACAAAAATAGATGGTTATTAGGAAGCTGAATTTTTTACAATGGTGCAACAAAAGGGGATGATTGAACAAAAAAGATATACCTTTCTTTAATTTTTCACTCTCTCCCTGAGAATCTTTTTGTAGTTTTTCTCAACCCATCAGCTTCTTTTCTCCTCCACTCTTGGAATAATGTGGATTCTCTCTATACCGTAAGAAAAGAGCAGAGAAAGACGCTAATTACAAAAGAAAACAAGGTTTGATCCTGCAAACCATGTAATGTCATTTCACTCATCAAACAAGTTTACTCTTTTTTTTTTACAGCTTCAGCACTATGATGCTCCTTATAATCCAAATTCATAAAACCTTTCACTTTTTGGAAAAATTAAGAATTCTGAGTAGAGGAGGAAATGTTCAAGCTGTTTGGTAAAAACAATCTAATTCATTCTCGCTTCGTTATATTGTCTCAAATTTTCTATTCCACATGGTATAATTGAGATCATAGATACATTCTCACTGTTGTCCACAGCAATAACACTATAGAGAGAGGGAGAGAATGATAGAGAAAAGAGAGACTTTTTCGTTTGTCATCATTCACCTGAGACAAGTAACTCATGCACCTATCATACCCACAGAGAGTACTGCAAATTAAAGTTTTCATGCATTAACTCTTTAAATAATCCTCCTCTCTCATATATTTGATTTTAAAAAATTCAAAGTTCAAAACTTAAATACAAACTCTGATTAATTAACAGCAACAAGTTACCCCAGAGGTGCAATATTCAATAATTTCTGATAGAGAGATTTTGGGTTGTCTAAAATGTTGTAGATAGCATAATCTAATGAATCCATTAATATGACGAAGATAAACATCATGTTGAAACAGGGACTTCATAAGTTGTGATCTTCTTCTCAAGCCTTGAATAATCATAGAATGAAAACGAAACTGGTGATTTATTTGGATAATCTGTAATGCCATTAGTTGGTTCACTGAAACCTTGCTTTCGCAAATCTTGCTCAGTTTATTTCTCAGAGGAAAAAGTGAATCAGACCAGTAGAAACTCAAGATGGATGATTCATCAGCTTAATGTTTGATCTCCTTTACTTTGGTCTCGTTAATCTATTCCTCAACTAAATGTTCCATTCATTCTGTGTCTTATTGCTTATCCTTCCAAGCAAATGAAATGCAAATTTTGACAAACTTGTTAATTAGGCATCATGAAAACAAACCTACTTGTGAAGAAAATAGTGTACTTTCATTGACAGAATTAGATCAAAGAGGTAGCATCTATTTGATTTTTTTAATATGATCGAAAGTTTAGGTGAGTTGAATCTAGAGTTCACCAGGGTCAGAGTATACCTTCAAATTCAACAAATGCTTAAAGAGATATTTACAAATCGCCAACCAACAAGTTCCCCATATCAATAACGGGATTTAAACTCACAACGTTGTGAGTTATAAGCCAACTATTTACCAACTGAATTAAACTTTATTGGCTAGCAACATTTTTCACTAATATAAGAATATACAATTTTTTTTTTAGGTTGAATTTGAAATGAACTCCACTTAACCATTAAGAAAACAAATTATGCTTTTAATTATTCAAAGATAATCCTTAGCTCAGATAAAGTTTGAGCATATCTCAAGACAAAATCGGATGCAAAGTTGAAAGAAAAGAATGAACAAATTAAAGGAAGCCCTAAGGGAGTGGAAAGTTGAAGAACAGAACTAGCAAAGGTGGCGATGGCATGGGCAAGTGGGGTTTTGGATCCTCTCAATTGAATTTCTCTCAATTAAGCATCAATTAAGATCATCAGGTTGTGATTTAATGTTGAGGGAGGAGTTTCAACTTTTTTTTTTTTTGAAAAAATTAAACAGGAGACTTAAATCATTTAACTATTTTTTTAAAAAAATTGTAACCATACGCCTCCCACATCATCGTTAGATCATAATTTGATGTTTAATGTTCCTCAATTGAAAAATCCAAATATGTGCATATAAAATAACAGGACAAATAAAAAGGAAAGTATATATCCAACTCTTGTGTATGGCGTAAATCTAATATATTAGAAGTTTAGTTTTTACTTTCACTTTTTTATAAAAGATTAGTCTTTGCTATCTTCAACAGATACTCACAATTCACTGAACCAACAAACATAATAAACAAACAAAAGGGAGAATTATCAAAGAATATATTTAATAATAAAAAAAGTCTTAATAACAAATGAACAGTATCATAAACTTATTGTTATTTTCTGTATTAGAACTTATCATTACATATTCTTTAGTCGTTATCAGACTTTTGAGTGATTAAATATTTTCTTCAAGATCGTATAGTAATTCCCCCAGGGGTCGGGTGGGGGCTACAAACACCGAAAGAAGATGCATCTTAAGCCAAATGAAAGAATTTTCATTCAACGGTTCATATGTGCCTTCACTGCTTTAAATTGTAAGATTAACCTCATGGCTAGCTTTTAAGAGAAGCATCTATATGCCCTTGTGATGATAAGGGTCCGCTCACTTTATAGGGCATTTGGAATCAAATTTTAATAATTCAGGTTAAATTATGTATTTATCTTTAATTTTGACATTTTAATTAAAATTTTAAATTTACATATTTTAACTTTGATGTTCACAATAAAAATTAAAAAAAAAAATTAAATTTCTATTTGAACTAGCGATATTTTTCCATACAATGCAACCAATATGAGGTGGTTCGTAAATAATGCAATTTTTTTATGAATTTTATATTTCATATTAATTTCTGATCTTTCAACCACAACTGATATTTAACCATGGACCCCAAGAAAAAAGTGTCCATTTCACTGAAAGTCAAGAGCTTAGAATATTGTATAGCCGCTTCATCATCTACAATTGTTCCTAAATGTGCCTATTAACCTACTTCCTTGACCTACACATGGATAGGGTTAAAAGATCTTGGAAACTTATGATTCCCTAAATATTTGAATCTTGTTTTGATCGTAGGGTAAGTGACTAATCTCTACCACCAAAACCGATTCAAAATTCAGTAAAAGGAAACATGATGATTATGCAGTAGTGAAATATGAATTATACAATCTACAGGGACTAATAGTGTTAATTAAGCCGTTTATCATCCACAAGAAAAGAATAAAAATATTTCTTGCTTTATGATCTGCCTAATCTTCCTTAGATTCCATTTAACCTAAGGGCCCCTCTTCATTCCTTTAATTGTCTGCCATCATATGCTTCTGAAAGAACAAGCCTTCACTAACCACCCCAATAATAATATTCCTTTACTGTGTTCTCGACACAGACAGAGATAGAAACCAGATGAGATTATACTCAGAAGAGACAGGCATCTGTTATCAAAATTATTCTGCTAAAATTCTAGCATTTAAAATGAAAAAACTACTTCTCCCCAAAGCCAACGATATAGCACAAAAAAAGGAAAAAGTTCCAATGTTTAAAAAAATTAAGAGTAAAACTGCATCTGATTTTTTCTCACAGAGTAAATACCAGGTTTAATTTGTAAATTATCTGTTATCATATTCTTTAAAGACATGAAACTAAATAGTAATAACAATGTTAGCTGTAAATTGTTAAAGAATCCAATCCAATTGCAAGAGGACAAAATCACGTGCCTGGTGGAACTTTTAGGAATTAGGACCATCTACAGTAACAAAACCCCTTTATAAATAACAAACTTCACTACTAACAAAATGTACCTCGCTAAAAAAAGTAACCACTCAGTAGTTGTTGGTTCTGGCAAGGCTCAAAGATATGAAGAGAACTTTACTTATATGGTTCCTATTGTTGCTCACCATTCTCACATATTCAGTCTGTGCAAGCAAATCTACTGCAGAACATGATGATTCTAGGATTTCCAAGTCACCAATGCAGCCTAAATGTAAGCATTTAGGAACAATTTCTTTGCTTTTTTTTACCTTGCCCTGATTTCATCTTATTTTCCATTATATTTTATGAAAGTAGCCTGAACTTATACTGTGGTTCTAGCTAGTTAAACTTTTTAACTACTGAAAATAACAAATTCAGTTGATACTAACTCGGACACTCATCAATTTTTTTTATGGCTAAAATGCAATAAATCTAATTGATACTGAAAACCTAACAACAGATTGAACATGTGAAAGAGTTCATCTTTGTTCTTCTGGGGTGTGCAGATATGTATGGTGTGATCATGGGATCAAGTGAAACAAGCAATCAAAGAAGATTACCAAGAGTGAAGAATGTACAACATGGCGGACGCGTTTTACGTGTAGGAAAGCCAGTCAATGGTGGTGGTTCAAGTGACCTGTTACGACGTCCGTATGGCACGAGAAATTCAAGTTCCTTATGTAGCAAGCCTTCATCTTTGTTCATGGCAGCTCTCAGGCATCTCTTCCTTGGATTGCTTTTTTTCGCTTGCTTCTATTGAATTCCTGGGGTCACATGCTTCATCCTGAAACATACATTTATAGAAGCAAGAAGAACAGATATTAAGAACTCAATAGCTACATTCTGCACATAGCTTGTGATTGCAAGATGATGCTACTGCTTTTTTCTTTCTTCCTTCCTTCCTTTTTTATAAAAGAATAATAAGCTACATTCTGCTTTCATTTCCCTTCAAGTGTGCTAAATCTATTTAATACAAGAAACAAATTACGAGAGAAAAATACATACATACCTTGTCTTCATTACCGCTTGGCTCAGAACTGACTAAACCAGAGTTTCTTAACTATTCTATTGCAACCAGACAATCAATCTAGAACCACACCACACAAAGTTAAGAGGGTGTTTGGCATCAATTTTTGGAGCTCAAATCGCACGTTTTGGAGTAAAAAGTGAGATTCAAATAATTGGTTCATTGCCGTCTCCGATCTGTGCTTCAACCCACAGGTGCTTTGCCGTCTCCGATTTGTGCTTCAACCTCAACAGGGCCTTCATCTTCATCTGCGATCTAGATTCATCTCCGATCTATGCTTCAACCTCAATAGGGCCTTCATCTTCATCTGCGATCTAGCTTCATCTCTGATATGTGCTTCAACCTCAACAGGCCTTCATCTTCATCCGTGGTAAGCTTAACTTGGTCTTAAGCGACATTTCTGCTTCATGTTATTTTTTCCAATCTGCTATTGTCATCTGTCGATCTGCTAGTGTGGTCTCTGCTTCTTGTTTTTTTTTTCCAGTCTGCTACTGACGATGCTCTGCTTCATGGGATGAATGTCGCATTTTGGTTGCTTCATGGGATTTTCATTTCCTACAGCTTTTTCTCTAGTTTTTCCCTTTTATTTTCATCTTGGTTTGCCCAATAAAATGCTGAAAATAAAGTTAACAGAGTTTTCACCTTTCTGTTCTCACATCTGTTTGTCTATGTAGTCATTTGGAATCTCTGGCGATAAACCACTCGTTTTATCTGTCTTTGTGTCCTTGATCATTATATTTGGTTTTAATCGCTTTCTTTTAACATGTTAAAATCAGTATTGATAATGTAGGATTCTAACATCGTTGCATACTTTTGTCTTTGTGGCCATGAGTTTTTAGCAAAATTTTTTAAAGACACTGCCCAATTTTTGGCCCTTTTCCCGACTGTCAGGTGACTTGGACAATGAGCTTTGCTGTTACACTTTTCCATTGAAATATGAATGACAGAGCTTTGCTCTGCTTCTTGGTTTTTTTTTTTTTTTTTTTCCACTTTGCTGGTGTGCTACTGTGAATGCTCTGTTTCTTGGTTTTTTTTTTTTTTTTTTGGAATCTGGTTGCTTCATGAGAAGGCAATAATTAACATATGTTTATAGCTCACACTGTAAAGTGAAACTTTTCTATAGAAATATGAATGACAAAGCATTATGGGATGACGGGGGCAATTGAAATATTTATCCATGCATGCCTTGAGCAAATTTATAAAAAGAACAGTGAGGGTTGTCATTTTCGAAACCAAAATGGGAAAGTATTCTCTCCACATTCAATGAGAAGACTGGGAAGTCCTATGAGAAGAAACAATTGAAGAATAAGTTTGATATGTTAAGGAAGGATTTGAGGACTTGGGATTCGTTAACAAAAGAGACTGGTGTGGGTCGAAACCCTATAACAAATGATGTCGTTGCATTGAATGAGTGGTGGCAGCGGAAATGTCAAGTTATTAATCAATACAGTAATTCAACTTTGGTTACCAATGATTTAGTTGACTAAAGTATCTTGTTTTTTAATATAGGTAATGATTTGGGTTACTTGTATGTATGCAGGAGAATTCAGTGTATAAAAAGTTTTGCTGTTCAAGCCTCAAGTATGAAAGAGAATGAAGGATCATATTTAAGGATGTTGTGGCAACGGGAGAAGATATGGTTTCACCGTCGTTCATACAGACACAGACAGAGGAAGCAGAGTAGGAAGATGTGTATTGACTGACTATGGATGAAGATGAAGGATAAGGGGACAGCGAAGACGACATTTTCGGAGTTAACCCACCAGCTAGCATAGGAGTCACAAATGAGTTAGCGAGCATTGGGTTATCAACATAGACTCCACCCTCTATTCCAACTGATTCGGGTCCAACTGATTTAGGAATCTAGGGCAAGAGGAAGAGAGTTGATCAGTCATCACAGAAGAAAAAGCAGAAGATGTCAGCTTCAAAGAAAATTGCGGATGCAGTTAGCATCATAGCTAATGCATTGAAGGACAAAGCTACATCTATAAGTGAAATTCAAGCTAGGAGTGTTGATGCTGCTATAATGACCTACTTGATATTGATGAAGTGCAACATGGTGAGGAATTTAGAGTTCGCTATATCAGGTTGCTTATGGATAAAACCAGTCGAGACACATTTTTCTCAATATCTAAACAGAACAAGGAATTACTTGATTGAGTGGCTGCGGTATATGCTTATGTCCCTCTAGATATGGTTTCCCATGCCCGACCCCAACCTGTCGTTGAACTTTATGTTAGATTAGTTTAGTGTTGATATACTATTGTATGCATGTGGGTTTTTATGTATTTTCGTTTATGGTATTACTAGATGAACAACACAACTTTGACTAAAGTTCCTTTTATGTTATCAATGTTTTATGAAGTTCCTTGTATAGCATATGTGCTTGTGTTGACATGTATCTTTCAGTTGTTATTGAGATTTTTTTCTTCTCACACCTGCATTTAAACCAACGTACATGTAACATAAGCAATGGCAAATTGGATGGATGAAGAAGACGATGACTTCTCGAGTACTATCTCTTATAGATGAAGAGTTAACAGAGTATGAATAATTGACTTTGTTGATGTGTCAATATTGGGTTTATTTGGTGTACAAAGAACCGCATAAAACTAGTAAACGCACCGGTCATTTATGGGTCCAAAAAATTTTGGCAATCCATGGTACATGTTGTCATGACATGTTTAGATTTGAAAAACATGTCTTCTACTGCTTGTGCAATAAATTAGTGGAACATGGATTACAAAATTCTACGAATGTTGGTGTCAAAGAAATAATTGCGATGTTTTTGCTCACTGTTGGCCATAGAGAAATCGCCAATCTAACTAAGTTTTGATTTTTAAAAAAGCATTTATCCAATCACTAATCCAAACAAGTTTTAACTTATGCAAAAACACTTATACAATCACTCATCCAAACATAAATCATATTACACAAACTGACTTTTACCTAATCTTACTTTTTCATAAGTTAAATTTAAAATAAATCATTTTTTCCATCACTATCCCAAACACACTAACTAGCTTGATAAAACGGGAAAATCGAGTTCATAGTTGTCTTTCTGCTAGCTTTAAAAAGTCTCAGCCTACTCTGATGGTTTATTTTGTCACTGCTTAGCCCCCACTCGATATTTTTACTATTAATTGTCATAGACATTCACACGAATGTCTATAAAACGAGCAGCTTCATTGTTAAAATAAAACATGGTTCACTTTCATGAATGTAAAGTTTCCGTATTTTAACATCTATGCTCAAACTTAAAGAGTAAAACTTATCACCTTGACTTCATCGCAATATTAAGTATCCATGGACAAACTCAAAATATGAGTAGCACGACACCGAAAGTTAGTGGTTCCCTAAAATGAGGAAGATGGAGGCAAGACAGGAAGGCTAACATTTAAAAAAAAAAGTGAAACACTCTAATTTTAGATTTCAAAAACAGAACATGAGAAGCAATGCATTAGAAAAACCCATTTGACCCCTTCAGAAGCGAACAAGAGCAAACGATCTTTATATATAACTGTATTACAAGTTCAAGGAAGACTTAAGATGCATACAATAGAAATTACATGGACAATGATAATTATTTTGATAACCAGCATATAAGACAACAGATATAGGCGCTGAACATTAGCCCTAAACGAAGAAGAGTTGCTGTAGAAATTCTTCTGAAGCATTTCGCAAACCAGCAAACAGGGGGCTTGATTTTTACTTCTTAAATAAATCTTCTTACCCATTCTCAGATTCGGAAAACATCTGTCTGGAATCTCTCATCATACAATCTCCAATGCCCATACCTCTCAGCATGGTAAGAAGACCTGGGGAAGTACAAATTTGGGCGTTTAATCTCTTCCAGACACTCCAAATTGGAAGTTGCACTTGTAATGTCTCGGCCAGTTAAATTAGTACAACCAGTCAAGTCCAAAAACTTGAGCTTCTTACACCCTTGACATAATGAATTGAAGCCTTTAGCTGATAATTTGCAAAACCTAATCTCAAGGCGCTCTAGAATTGGCATAGAACTTGCAATAGCTGCAGCCTCAGAATCCCCATCTTGTGGACAAGCATTTAGATATTCATCAGGAACAACTCCCACATGTTCAGAAGGATCAATCCAATTCATGAGGTTTCGCTTCAAAACCTTAAGGTTTGGGCAATTTTTTCCAATCAACAGCAATGACTCATGGGATATTTCATAGCAATAGCTGATATCAAGTTCCCTGAGCTTTGGACAACTGAAGGCTATTCTAGAGATTGAGTCACCGGTAACTTGAGGGCAGCTTCTGATGGCTAGAACCTCAAGATTTGGGCATCTAAATTGCAAGTGCATGATAAATAGAATCAGCAACAAAAGCAAACAAAATAAAGTGAGCTCTAATGCCACACATAATAATGCTGAGAACTCATTTATAATAAATCCATACCGACACATAAAATTCAACAACTAAAGCTCCAATAGATTAACCACCAATGCTCAACAAATGGAGCCACATCATAACGATGCTTTCAAAGTTTCAATATTCAAAACTCAAATTGCATACTCAAAATTTATTTATTTCGGCATGTCTTCTCATATCAAGTATTTAGGTTCCCAAAATCCGATCATAGCATACCCAATTATATAATCAACACTGTTTCTTTCAACTCACCTTTCAATGGCAATTTATAAGAAAAATCAGGCCACACTCTAATTATTTCAACATTGAAAACTTGGATTTCTATCAGAAAAATGAGAGATTGAATCATCAGTAATATGAGGGCAGCCACTGATCGCTAGAACCTCAAGATTTGGGCATCTAAATTGCAATTGATACATAGAACCAGCAACAAAAGCAAACAAAATAAAGTGAGCTCTAATGCCACACATATAGTAATGCTGAGGGATCAAATATAACAATCCAAACCGTCAAATAAAAGTCAACAGCCAAAGCTCCAATAGATTAACCACCAATGCATTCAATCTTAAGCAAACGGAGCCACATCATAACGATTCTTTCAATCTTCAAAACTAGAATTGCACACTCAAAATTTATTTGCATGTCTTCTCATATCAAGTATATAGGTTCCCGAAATCCGATTATAGCGTACCCAATTAAATAATCAACCTTGTTTCTTTCAACTCACCTTTCGATGGCAATTTATAAGAAAAATCAGGCCATACTATTATTTCATTATCTCAAACTTGGATTTCGATCAGAAAAATTAGAAACGAAATTCAAGTAGGCAGAATAAAATCAATTCAGATTTTATGGTATAACCAATTTTGAGTCTTGGACTTCAGCTTTCGTAACCCAGATGAAACGGACAGACGTTGAAATATGCAATCAGGATTCTACCTTTCAGCGACGAGAGAGAGCGAGCGATCAGAGCAATGTCTAAGGCGAATCTCCTTAAGAGAACCAGCGCTCCAGCCGGTGACAGATCGAAGCATGGAATCGATCTTCCTCTCGAACACGGGCGTCCACCAGCGGGCCAACTCAACAGGGGCATCGAAGTGAGTCTCGAGGTTGAAGCCGGAGTGCAAGGAGGGGTCTTTGAAGGCGCGAAGCCAGGACTTGCAGACGAACATGGCGCCTCGCCATCGGTCGTCGACGGAGAGGCGGGAGAATATGTTGATGAGGCACTCATGAGTCAACTCGGCCCAGTCGACTCGGAGTGCTGACTCGGTGTCCCGTCGCTCAGTTTCCATCGATAAAGAGTACGGCCCCTGCGAAGCCCTTCTGGAGTAGACAGTATGTCGCCCACAAAAACCCGGGTCAAACACTCCAAGTTCGGGTCAGCCAGACCATGATTTTTTTTTAAAAAAAAAAAACTAATTCTATATTATTGCTGGAAAACCGTAGCAATAATAATAATAAAGAGCAATTCCTCCCCCCACGTTACGCGGGAGCACTACTTCCATACACATTTGCCCTCCCTTCAACAATTAGATATTCATTACCTTCCTCGGTTTGATTTCACTAGCAAAACATGCAAGCAACATCAATGATTACATTTGGGATAATGTTACATAATGTGGAATATATATGTAATTGTACAAGACAACAAAATTCAAACATGCAAGTTCCTAAAAATCTCCTTATACACTACATTTGTTGTAGTTCTTCAACCATTATTTCTATTACTTGGCATATATATTTTCAACCCATCAATGCTTCTAACTCTAGAGACTGTAATATATTATTGACCATGTGTGAATACTGGCTTTGAGGGATACTCCCTTTAGTCATTTTTATAAGCAAATTTAAATTTCTCTCTCTTTAAGGCTGATTCTTTTTAATTATCCCCTACTTACCACTAATTCTCTTTCATTTATTACACATTCTCTCTCATATTTGTTACTCATTCTCTCTCCTATGCTCTTTTCATAAATATGGGTATATTTGGAAGGAAGATGACATTTTTGACATATTTATTGTTTTTAACTAATATTAACTGCCAATTCGTTTTGTGCAATAAGGATAAAAGTTGCTTATAAAAAGGATCATAGGGAGTATATGCTTATATGGTGAAGTGACTAACCTTGACTCTTGTTGATTGTCATTGCAAAGCTGAGTTGGACTAAAAATTGTCTTCTCCTCATTTGAAAAGGCAATATACTTTTTGAAGGATCATATCCATATGATGAATTAAGACCTTCCTATTAGAATGTGAACCATTCAATGTTATAGCCTCAATAACATTCCGTCCCAGTTTTGATATAAGCAGTCTTGTACCATTGCACTACTCACCATATTGATCAATATTCCTTAGTAATATTATAGGAGCCCCAGCTTTAATGTAAGTTTATGTGGTGGCAATCCAGAGCTAGTAATACTATTAAGGATTTCTGTTGTGTAAAGATGATCACATCAATCACCATCATATGTAGATTTATAGATAGAGTCACAACTTAGGTAATCTTGACCTTCATTGGGCAACATAGAGCACATGTATTCATTAATTTGACCTACCACTTTTAAGGTTGGTGTGAGTATTGCTCTATTATTGAAGTATTGATTGCTGGCTAAATTATCCTCCAAGTCTTTATAAGTTTCTGCCACAATAGCTTGAATTGGTTTTGCATTCTTTGGGACCAACAATTCATGTGGAATTTCAATCTTTGCAACACCATCATGGGTTTTACTTAATTTACCATCCCCCACATCTAGCAACCATTGACTAAGCGACTATAACTTGTTTACCTCTTCCTCAAATCTTCCTGCTTGTAATCTCATGTTTTTGGTCAATTGGATGATAGTGCAGTAGTCCTAAATTCATGAGGAGATGATTGCTGCATTTACAATTGTTGCTCTAGAATCTTTCGGCACAACTGGAAGGATCTGACAGAAATCACCACCTATAAGAATGCATTTTCCACTAAAGACTTTATTGGAATGCATGTATCTCAAAGTGTACGATTGAATACTTCAAGATAATACCTTTAAACCATTGGAGTCTCATCCTATATAATTAACTTCGTATGTATGATTAAGTCTGTAAGAGTAGAATATTGTCTAATGGAGCACATTTAGTACTCATTAATTTTTATAAGAATTATAAAGCGTGAATGTGCAGTTCTACCGCAGGTAGTAAAGTAGCTGCAATACCACTAGATGCTATAGTCAATACAATATCTACTTTTACTTGTATAGATGATGCCAATACATTCCATACGAATATTTTGCTTGTTCCACTATAATCATGAATGAAGAATAACGAAGAAGAATCCTGATGAGTTTGTTTCTAGGGAGTGAATAACCTTATCGAATACCTTCTGCTCAGTATTTAATGACTACATTAGATATGATGCTTCTTTATGAAGAGCTACTCGATTATAGCTCAACTCTTGTAGTATGAGGTTGTTTGTAATATCCACAGTGGGTAATGTTGTTGGACGTGGTAACATAGGATAGTCTTGAAGGCACTTCCCATTTTCATTAAGCAAGTTGTTAATCTCCTTCAATGCAGCTTCCTCATTATCACTATGTGATATGGTAACACTTGTTATGAAGAGAACATGCACGAAGTTATGAGGATACAACTATAAAGAATAAAGGAGAAGTATAAGAAATTTACTCACTTGAAAATTGAGGATGATTATGTGGCATGTGTAACAAATCCTTTATAATATCTTTGAACCTTGGTTCCAAACGACATTTGCTCGCTATAAGCAATTGGACAAGAGCATGCTAACAACCAATTTTCACAAAGAAATGGTAGTTCCTCAGACCGAATCTTCCTTGATAGCATTTACAAATTCTTGATCGTCATTTAACAAACTGAGAGCATTACAAGTAGCTGTAAATGATTCATAGGTAACTCCACCTACCGTTCTCAAGTCAATAAATGATTTAGGACCACTGACCTTTATTAGCAGTATGCGCAAGTAGTATAATTCACCAGAGCTTGGTAAAGCATTTACAATTCTTCCTATTGTGAATCCTCTTTATTTCCTTTTCCATAATCATTTATCCCTCTAATAGAATAATGATGTGGAAACTCAATATATATAAGCCCTGCAGCAAACGTATCCTCTGCATTCATTTTCATCCAGGCTAAGAATTGTAACTCACAAAACCTTAGTTTATCCAGCAAATCAGAAACATCATCTTTATCAGAGTAAATCACAAATTGTTGATTTGGAAGGTGGAAACTTAATCGTTCAACGGAAGGTGATCTATAATATATATCAAAGCCAAATATTCACCATGAACCTTCACATGCAGATATATATATATATACAATTATAATAATGTTGTATCTCATCTAGTATGGTTTGACCATTTCTTCTATTGCTACTATAAAAAAGTCTAGCTACCTCATTACCTTTACTGATATACTTGAATAAGTACTTAATGGTTGTAGATTGGTTGCATTTCTCAACATTAATATGAGCTTGAAACATTCGCAGCAAGAAGGGATTGTATAGAACAACAAAACAATTATCTAATGGTATCCTTTTAACTTTAATTGTTCAGCCATCATCCCTTCTTCGATATGTAGTGTAACCATCATCATCCATTACTGTAAGGTCATTAAACTTCTTTGGAAAATGCTTGCTGCACTTTTTATTTTTCATACATTGTGCTTTTGGATTGCTTGTACCATAAGGACCATGAATCATAAATTTTTGAACTAATTCATATAACTTAGGGGAGGAATTCTTGTTTGGGATTTTAGCAGTGATGGCTTTATCAATACCTTATGGAATTGTTATCTTGTCATATTGTTCGAGGAAGAGAAGTATATGAGCATGTGGGGAACCTCGCTTTTGAAATTCTATGGTATATACTTTTGCATTAACATTACTATAATTTTGAGTACATGAATGCGGTAATGTATGTATTAAAAATTATAAAGTGAATTATAAGAGTTGAAAAGAGAGTACCTGCACATATAGTTCCAAAAATTTTCTTCTCTCTTAGTGTCCTCACAAGAGTTTTCAATTTAATCTTGAATATCCTATAAAGAATATTGGGCCTGTCTATAGGATCTAGAGAATATTTCTTGCAACCATGTAGGATTACAATTGAAAGTTAAGAAGATATCTGGATAACCCGCCCATCAACATATAGCATTGCATCTTGATAATTTTGAAGCATATACCTAGCCTCTTTGGTGAATGTTGTAGGTAGTATTATCTATTTGCCAGTTGATGAAGCATTATGCTTACTTCTTATTAGTATATCAAATAAGTCTTGATATAAGTTAGCCTTGAGTTCCTTTTGGTGTGTTTGAATCCAATGAAGTTTATGGGCTTCTATCATGGTGTAACCATATACAATGAAATATTGTAGCAATCTATTGGCGTAGAGCAACATAGAAATTTCATCTACCCTTGACATCAATCAATTCCCTAATGCTAAGCTTCTTGCTTTTTTTTTTTTTATAGAAGATAGAGTTTCTTCTCTATGTTCAATGTCATCTCTATAACCATCTTTACTAAATGGGAATAAGATTGGATACTGTAGTGGTAAATAAGAAGCATACAATTCATTGGTTCGTTTAGGAGAGCCTGATCGATGTTCGACAATTATGTCTCTAACATTGAAGGTCATGTTTATGTCACCAACAACTAAAGCAGCAACTTCAAAAGCACTTGGAGTATTATGAGTGTTAGTGCAAGCATTTCACTTAAGAGGGGGTGAATTGGGTGATACCAGAAAATTTATTGCGTATGTAAAAATTGACTGGAAATTTAAAGTAGTTAAGAGCTAGGAGAAATATCACCAAAGTATACACCAGGAGTTATACTGGTTTGGCCATAACCACTTTGACCTACATCCAGTCCTCAAAGCTTCTTTGAGAGTATCACTATATCTTCTAAGATTCAGTGGGTTCTTGGCACCTCAGTACACAGCAAATTCCTTTATTGGACACTTGCTCCCCCTTACATGTTGTAACCAAATCCCCAACTCAAGGTTCCACAACCTTAAGTTGTCTCAGTAACAAATATTGAGTTTGTAATGAAAATCTCTCTCATAGAGCAAATATATAATCATTGAAGTACAAAAAGTGAATATAAGAAATAGAGCACTAAGAATATATTGATCGATGTGAGTTTGCATGTTCTTAGTTGTTGTGTTCTGTTCTCCGTTGAATGCTCCATATATATAGATGAATTTTAATGTCTATTGGAAGCATTTCAAACATGTCTGTTAAAGTTGCACAGCTTCGTTTGATCGTTCTTCAAATTTGAAAACTAGTCGTTTGCGGTAGGTGAGTGTTCGGACGTTTTGTTTGACTTTTCACTCATCACATGATCTCTTCATTGTTTCTCTGCAAATATACTCAGAATAGTAATATAATGAAGGTTAATCATATAGATAACAAATCAATAAACATTGGATTAAAATCATGCTTTCTATACTGCATTACTCGAGTGGCTACTCGAGTGATCATGCTTCATTACTCGAGTAGTCCCTCGAGTAAACTCATTAAAAATAGGTCAAAGAGTAAGTCAATGTCGTCTAACAAGATTACTCGGGTAAACCATCGAGTAATTCATTTTATAAAACTTGGTAGACTTGCTTACTCGAGTGATCTCTTGAGTAAGTATTCCTTTTCTTCTCTGATTACTCGAGTGGTCCCTCGAGTAATGCTTTCAATTCTTCTCTCATTACTCGAGTGATCCCTTGAGTAATGTCATCCAAATCTTAGCCAAGAGTAACTTCTATTTTGCTTACCTGATTACTCGAGTGATCTCTCGAGCAATTCAATCTTTTTATTTTAACTTACTTGAGTAAATGATTTTTCATATCTCGTTACTCGAGTAATCCGTCGAGTAATATCTATCATTTCTTAGCTGAGAGCTATTGGATGATTTCTTCTCTGATTACTCGAGTGATCCCTCAAGTAATATTTCAAATAACGTTTTAGATTACTTGAGTGATCTCTCAAGTAAAACCATGCAATTTTTGACAGAGAGCTTCTAGAACAATTTCTCACACATTACTCGAGTGATCCCTCGATAATGAAGGCCCATTACCTGAGGGCTTACTCAAGTAATGTCTGTAAAATCTCACAGTGTTCCTTTTTCCTGTACTCTGTCTTTCACTTTATCCTCATTACTTGAGTACCTACTCGAGTAATGCTTTTGCCTACCATGGAAAGCTTAATTACTTTGTTCAAACCTTTTTGTTTATTATCAAAACCTTTTGCATCATTAATCCAATCTTTGTTATCATCAAAACATATGGGATCTAACATTCTCCCCCTTTTTAATGATGACAAAACTTGGTGATTTTGAACAAAGTTTTTGAAAACTTTTCATATGCAATCGTTTGTTCAATTTAAGTATGTTCTAATTTGTTCACCTTGCATACAATCAAAACTCATTAGTCCATAACTGATAAATAACTTCAAATTTAAACTACAGAATGAGTTCATGATACCAACATAATCAAACTTAAAATAGAAACTAATAAAGCTTCGTTAAACCCTATACACCCATATCCCTATGCATTGTTTTACAAAATCACATCGTTTTTCACAAAATCCCCAAGTTCTTCTCCCTTTTTTTGTCTTCATCACAAGGGTAGGATCAATCAAGAAAAGGAGTAGGACTAGATGGCTTAACTACTGAGATAGGAGTGATAGAAAGGGGTGTAAATGTAATATCCCAAAAAGTGATTAAGGGCTAATGACTTTAAAAGTGGATATAATTATTGTTGAATAAACACTTTTGGAGAATGTGTGATGGGAATTTGGATATTTTAATGATTCCAATGGCTTCCTTGTGAAAATTCGTGTGGGGAGAGTGTTTATTGTGAAATTGGAACCATTGGGAACAATCGTGCAAAAGTTGAAAACTCTGTCCATTGAAACTCTGTACAGGGCATCCAATTTGTATGGACGTTTTAAATAGGCAAATGGTGTCTAAAAATTCTGAAATTTTCCAGTATTAAAGTTCACATGTCAAGCTTCAAAATGAACATATAATTTGTATCATTTTGATTTGTGACCTAAGAGTTTTGGATTTTTGGAAGTTTTCCCAGCGGAATTAATTATTTTCTGGAACAGTATGCAAAGATTGAAATTCTGGGAATTTTGTGGTGATTTTCAGTAATGGCCAATATTTTTCCTATGAAGAGGACTTAAATATCTTTCATTTGGCTTTGGAATCACCTCATTTCGATTTTTCTAGAATTAGTTATGATTTTTCAAAGTTAGGGCAGAAAATCTGCCAGAATTTCTGAGAAATCCGAAAATGGGAAATTAAAAATTATGACATCATCATATTGTATGATGACATCAACATGGAATTAAAACCAATTACACCATCTTCATCAGCCATTCCCGACCCATTTCACAGAAGAAAAAGACGTGAAGAGAGCTTGGAGAAAAGAGAGAAAAAGAGGAAGAAATCTCGCAAGGTAAGCCGATTTCTCCGACGATCTAGCTCCTAACGCGTATAACTCCGACTCTAAGCTACTCCTCTTTATTCTTTAAGGTTGTGAAGCTCAAAATTTGGTGTTTCAAAGAGGCTAGGGTTCAGCCAAATTTGGGAAAAGCCAGAGGGAGCTTGAGGTAAGTTCCAAACTTTCGTATATTGCTTATTCTGGCTGCTGTGGGCAATTTAATCGGTGAAATTTCGCCGGATTGCCATTGGTTTTAAATTTTGGAAATTGAGTTTCCTAAGGGTTATGCTGCCCAATTTTGGTTCAAATGGTAGTTATAACCTAATGTAATGGTTAATAAAGTGGTTAGGAGTAGAAAGGAACGCGTTTACGGAGCCGAAATCGTAAAACCCCAATTTTTCCCGGAGAACATGTATATTTCGGCCAAGGCTGTAAATGGGTCTTAGAGTTGGATTTTCAATGATTTGATGATTCCATTGGATTCAGTGGGCGAAAATAGGTGGGGTTACAGTTGGGCACCTTTTCAAAAAAGGCCGAGAAAGCATAATTACGGAAACACCCCTAAAACCCTAAAAGTAGGGCTGCCAAGGGCAATTTCGTAATTTAACATTGAATTTGATAATTCCGAGTCCGGAAATGGATTCCTTGGGCGAAAATATGTCAGGATAGCCCATGTCAAAATTTCAAGAAAAGTACAGCCGGATCGGGTACGGCGAGCCCGGGCCGGGTCCCCGGGGGTAGTTTTGTAAATTTTCATTATAGACTCATATAACCCCAAGTAACACTATGGAAGTGTCTAAATGGGGCATTTGGAATTGTAGGATTCGATATTTGCCGCCCTCGTGAGCCAACTACGCCAGCGAACGTCAGAAAGGAACGAGGTAGTGACTTTTCTTTTGTACCATATATGATGCATTGTATGTGTGTTATATCGTTGATTTGTAATGAATTCGTATGCTGCGACATCTGTGGATTTGTGTTAGCACTGTCATTCCAATAGTCCCTGAGTAGCTAACAACGGTTCGGGTTAGGGCGGTGTGCCTTCCCGGCGGAGAAAGGGGATGAGGATGAGGTGTGATATATGTGATTATGTGAGCCAAAAGGCTATTTGTGGAGGCCGACGGGCCATTTGTGAAAGCCGAATAGCTGTATGGGCTATAAGGCTATATGTATGCACTTCCACGCCAATAGTCCCTGAGTAGCTAACAACGGTTCGGGTTAGGCGGTGTGCCTTCCCGGCGGAGAAAGGGGATGAGGGTGGAGTGTGATTTGTGGTGCTGCTGCTGTATGATGATTTGCTTACATGCTATGTGCTTATGTGTGGTATAAATGTTTTGTTACTACTGGGATTCTCTTGAATCTCATTCTTTCCTTTAACTAACCCTTCAGACAGGGCGAGTGGCTCTAAGGAGAAGCGTACGACCCGGAGCGGTTAGAATCCTGTAGGGACATTTATTTTGGTTATGTTGGTTAAACCTGTTGGACAGGGTGTCTGTATATTATGTTTGCTGTAAAGAATAGTTGAACGTAGTTCTGTAGTCCCCTATATGGAGGTTGTAGACCCTTTTTGTGTATGAATGGAACCCGGGGGTTGCCGGGATTGCTATTAGATATTCTGATATGAATGAATGTGAATTAACTGCACAGGTGATTATATTCGATAATTGAACTTGAGATCGGAATAGGAAAGAAGTTTTGAAAATTTTATAAAGTCCCTACTTCACAGGGAGTTCTAAATGAGTTTTGAACTATTCGACGGTCTCTAAACCAATTTAATTACGTAATATCGAATTATAATTACGCTATTTAAGGCAGGGGGTTACAGTAAAGCTAGAGCTATGTGAGTCATCTGAATTGGAAGAATCTGAAGATGATGGTTCAGGTTTAGGAAGATTCACTGGAGGTACTTGAAGAGGATCCTCTGGAGGGTTCTGTAGTAAAGGAATCAAAGAAGTAACCTTTACCTCCTCTATGCCAGCTGGTAATTGATGATCATTAGAAGAAACAATTACCTCCTAGTGCCTGCAGGTGAGGCAATAGGAGTAGGCATTGACTCAGGCTGAACTAGCTCAGCTGGAAGAACTGAGTCATCAATGGTGATGTGAATGGGCTTAGATGTTTCTGGGTTAGGATAGAGTATAGGAGGTTTTTGGGGATGGTGATAGGTATGATAGTAAGAAGGATAAAAGAAGGTCCAGGCTCAGAAGGTTCAGGTATATAAGTAGGTATTAGTTCAGAGGCAGTTGTAGGCATAAATGGACTAGGAGTGGATGAGCCATGTGTCATAGCATCAAGTCTGGCATGAAGTGATTTCAGAAGTTCACCCTGAGCCCGTTGTTCTGCCCACATCTCTTTATACCTCTTATCGATTTTCTCCACAATCTCTCTCATCTTCATATTCATATGGGTTATCAACTAAGCATTTGTATTTGCAATGTCGACATGAAAACCCTTCAGGATATTCTCAAAAAATGTCTGCAACGTAGCACCAAAAAAGGAAGGAAGAGATATGGATGCTGGAGCAGAAGACTGTGTTTCATTCAATCGACTTGTTGCAGTCTCAGTCTTCTTTTTCTTTTTGGGACTTGACTCAAGTGGGCTCTTCAAGGGTAGTGCAATATGTAACTTCCAATTTGGTTTCTTCCCACTAGAACTAGCCTTTCAATTGGTTCATTCTTCTCTAAGTACCTAATCTTGTTCTTTTTGAGAAATAGGGATATAAGCTGAGGATAAGGCATTGGAGTGGTGATTTTTCCTTCAAATCTGCATCTTTTAATCTCAACAAAAATGAACTCACCCAAGTCCTTTTTATCTTTAAGAAATGAGGAAAATTTTCTATAATCCCTCTCTATGAAATAAGTGTAATTATTTTCTTTGTTTACTATGACTCTAGAATAGATATACCATAGGACTCTGTGTAGATCACACATATCACTTGGATTGAAACCGAGAGGTCCTACTATATCACCAGGCCTTAGAATAGATAATAGCTGGTTTGAGTCAAAATTAGGATAATTATCCTCCAGTGGGTCCTCTATTCCTAACCATGTGTTGATTTTGGAGGGTGAGATTATGATTTCTTGCCCTCTAACCTTAGAGACCATTTCTTCTTCTAGAGAATTTCTAAGTGAATCATTGACAGGTTCTAAATTACAATAGAAATGTTTTACTATCTTGGTGCAAAATGGAAGTTTGACTGAAAGCCAAGGCATATAGGACTCAAGATAAGGATTGAGGTTGGATTTAAATACCTCTTGAAGAACACTGAGGTCAATGAAGTGCATCTTGCATACTTTTCTCCTTAAAAAGTGATCTAGAAATTTCTGTGACTCCTCAATCTTTTTCATATTGAATCCCGTTGGAGGGAATGTAATTTCTTCTTCCCTGACATCTGATTCCTTTGAAGATTGACCACCTTTTTGCCTTTTTATTGAAAGGCCTCCTTAAGCGTGTTTGCCATTGCTTTGGCAAGGTTTTTTTTATTAAACTTTATCCCTTTGGATGGCTTCTTAGAGAAAGAGGGAGTGTTAGAGTCTGAAGTAGGAGGAGTTGGAGCCTTGGTCTTTTTGCCTCTACCAAGAGGAATATCCTTCTTAGATTGAGCTCTTATGGCAATGGGTTCCTTGATTATGACCCCCTTGACCTTAGGCTTGGCTTGCGGCTTGGATTTTGCTTTCGGTTTGGGAGTGAGCTTTTGTCTTTTAGTTGGAGGAGATGGAGTAGATTCATGTGACTCAGAAGGAGTATTGAGAGTGGTGGTTTTGGTTCTAACCATTTTGATTGAGAGAACAAGATTTTCTGAAAATTTTCTTGTCGAAGTCGAAGGTTTAGGGCAGAGGATTTTCAGTGATTTGAAGAGGTTTTTCACAAGAAATTTTAATGGGTTTTGTCTAAAATGGAGTGAAGAAGTGTCTGTGAAAAGTTTTTCTGGAAGGTTACTCTGAGAATTACTTGAAGTAATTTTGTGAAAATGACAGAATGCACAGTATTATAACCCTGTCGCCCGACATTACTCTAGGGCTCCCTCGAGTGATCTTGGGCCATTACTCTAGGGCTCCCTTGAGTAATGCTTTCTGAAAATTTAAATTAATGCATTTTAAATGTGTACCTGTCATAAGTAATATTGTAATTACTCATGTATATTCCCTCGATTTTTTGATGGCATTTTGAGACATATTTGAATAGAAATTGGATTTATTTTTGATCTGCACTCATGATTACTCGAGGCCTTACTCGAGTAATTTTGATGATTTACTCGAGGACTCCCTCGAGTAATCTGTCTCTTCATTTCCTGACTGTTCATTTCCAACTGTTATGTTGTTTCCTTTTGAATTCCTTTTGAATTAATGCTTCACTGCCACATTTTCCAGGTCATTACTTGAGTGGTTACTCGAGTAATCCATACAATTGCTTCAAGTTATTACTTGGGTAATAATGGTTACTTGAAGTTGTCCCTCTAGTAATATTATCCTCTGTTAACCTCTGCTTTTCATTCCTGATAACAGAGTTTTAAATTCTTGCAAAACAAATTACTAGAAACTCCTGATGCTTAAGTTAGTAATCATCAAAACATCGTTAAATAATATTATCTAACATTATGTAAACACTAGATAACTTACAATTCATTGGGATCTATCATTCCCAATTCTCTTCTAATAAATAGAAATTGATCTTTTGCTAGGGGTTTTGTGAAGATATCAGCTAATTGAAGATGAGATGGAATGAATATCACTTTGACATATTTCTTTTAGACATGATCTCTGATGAAGTGATATCTAACATCAATATGCTTGGTTCTGGAATGTTGAACTAGATAATTTGCCAAGCTTATTGTGTTAGTGTTGTCACAATATATTGGTATCTCCTTTACATAAATACCAAGATCTTGTAGTTGTTGCTTTAGCCATAATACTTGTGCACAACAACTTGATGCTGCAACATACTTGGCTTCCATTGATGAAAGGGATACTGTATTTTGTTTCTTGCTAAATCATAACACAAGTGAATCTCCAAGAAACTGGCTTTATCTACTGGTACTCTTTCTGTCTATCTTGTATCTTCCATGATCAGAGTCTGAGTATGCAACTAGATATTCACTTATTCCTTTAGGATACCGAAGACCTAATTCTGCTGTATCAACAAGATATCGAAAGATACATTTGACAGTTTCAGCATGTGACTCCTTTAGTGCTGATTGATATCTTGCACACATACCAATACTGAATTGGATGTCAGGTCTGCTTGCAGTAAGATAGAGTAATGATCCAATCATTCCTCTATATCTTGTGATATTGTAATCTTTCCCCTTGAGATCAGCATCAAGCAATGTAGTTGAGCTTATATGCGTGTCCATTCCATTTGCCTTATCCATTCCATATTTCTTCAATAACTCTTTCAAATACTTTGTTTGAGATATAAAAATTCCATTCTTTCTTTGTTTGATTTGCAAACTGAGAAAGAAATTCAGTTCTTCTATCATTGACATCTCAAACTCCCCTTGCGTTATCTCAAAAAATTCCTTGCACAAGGTTTCATTAATAACACCGAAAATTATATCATCAACATATATTTGTACAATTAAAATATCATCTTTTTTTTGTTTTATTTAAAGTGTTGTATCAATTTTTCCTCGTACAAAACCTTAATCAATGAGAAATTTACTAAGTCTTTCATACCATGCTCTAGGAGCTTATTTTAAATTGTATAAAGTTTTTCTTAGTTTGAAAACATGGTCAGGCTTAGTCACATCTTCAAAACCTGGAGGTTGATCTACATAAATTTCTTCCATAATGTAGCCATTTATGAATGCACTCTTTACATCCATTTGATACAGTTTGAATCCCTTGATGCATGCAAAGGCTAAGAGTACTAGTATAACTTCCAATCTAGCCACTGGAGCATACATTTCCTCATAATCAATTCCTTCTTCCTGATTATAGCCTCTGGCCACTAATCTTACCTTGTTTTTGACAATGATTGCGGATTCATCAAGTTTGTTCTTGAATACCCATTTAGTACCAATGATCAGATGATCCTTAGGTCAAGGTACCAAATTCGAAACTTGATTTTTTTTTTTCAAATTGGTTTAGTTCTTCTTGCATTACTATTACCCAATCATTGTCTGATAGGGCTTCGTCAAGATTAGAAGGTTCAATCTCAAAAATAAAAGCAGAAAAACTAAGTTCATTGAAAATTTTATTTCTAGTTTTGACTCCTTCATTCACATCTCTTATGACTTGCTCTAGGGGATGACTTTTCTTGTATTTCTAGGCTCTAGGTTGTCCTAGTGACTAATCTTCTTCCTTGGTTTGATCAACTTCTAGGATGAAAGATTTAGGATTAGGTTGACCATTCTCTTGATTTAAAACAACTTCCTACTCATCGTCAATAGTTTTATCAGAGGATTGAAATTCATTGAATACAACATGAATTGATTCTTCAACCACACATATTTGTTTATTAAAAACTCTATATGCTTTGCTCCGGTTAGAATAGCCTAGGAATATTCCTTCATCAGTCTTAGAAGAAAATTTTCCTGGATTATCTTTACCATTATTATGAATGAAACACTTACAACCTAAGATATGTAGATGAGCAAGGTTTGGCTTCCTTCCTTTATATAGTTTGTACGGTGTCTTTTCAAGTTTTGTTCTGATGTAAGCTCTATTTGAAATATAGCATGCTGTGCTCATTGCATCAACCCAAAAAACTTGAGAAACATTTTTTTCATTCAATATTGCTCTAGCCATTTTAGTGAGTACCCTGTTCTTTCATTCCACGGCTCCATTTTGTTGAGGTGTCTTTGGAGTAGAGAAATTGTGATCAATGCCATTAGTATCACAATATTCTTCAAAGACTTGATTTTCAAATTCTCCACCGTGATCTGTCCTGATACTTATAATGGACATACCTTTCTCATTTTGTACTTTCTTGGCAAAAACAATGAATTCTTTGAAGGTTTCATCTTTCGATGATAGAAAAATAGTCCATATAAATCTAGAGAAATCATCAACAATAACTAATGAATATAAGTTGCCACTAAGACTTTTAACTCTTGCTAGTCCAACTAAATCTATATGCAATAATTGAAGTGGTCTGTTGGTTGTGATCTCATTTTTTTATTTGAAAGATGATTTAGTTTGTTTACCCTTCTGACATGCGTCACAGATCAAATCAGTCTTGAAGTTTACTTTGGGTAATCCAATAACTAAATCATTTTTGAGTAAATTGCCTAGTTGGGGCATATTGACATTATCTAGTCTCTTATGCCATAGCCAACTTTCATTGACGTTTCTTATAAAACAGTTTTCAGAAATATTTCTGCTTATATCAAGAGTATAGCAATTACCTTCCCTTTTTGCTTTGAGCTTTGCTTTGAGATTTTTCTTATATAATTGTAAATCTTTATTATTTACAATTAGACATTCCTCTGAGTCAAATATTACCCAATTGTCCTTATCTGCACTTTGACTCACGCTTAGCAAGTTATGACACAAGCCTTCGACGTAATAAACATCTTGGACTTGTATACCTTTGTCATTTTTGATTTCACCAATTCATGCTATCTTTTCATATTGATTTCCTCCAAATTTTACCTTTCCACCTTCTTTAGGTTGTATTGTGGTAACACTTTCAAAATCACCGATTATATATCTGGAGCCTCCACTGTCTATGTACCATTTGTTATTTTTGAATGCTTTAAGACATATCTCTTCTTCTTCTGTTTCTTTTTGAGCAACCAAGCAGATATTAGCAACTTCTTCATCATCTCTCTGTTCATCTTATGAACTGTCTCCCCATATGGCAGATACAAAGGCTTTCTCCCTGTTATAGAACTTGCCTTTTATTTTTTCTTTATTTTTCTGAGCCAGTTCTTGACATTCTGATTTGATATATCCTGGCTTTTCACATTCATAGCAGATGATGTGTTCTTTACTGCTTGTTCTTTATTTCTAAAAGTTCTTAAGTCCTTGGCCTTTCTTGTAAAAATTTTTGAATCATTTTATTATTAGACCCATTTCTTCATCGTTGAAATCTTCATAATCTTCTTGGGTTTCTTCTTTCGCTTTTAGTGCAAGGCCTTTCTTCTTCTTTTCTCCAATATCTTCTAGTTCTCGTTTGAACTTTAATTTACTTTCATATTCAGAGAGACTTTCGAATAAAGAAGCAACTGATCGTATTGATTCGCTTTTTGCTTCCTCTATCACAATGACTTTGGCCTCCCATTCTTTTGAAAGTATATTCAGTATCTTTCTTACTTGGGTATGTTGATCATAGATTTTCCCAAGTGAAGCAAGTTGATTAACAAGATGAGTATAACTAAGTTTGAATTCAGCTATGACTCACTTGATTCCATTAGAAGTAAATCAAACTCAGTAACCAGAGTATTAATCCGGTTTTCTTTTATTGTCGAAGTTCCTTTGTGAGCTATTTTTAGGGCTTCCCATATTTCTTTAGCTGTTGGAAGTGTGCAGATCTTGAAGTACTCATTTTGACTCAAGGCACTTTGAATCATTAAAATTGCCTTGTTGTTGAGTGTGATGAGTTTCTTGTCATTCTCATCATATTCTGCTGGTGTCTTAGGAACCTTCTGTGAATCTATAATTTTCTCAGGCTTGTAGTTTCTACTCTCAATCACGTCCCATAGTCCGTATTCTATAGCCATTACGAATACTCGAAACTTGGCTTTCTAGAAAGAGAAGTGTTCACTACTGAAACCTGATGGTCTGGTGATAGAAGCTCTGTTATGAAGAATTCCTTCACCCATGCTAGCCATTGGATCCTTCTTAGGTTGTTATACCTGAACAAAAAGACCTACGCTCTGATACCAAATGTTAGTTCAATAGTTTCACCCAAGAAGATTAGCGTAATTATAATTCGATACCACATAATTAAATTGGATTAGAGATCGTCGGATGATTTAAACTCATTATGACTTCCCACCTTACCGTAGGGTTTTTACAAAATCTTTTAAAAACTTTTTCCCGATGGTCTCAATTTCGAATATAATTACTTGTGTAGTTAATTTACATTTATACATATAAGAGTGGATAACTAAATCCCCGACAACTCCCGGGTTCTATACATATATAATCTGAGGGTTCATAAGTCTCCACTAGGGGATTACATAACCCAAAATCAAAAGTAATATTTACACCTCAAAATATACAGTAATCCCAAGTTTAGTTCAAAAGTAGATAATCAACGTCCCCAAAATCAAATATATCCCGTGGGGCCCTAATCGCTTCGGGTTGCCTGCTTCTCTTTAGCCCCACTAGCCATGTATGAAATGTTAGTCATTGGAAAGAATGAGATTCAAGAGAATTCCAGTAGTAACAAATCACTTATACAGTGCACAAATGCATAGCATATATGATCATGTTAAGCAGCATGACAACGTATCATGGCTCCTGCTACAAACGACAGCACTCATGGCTGTAAACTCTATGCGTAAGCTTTCACTACAATCTCTATATATTCACAAAGTATTACAATGTATCACTATGCGTCAGCTTTCGATGCGATCTCAAAGCATCACAATGTATCATAATGTATTCTCAATGCATGACAAATATACATACAATGTTTCACACACAGTATAAGAGAAAGAGTCACTACTTTGTTCCTTCCTGATGTTCTTTTGCACCATGGGCTCTCGAGGACGGCAAATATCAAATCCTATAAACCAAATCAAGGACAACCCGTCAATCTCTTTTCCAAGTTTTTCAATTTTGTAATGCTTTATATTGATTATCATTTAATCTCTTTAGGGTGCTATTATAAGCCTAAACATATCCCCAAAGGGTTGGGAGAAACTACCCTGAAGGTACCTTTTTCAGATAAAGAACACTAATTTTAGGCTGGCTCACTCGAGTGACGGACACCTCACTCGAGTGACGCTTACAGTTGTGCTAGAGTCCCAGCGAGTGAGACACAGGAAGTGTTTGCCCGAGAGCAACCCTCACAATATCTCTCACACTCACTCGAGCACCAGAAGATATACTCGAGTGATAACCTCAAATACACTCAAGCACCAGAAAGTGAGGCACAACGAGTGACTACCCTAGAGTAACCATAATCTCCAAGGTTTTAAACTTACATCCTCACTCGAGTGAAACCAAGATCACTTAAGTGATGACCTATATCACTCGCAGGAACAGAAGTGTACTCGTGAGTTTTACCCGAGAACCTAAGCAAAACTGAAGGGAAACAGGGAAAATGTCTCACAGCACTCGAGTGAGCCATTCCCTCACTCGAGTGTTATACATCAGAAGCCAAAATCGCATCAACTGATAAGGTTTTTTAGATTTAACCATTTCACTACCATTGGTCCTAAAACTTGTGCCAAAGTCATTCTTACTCATTTTGACACAAGGAACCTCTTGGTAACTATAAAATACCCAAAATTACATCCCAACAACAATTTAGCTCTTAGGTCTCCATTTTACTTTCAAATACCCAATCACCAACACTTTCATTTCCAATTCCCATAAATCAATCCCAATGACTCAAAGGCACAATAGGCTACCAATACAATAGTAGCACTCTATCTAACTCCTACATTTCACTTAACATCATATTTAGGGTAAAATTCTATAATTCATATCACTTAACCAAAAATCAAAATGAACACATCACAATGCATCAAATTCTTACCTCTTCAACTTAGTAAGATCAAATCTCTATTTTCCCAACTTTCAAATTTATGCAAACACGGATCACCACTTTTCTAAATTCTGATAACATAGCAAAGAAGCTCTCAACCTCTTGAACAAGTTTAATGAAGAGGCTTTAAACATAGGGAGACAATTACCTACTTAAAACCAAGCTTTTATCTTTCTCTTTCTTGCCTTGTTTCAGCGAAAATGGAGAATGATGAGAGAGAGAGATGAGAGATGATGGTGAATGTATGAAGATCAGATGTTTTTTCCATACACACACACACACACACACACTCCCATAACCGACTTAGAGGAGAGAGGGAAGAGAAAATGAGTTTGAAATTTTGACTTTGATCCAAGGGTCCTTATAGTGACATTTGGAAAATCCTACTCTTCCTCAATGATTTCACATTCATCTACTAACATAGCATTCCACCCCTAGAATCTTTAAATCCTAGCCATTGATTCCTTTGACTTTCTATCACAACCATTGGTCTTCAAGTTGCCAATGAGTTTCCTCTTCGATAACCAACTAATTGGTAAGTGAATTCCCCATTTTGCCCCTGATTATCATAACCTCTTACCAAATCATCATCAAACAAACATATAGGCTTAAGCATTGCTTACCACATATTCACATTAATTAAACAATGATTACACCATTGGGGATATCATTAGCCCTTAATCACAAGTTGGGTTATTACAGGGGTGAATTTGGTGATACCAAAAAATTTGTTGCGTATATAAAAATTGATTAGAAATTTAAAGCAGTTAAGAGCTAGGAGAAATATCACCGAAGTGTACACCATGAGTTATACTGGTTCGACCACAACCACTTTAACTTACGTCCAGTCCTCAGAGCTTCTCTGAGAGTTTCACTATATCTTCCAAGATTCAGTGGGTTCTTGGCACCTCAGTACACAGTAAGTTCCTTCACTGGACACTCACTCCCCCTTATACATTGTAATTAAATCCCCAACTCATGTTTCACAACCTTAAGTTGTCTCAATAACAAATATTGAGTTTGTAATTAACATCTCTCTCACAGAGTAAATATATAATCATTGAAGTACAAAGAGTGAATATAAGAAATAGAGTACTAAGAATATATTGATCGATGTGAGTTTGCATCTTCTCAGTTGTTGTGTTTTGTTCTCCGTTGAATGCTCCATATATATAGATGAATTTTAATGTCCGTTGGAAGCATTTCAAACATATCCGTTAGAGTCGCGCAACTTTGTTTGACCATTCTTCAAATTTGAAAACTAGCCATTTGTGGTAGGTGAGTGTTCGAACGTTTTGTTTGACTTTTCACTCATCGCATGACTCTTCATTGTTTCGCTGCAAATATACTTAGAATACTAATACAATGAAAGATTAATCATATAGATAACAAATGAATGAACATTGGATTAAAATCATGCTTTCTGTACTGCATTACTCGAGTGGTTGTAAACTTATTAAAAATAGGTCAGAGAGTTATTTAATGTTGTCTGACCAGATTACTTGGGTAAACCATCGAGTAATTCATTTTATAAAACTTGGCAAACTTGCTTACTTGAGTGATCCCTCGAATAAGTGTTCTTTTTCTTCTCTGATTACTCGAGTGGTCCCTAGAGTAATGCTTTTAATTCTTCTCTCATTACTCGAGTGATCCCTTGAGTAATGTCATCCAAATCTTGGCTGAGAGTAACTTCTATTTTTCTTACCTAATTACTCCAGTGATCCCTCGAGTAATTCAATCTTTTTATTTTAACTTACTCGAGTAGTCCCTTGAGTAAAGTAGATTTTTCATATCTGGTTACTCAAGTAATCTGTCGAGTAATATTTGTCATTTCTTAGCCGAGAGCTACTGGATGATTTCTTCTCTGATTACTCGAGTGATCGCTCGAGTAATATTTCAAATAACTTTTCAGATTACTCGAGTGATCTCTCAAGTAAAACCAATACAATTTTTGACAGAGAGCTTTTGGAACAATTTCTCACACATTACTCGAGTGATCCCTCGATAATGAAGGCCCATTACTTGAGGGCTTACCCAAGTAATGTCTTTAAAATCTCACAGTGTTCCTTTTTCTTGTACTCTATCTTTCACTTCATCCTTATTACTTGAGTACCTACTCGAGTAATCCTTTTACCTTCCATGGGAAGCTTAGTTACTTTGTTCAAACCTTTTTGTTTATTATCAAAACCTTTTGTATTGTTAATCCAATCTTTGTTATCATCAAAACATATGGGATCTAATAACAAGTACGTCCATCACGGTGTCTTGTGTTGATTACGCATAACTTCATTTTGTTCGAGTGCTGATGCATAATTTGAGACTTAGCAAACCAATATTGCTTAACAAATGGGTTGCTTTCATCTAGCAATATTTTAATTTCTGTAACAACTTCTGTGTCAATAGTAGCATATTTTTTAATGCTTGCTGTAAATAAAAAGAAGTAAAAACAAACAATTAGTGACTATTAAGTAACTAATCTAATATAAAAGAGGTACAAAAAAGACTAACAATGTAGAAACCAAATTACCTGACGGCTTCAAATCTATTCTTCACTTCATTTTCAATATAAAAAACATATAGTTGGGAGTAAACCGGTCTTGCACCTATAGGAGGCAATAAACTACCAATGTTATGGTAGTTTATACCTGAAAGGACAAAATAGTATAGGCCTCCACCATTATTCATTGACTGGTCAATTTTACCTTCCATTGAAGTGAAAGAGAACATGTTGTTGTATTGGCATATGTTAGTATGGAAGTTCTTTAAAGTAAGCATATTCTCATAAAAGAACAATGAATGCAGAATCAATGGAGGGACTTTCATTGCAGGTAACTGAACCTTTCCTTAGAGGCAGCACATGGTGAAAGTATTGGCAATTTGTTTCTTGTTGTCCTTCTTAGCTCTTTCATTATACTAGAATAATGCACCATAATATTTGCATGCATATATGGAATCCCCTTTGTCTAGATATTCTGGCATTATGAAGAAGTTTATAGAATTATCTTTTGAAGCTAAAAATTTAATAATTTCATGAGGTAAAAATTTAGAAACAAAGATTACCTTTAAATTTTATGTTTTGAGGTTGAGGAATTTGCAAACATGTTGGAATTAAATTTTCTGTTGAAGGTCCTACATCTTCAAAGTCAACTACATTTAAAATTTAATGTTAAACAATACGAAAATGGACCAAAATTACTGGCAATAATTACTTATAACATCTTATATGTAAATAACAACTAACCTTGGTCCTTATTGGAATTGGAGGACAAACCATCATTATAGTCATCTTCATTGAAGTCCAAGTTAAATTGAATATCGTTATAGTTGACACTTTAAATTGTAATGAAATGAAATAACATTCGAATACAAATGATGAATTAAATATATATATGTATATGAAAATGCTTGAGAACATGTATATGCATAACAGAAAATGACTAGCTGTAAATAAATTGACTAATATACTTGTACAAAGACTCTAACTATTTAGTAGTTTATGCAACAACTAAAGCTTCAGTGAGACTAACGATGAACCTTGCAACTTGGAACATTGTGGGGTGTATAACTTCAAGAATGTTGGACGTCCTATTTATTTTTAAAAATCAACCTGTGTATACTATATACAACTATTATCATCTCTGAAAGGCCCAATGGCATAAAGTTAATTTTAATGAATGTATTGTAATTAAATTTAGCAATGTCTTCATACAAAAAGAATAATTTTCTATAAGTTTGGATTATCATATGTAATGATATATATTGTCATGAAAATAGAGTGTGATATACAAGGGCATGGAACTCATAAATAAGGAGTGGCTATATATGCCAAAATACATATGTTCATTCTTTAGATGAACCTAAATGTGAGAATTGGAAAACAAAAGGCAATGTAGAAGGTTGTAATTATATTTACCTAATCTTACTGGATCTGAAATATTTGATCTATCGTTCGCCGATCCATATGAAGTGATACTCCTTGAGATGAACCTAAGTGTGTCTCGGTATAGCCCACATTGGTATTTGATGGATTGTTTGTTGTCACAATTCCTTCGTGAGTATCTATTGGAAAATAGAAGAAGAGATATACAGATTTTGGTAAGAAATGAATCTAAGAATGCAAAGACTTTGGTAATATGTGATAAAGTTCAAATAAAAACTATCAAGCTGAGAAGATCAATTGCCATATCAAACTGTAAGGTGATTTATCTTTACTTTTGTTCAGATAAAAGTTGTATAGCGAACATGACAATGTGGAGTTTATTTTAAAACTGTTATAATCATTTAGAAAACGTGTTTGCATCATTCTATTGGTAGTTTGTCTGTTGTCCTCAAGAATGGCCTTTAATCGAGCACTCCTTTCTCTTGAACACTTGATCAATTAGTGGTACGAAGTCATTGGCTACTGGGTATAAAGTACTACCAGTTTCTGAAGGACCTCTTGACAAGAAATGAAATAAATGATGGAAAGTTCTTTGAACTTGAAAAGCATAACATTGTGATATTGTAGTGTTTATTACCTAAAGTCGAACTATCAACAAAATGGTTGGAGAGGTCTTCACCAACATTTATTAGATCCTACAATATCCTTTATTTTCTTGGATTTTTTCTTGACATCCTTGTGTTAGCAGGGGAGATAACTTGAGAAGGCTAGGTGAACAAATCCACTTGCACTTGTGAAGCTGAGTTAATAGAAGCATTAGTATTTGGCTATCATAAATGGATGGAAGATTACTTTTACAACATGGTTAGTCAAGAATGTTGATGTCTTTGAAGTTGGACCAAATGAAAGCAATGTAGATACTAAAGGGGGATTAAAAAGAAAGTTAAGTGGATGTGATATTTGATGATGAAAGACTACATTTACATGTTATTGGCTGTATATTGATGTGAGGAAAAATTAGTAGCACAACATAATTTACTGAGAGGACAAGTGTTAGAACTTACTTTATATTATAAGGGTAGTTAAAATGTTTACATGTTTAATTGGATGATTCAAAATTGCCAAGTTAATGTACCTTATATTTTCAATGCTTATGCACACTATTTTCTTGTGATATTCTATTATGAATTTTGTATATAGTTGATGGCTTTTACGTTTAGCACATGTAATCAATGGTGTTATTTATTGTCAATTTTATTGCATAGCTCTTGTAGGAAGTCACAATAGGAATAGCTTCAATTAAGGGAAGGAAATAAATTGATTTCATTGAAATGTAAACATAAAAAGTAAAGTACAATAATGACAATGGAGAAAACTAAAACTAAAACTTAAAGGACACGACTGGAAATGTAAAGACAATATTGAAGATAGTAGTGCATGTGAATGAGCAAGACATATGACAAAAGGTCATTGCTAATCTGATATGTTAGATTATGACCTTTACCAAAATACAACAACCAAATCAATCTTCTACTTTTCTTGTTTAACAACTTTTAGCATGTGATCATTAGCATTTCGGGCTGCTTCATGTTGTCTGATCAGCAATGGTTCTTTTCGTGTAGGCCTTTCTTTTTCCTTTAGAGGGGATGTCAATAGTTGTAGAGCTATGTATTGGTTCATTTGTATTATTTTTCATAGAGGTTACTTGCCCAACTACAACATCCTTATCAGGTATAGGCACTTCAACACCAAGCTGCAAAGTTACATGTTACGAATGGTTATGGTAGGAAAAAAATCTAGTGTGAAATTAGAAAAGGATTTTTCTTTTGTTGAACCTCATAGGTGATGGGAGTTTCATTTAAGTTTTGTCTATCACTCTGAAAGAATGTGTGAATGAGTCAGTTAGAAAATTGCAAAGTTAGAAAATATGTTAATTGGACCATCCGGTTAGATTATAACCACTTCTATAGTAGCTTGGTTGAACTTTTCATTCAAGGCCTCACAAAGTGTGAAATGCTGAACACTAATGCTATACCTATTGTGCTTGGCATTGAATTCAATATGCCTAGCTTAAGAAACAACTCTTCCCAACGACTGAGTCACATTGGTAAGGAAAATCATATTCACGTTGATTCTGTTAAAAGATAAAAGGAAGAAGGAAAATGTTATATTGGAATGACTTCTTCCTTTGGGATACTAGAGACCCAATTCTACCATGTCAACAAAATATCGGAAGATACGTTTGATGGTTTCAGCATGTGACTCTTTTGGTACTGATTGATATCTTGCACACATGCCTATACTGAATTGAATCTCAGGCCTACTTGCAGTAAGATAGAGTAATGTTCCAATCATTCCTTTATATTTTGTGATGCTGTAATCTTTTCCCATGACATCCGCATCAAGCAATGTGGTTGAGCTCATGGGTTTGTCCGTTCTATTTGCTTCATCTAATCCATACTTCTTCAATAGCTCTTTCAAATATTTCATTTGAGATATGAAAATTCCATTCTTTTCTTTTTTTGATTTGCAAACCGAGAAAGAAATTCAATTCTCCCATCATTGACATCTCAAACTCCCCCTGCATTATCTCAAAAAATTATTTGCACATAGCTTCGTTAGTAGCATCGAAAACTATATCATCAATATATATTTGCATAATTAATATATCATCATGTTTTTGTTTTGTAAAAAGTGTTGTATCAAATTTTCCTCATACAAAACCTTGATCAATAAGAAATTTACTAAGGCTTTCGTACCATGCTTTAGAAGCTTGTTTTAAATTGTACAAAGCTTTTTTGAGTTTGAAAACATGGTCAGGTTTGGTTACATCTTCGAAACCTGGAGGTTGATCTACATATACTTCTTCCATGATGTAGCCATTTAGAAATGCACTCTTTACATCCATTTGATAGAGTTTGAATCATTTGATGTATGCAAAGGCTAAGAGTACTCATATAGCTTCCAATCTAGTTACTAGAGCATACGTTTCCTTATAATCAATTCCTTCTTCCTGATTATAGCCTTTGGCCACCAATCTTGCCTTATTTCTGACAATAATTACAGATTCATCAAGTTTGTTCTTGAATACCCATTTAGTGCCAATGATCGAATGATCCTTAGGTTGGGGTACCAAATCCCAAACTTGATTTCTGTCAAATTGGTTTAGTTCTTCTTGCATTGCTATAACCCAATCATTGTCTGATAGGGCTTCGTCAATGTTAGAAGGTTCAATCTCAGAAATGAATGCAGAAAAACTAACTTCATTGAAAATTCTATTTCTAGTTTTGACTCCTTTATTCATATCTCTTATGACTTGATCTAGGGGATGACTCCTATTATATTTTCAGGCTTTAGGTTGTCCTAGTGACTGATCTTCTTCCTTGGTTTGATCAACTTCTAGAATAAAAGATTTAGAAATAGATTGACCATTTTCTTGATTTAAAACAACTTCCTACTCATCATCAATGGTTTTGTCAGAGGATTCAAATTCATCAAATACAACGTGAATTGATTCTTCAACAACACATGTTCTTTTATTGAAAATTATGTATGCTTTACTTCAATTAGAATAGCCTAGGAAAATTCCTTTATCTGTTCTAGGATCAAATTTTCCTAAGTTATCTTTACCATTATTATGAATGAAATACTTACAACCGAAGATGTGTAAATGAGGAAGGTTCGGCTTCCTTCCTTTGTATAGCTCGTAAGGTGTCTTTCCAAGTTTTGTTCTAATATAGGATCTATTTGAAATATAGCATGCTGTGCTCATTGCATTGGCCTAAAAAACTTGAGACACGTTCTTTTCATTCAGCATTGCTTTAGCCATTTCAGTGAGTACTCTATTCTTACGTTCCACGACTCCATTTTGTTGAGGTGTCCTTGGAGCAGAAAAGTTGTGATCTATGCCATTAGTATCACAATATTCTTCAAAGGCTTGATTTTCAAACTCTCCACCGTGATCTGTCCTGATACCTACAATAGACATACCTTTCTCATTTTGTACTTTCTTGGCAAAAACAATGAATTTTGCAAAGGTTTCATCCTTTGATGACAGAAAAATAGTCCATGTAAATCTAGATAAATCTTCAACAATGACCAATGAATATAAGTTACCACTAAGGCTTTTAACTCTTGCTGGATCAACTAAATCCATATGTATCAATTGAAGTGGTCGATTTGTTGTAATTTCATTTTTTGATTTGAAAGATGATTTAGTTTGTTTACCCTTTTGACATAAGTCACAAATCAAATCATTTTTAAAACTTACTTTGGGTAATCCAAGAACTAAATCCTTTTTGAGTAGTTTGTCTAGTTGGTGTATGTTGACATGAGCTAGTCTCTTATGCCATAACCAACTTTCATCGGCATTACTCAAAACAATTTTCAGAGTTATTTCTATTGATATCAAGTGTATAGCAGTTACCTTCCCTTTTTGCTCTGATCTTTGCCTTGATATTTTTCTTATCGAGTTGTAAGTCTTTCTTGTTGACAATTAGACATTCCTTTGAATCAAATATTATCCAGTTGTCTTTATCTGCACTTTGACTTACACTCAGCAAATTATGACACAAGCCTTCAATGTAATATACATCTTTGACTTGTATTCCTTTGTCATTTTTGATTTCACCAATTCCTGCTATTTTTCCGAATTGATTTCCTCCAAATTTTACCTTTCCACCTTCCTTAGGTTGCAATGTGGTAAAACTTTCGAAATCACCGGACATATTCTGGAGCATTCACTGTCTATGTACCACTTGTTGTTTTTGGATGCTTTAAGACATATCTATAATCAAATACGATTAAGTCTTAGGTATCCATATCTTTTTGGGTCCTTTTGGGTTAGTACAAAATTTTTTTGGAACATATGAACCTTTAGGTACCCATTTATAGGTTCGTATATTTCTTTTCTTCCTATGAATGCATGATGAAGAATAATGACCTTTTCTATTACAATAATTACAATGTGCAAAAGGATTTGTTGTATGCACAGAATGCTGAAAATAATTCAAAGAATGATTTACCTCCAGATTTCTTTCTTCCTTTCCTTCTGTCTGATTTTGGATCATATCCAATTCCAGATCAATCATTCACAAATCATTGAGCTTTTAAAATTACATTTAGCATTTCACTTCTTTTAGTGAATTTTTCAAGAGATTCAGTAAGATCAGTGTTTTTCTTTTTCAAAGAAGTACAATTTTCACAATCTTTTTCAAAATTCTCTTTAAATTCTACTTCAAGAGCTTTGTTTTTCTTTTTGAAAACAACTAGTTCTTTAACTACTTTGATGAATTCAGAATGTAAAGCATTATATTCTGAAAGTAATTCATCATAGGTAGGATCAGAATCAGTAACCTTTTCTTCTGTTTCCTCTTGAGCAACTAGACAGATATTGGCCACTTCCTCTTCATCGCTTTCTTCATCAGAAGAACTATCTCCCCATATGGCAGATACAAGGCTTTCTTCTTGTTGTAGAATTTTCCTTTTCTCTTTTCTTTATTCTTCTGAATCAATTCTTGATATTCTGATTTGAAATGTCCTGGCTTTCCACATTCATAGCAGATGATGTGTTCTTTATTGCTTGTTCCTCCTTTCTGAAAGTTTTTGAATCCTTGGCCTTCCTGTAAAACTTTTTGAATCGTTTTATGATTAGGCCCATTTCATCATCGTCAAGCTCTTCATCTTCATCTTGTTCTTCTTCTTTTACTTTCAGTGCTAGACCTTTTTTCTTCTTGTCACCAATATCATCTAGTTCTCGTTTGAACTTTAATTTGCTTTAATATTCAGAAAGGCTTCCGAAGAAAGAAGTTACGATCGCATTGATTCACCTTTTACTTCCTCAATTGCAATGACTTTTGCCTCCCAGTCTTTAGAAAGAATATTTAAAATTTTTCGTACTTGGGTATGTTGATCATAGACTTTTCCACGTACTGCAAGTTGATTAACAAGGTAAGTATATCTAAGTTCAAATCTAGTTATTGACTCACCTGATTTCATTCAAAGTAAATCAAACTCAGTAACCAGAGTATTGATCCAGTTTTCTTTTATTCTCGAAGTTCCTTCATGAGCTATTTCCAAGGCTTCCCACATTTCTTTAGCTGTTAGGAGTGTGCAGATTCTGAAGTACTCATTTTGACTCAAGGCACTTTGAATCATTAGAATTGCTTTGCTATTGAGTAAAACGAGTTTCTTGTCATTCTCATCATATTCTGGTGGTGTCTTGGGAACTCTTTGTGAATCTACAATCTTTTCAGGTTTGTAGTTTCCACTCTCAATCACATCCCATAGCCCATATTCAGTAGCCATTACAATAATTTATAAAACTGCTTTATTGTGAATAATAATAATAATTTATTGTTTTATAAAATGGTAGAAGAGGATATAGCAGTAATAGGCTGAGCTGTGAGAGACCCAAACCTAGGAGTCACAGGGGTTTGTGGACCCCCACTACGCCATTGAAAGCTGGTTTAGGTCTAGTTAAGCAGCTTGGACGTATGAAGGGTACGGGGATGGGAGCCAAACCTAGCATGGTCTATAGCAGGAGTGGCACCTCTGAGGCTAGCAGCTCTCAAGCACGGATGTTTAGGGTCAAATGTCTGAACGAGGAGTTTATTTCTGAGCTCTGTTCAGAGTTTGACAGGGCACATGTCATGATAACCCATTAGATGTAGCAGCAGGCTGATTTCTACTATGCTCAGCATATGCAGTAGCGGGATATCATGAATTACATGTTGTCGTGGTCGTGAAGTCGCCTGTTCCCTGATGAGGAGCATCCCTAGGTCCCCCTGTCCCTCCATTCATTTTCCAACAGCCTCTATTGCCGATGATGATGGTGCTGTTCACTTTACTCATCGTCGTGATCCAGTCCCCCTGAGAGAGGACCTGATGATTAGTGTCATGATCCTGCCCCTCCTGAGAGAGGACCTGATCATCAACCTTCAGATAGTTAGTTTATATTCTTAGTTAGCTTTAGGATAGTTGGACAGTTATATTTTTCTTTCAAACATCTATACAAAAACTTGGACATTTATATTTTTAGAGCCTTGTTAAATTCTTCTTTCGTTTAGAACTAACCAAAAAAATTCAAAAAAAAAATAAAAAAATTATTGGTACGAGTTTTAACAAAAACCGCTACTACCTTTGTAGTGGTTAAGTCGTTGAAACTGCTACAACAGGAAATGAGTCTTAAATTTGTGGCAGTTCTGAAAATAAAACTGCTACAAATTGCAAAACAACTATTTGTAACGGTTTGGCCATGAAATCTCTACAATGTGTCTTGCACATTTATGGCGGTTTATGTACGGAAACTGCTACAAAGTGTAAGCAAAAAATTTGTTTAATAGCAAACAGTCATGAACATTTGTAGCGGTGTTTTTGACATAACCGTTACAAAGTGCCAAACAATTAAAATTTGAATTTCATATCCTACCAATGGTTGTGAATATTTGTAGTTGTTTTTTAGAATATAATAGCTATAAATGTGAACTTAGTAGCAGTTATGGTAGCGGTTTTGTAACCGCTACAAATTGTTGAACGTTGGAGGATTTGAATATAAGCTTCTAGACACTCGTCATTCTCTATTCACTTATCTTCTTTGCTAAATTTTTTTTACTAGCTATGGATAAGTCATGGATTAGGTTGCGACACAATTCTCCAGAATATTTGTATAGATTAAACAATTTCTTGGATTTCGCATACTTTCACGCTAGCTGTAATAGCAAGATTGTCTGTCTGTGTCAGAGATGCAAGTTCAAGAAGTGGCATGCAAGACAAGTTAAGAAACATTTGCTTGTGAAGCCTTTCTCGGAAGACTATATGTTCTGGGGAGTTTATGGTAAGAAGGCCGGTAAATGATATAATAATGCTCTTCCTCGAAGTTCACAAGTAGGAGTTCAAGTAGATGAAGATGATCTTATTAGTGATGCTATGTGTGATATATTTGGTTTTCAAGATGACAACTTCAATGAAGAAGTGCAAAGTTCAGAGCTGGTGTTCTTGAGGCATAAAGCAGCTTGGGATTTTTACAGCTTAATGAATGAAGTAGATTGTCCTTTATATCAAGGTTGTCAAAAATACTCGAAATTATCTTTTTTGATCAAATTATATCATATCAAGTGCCTGTGTGGAGTCACAGATAAAGGGATGTCGATAGTGCTAGAATTACTACAAGATACGTTCCCCAACGCCGAGATTCCCACATTGTTCTACGAGGCTAAGAAGATTATTAAAAGATTGGGCTTAAACTACTAAAAAATTGATGCATGCCTTAACGATTATATACTGTATTAGGGAGAAGATGCTAGCAGGAAGACTTGAAAGCGATGTCACACCTCGATGTACAAGACAATTTGGAAGGGGAAAAAGAAGAAGAAACCTGCAAAGATTCTCAGATACTTCCTTTTGAAGCCACGCTTACAAAGATTGTTTATGTCATATAAAACAGTGAAGCACATGAGGTGGCATGAAGCTAATAAGAATGAAGATGGTAAATTAAAACATCCATGGGATGCAGTAGCCTAGAAAGCGTTCGACTCAGACTTTTCATCTTTCACGACTAACCTTAGAAATGTTTGGCTTGCTTTGGTGACTAATAGTTTTAATCCATTTGGGAATCTTAGCTTATAATATCTGGCTCGTAGTCTTAGTTCCTTACAACTTGTCCCCTGGATGTATATGAAACAAAGCTCCTTCATTTTGTCTATGATCATTCCAAGCAAGAAGGCATCAGATAATGACATCGATGTGTATCTCTAACCACTTATTACGGAATTGATGGACTTATGGAATGTTGGCATCAAGACATATGACGCGTATGATAAGTCACTGTTCAACTTACGTGCAAGCCTTGATGTGGATGATAAGTGACTTTCCTGGGTTTGGAACATTATCAGGGTGGAATATGTAAACTGGGACAGCTTGTCCAGCTTGTAATTTTGACTCCTACTCAGTGTGCCTTACCCATAGTTAAAAGTAGTGCTTCATGGGTCATTGGAGGTTTCTCGATGGTAAGCACAAGTTTAGATTGCAACGAAATTGTTTTAATGGTAAATTAGGAAAAAGAGGACCTCCTCAGACTTTAACCAATGCATATATCTTACAGTAGCTTCAGGATGTTGAACTTGAGTTTCTAAAAGGCGACGATGTAGCAAAAGTAGGCTGAAAGACTACTAGGAGGTCTGCTTCTGTGCCTCAGCAATGACGAAAGATAAGCATTTTCTTCACTCTTCTATATTGGAAATCTAATTTACTTCGACATAGTCTTGATGTCATGTATATTGAAAAAAATGTATGTGACAATGTGCTATACATGCTGCTTAACGAACCTGGGAAGTTAAAAGATCATCTTCAAGCGAGGAAAGATTTACGGGCCATGGGAGTTCGTGAAGATGAGTGGCCAGATGAGCATGACAAATTTCACTCAATAAAATTCACCCTCACAAAACCGAACAAGGAAGTCTTCCTCTCAACATTGAAGAAAATAAAAGTTCTTGATGGATATTCAAGCAACATTTCATGATGTATTGACATGTGTAACCCTCTGCCATAATTAATATTCAGATTACGCAATTAAAGTGAAATAGAGACCAATAACAAAAAAATAACATTTTATAAACCCATCTACTAGACGGGGTTTTCATAAATACCTTTCGAAATCATTCATAACATAGTCTCACATTCACATTCCGAATACAATTACTATATGAAGATAAATCACATTTAAATATATCAGAGTACGTAATATAATTCTCAACCAAGCTCAGGTTCCATATATTAATCAAAGCCTTACAGGGCACATTCGCCCATACAAGTTCCCATGCAGGGATTACACAAATCTATCTCATACATATAAGCAAATCCTCATCCACATATACACACCCACATGGGATTCCACCCTTTGATCTTTTACACAAATCAATCATAACCATTGATCTTGAAGTTACCAATAAGTTTCCTCTTCGGTAACTGACCAATTGGTCGGTAACTTTACAGTTTTGCCCATGATTATGGCAATTCCTCTTGAATCACCACCAAACACACCATATCATTCCTTTTCTTCCATAATGTTCCCTCCCCTCTATTTTAAGTCAATTTAGATGTTAATCTATAATTGAACTTAAATACAGGGTTTCGGTGCTGCTCACAACACATTCTGATTCCAAATCACATAATAGTCTCCAAAAGGGTCAATTTATCACTAATGACATCCACTTTTAGAGTCATTAACCCTTAATCACAATTTGGAATCTTGCTAAATCAGGCATAGCAATCCACTAATATTAGGCTTATTCTCTAGCCTCAAGTATCAAAATCTGGGGTATTACATTTCTCCCCTCATTCAATAAATTTCATCCTTGAAATTTGAGGAACCACTTAAACCACAACCTCGAATGCCCCTTCACGATGGCTTTCGTTTCACAATTCATTTCCTACTAGGGCAATCCTTTCTAGACCACCCACACAAATAGTATGCCACACAAACCGCAATCGGCCCATTTCATGATTACCACGCAACCATAATTACCACATGGTTGTCAAGCAAATGCAATCACCTTCACGTACGATTGCCACAAAACACATTATCACTTAAACACAATATCTGGAGGCTTTAGCTCATGAGCCATATCAAAAGATCACAACAGTTGGGCGGCATTGCCACCACTCAGCTCAACTCAATCTAGTTATCCCTTCTGAGAGTAACCCCAAAACATCACAAACTCAATACACATAACGACAGCCTCTGCTGTATACACAAGTACTTCAGTTCTCACTGTTTGCAAAAATACCTCGGCTTCCTACCGTTTACCACATATCACATTACAAGAATACCTCGGCTTTCACCGCTTGTATGAATACACATTGCAAGAATACCTCGACTTTCATCGCTTGCACAAATACGACAGCTTTCGTTGTATAACAACAACTATCCCAGCTGTATTCACATAGCTTCCACAGCAACACATATTGCAAACTCAAATTTTATGCACCGCCTTTCGGCTTGGGGTCAATACTAGTGCAACCAACCTGGTGGCTAGCCATGCTGGGGTAGTACCCTCACAAGTGAGAACCCCCGATCATGTAGTCGAATTCTGCATCAGCTGAACTAGCTCTACTCTGCTACGTAACCACACCCCAATCCCAGTTTGTTCATAATCGTCACACCTACTCTAGCCGGCAGCCTCAATCGGCAACCCTACCGATGGCATCAGAACTTCCCCATAAGAGAGAACAGGCAGACACACAATGCACAATCACATCAAGATGGAACCGGGTATATTCAGTACTGATGCCTTGTCACATCACAATTCATATTTACTGTAAGTTCATACTGCTTCAAGCTCCTGCTCAGCACAGTTCTCAAATATATCACCTTTGCCACGCTTTCGCTGCACTCTCTAAGGTCTATCCCCTCATTTGTGCTTTAACAATGTCAGGTTGATTTAATAGGAGTCCCATAGAATCTCCCACTACATCTAACCACACTCACAATCTGTGTTAGTCCTTGGCCCAATTCAACTCGAATCATTTAGGGCCATAACTAACACATCGTTAAGAGCCCATACTCCTAACATTCCCATAACTCTACTCTACGAGTCAATGTCACGGTGACTGCTCTCTACGGTTCGTTATCATGGTGGCTACACACTAGGGTTCATCGTCATGGCGGCTTTCACAAAATCACATAGTCTCACCCCCGTATGATACCACCCGAAGGTAGGTCCTCCCACTGGAACCACCGATGAGCCGTAGGTAGTAGACTCACAAATAGCCTTTCGGCTTTCACATAATCACATAGTCTTAACCCTCGTATGCTATTGCCTGAAGGTACGGTCCTCCCATCAAAACCACTGATAAGCCGTAGGTAGTAGACTCACAAATATTCGTCACACCCTGGGCCTATGCCAATCTAGCTCAGCCCACCGAATCAACCTAATCCGGCCCAATCGAGGAGGCGGACTCATAAATAGCCTCTCCGATCAGATGTCACCGTAGGTTGCCCTCTCATATCAAAACTCCTCATAAGTAGTACTCTCCAATCCGAATCCTCCGTAGAGAACTTTCTCCTTGTGCTAGATTATCAACTAGCAACCTCGGAATACCTTATACACATTTCAATTTAGATCTAGTACTATACTTTGGTGCCTCAGACCATCTAGGTTAAATCAACTTCTTAAGAATCAGCCCATCTATTGAGTCTGATCCTTGGATCATAGTTCATCTCTTTAAAATTCCAACCCCAGTTGAATCAAGAATCACTTCCCTCATTTCTACGAAGCACCATTAGCCCCAACACAAGTTCAAATATCTTTGCCAGCTTAAGGCACACTAGTCCCTTAGGTCTTAGGGTCTTTGAATACACAAATCCAGTATGACATCACTAGCATGTAATATCATACCATTTAGGGTTTCCCACCCAACATCTAGGTTCATCTTAAAACCTAAAACCTAAAACCTCACTATCACATACCTCAGAAACCATTTTCCTCTGTTCTCAAATCAGACCCATCATCTCCATATAGGATTCAGAGGATTATCATAAATTACCTCCACATCTGGGTCTACCCATCAAATTCTCGAGTGAATCATACTGACTCACCACATCCACAACACAAATAATGTATACACATATTACCTTAAACTAATGTATCCACAAACAGTAGGAACCTTAATGTGTATACCACAACAAACAAAGTCATCTCCTATAACTTAAGGCTTAACTATTGCCACTTTCCTAGCAAATCCTATCTTTGCCAGGAACTGTAGCTTTGATATAAAAAATGTAGCCCCCTACTATAATTAATATTCAGATTATGCAATTAAAGTGAAATAGAGACCAATAAAAAACAAATAACATTTTACAAACCCATCTACCAGACGGGGTTTTCATAAATACCTTTCAAAATCATTCATAACATGGTCTCACATTCACATTTCGAATACAATTACTACATGAAGATAAATCATATATAAATATATCAGAGTATGCAATATAATTCACGGCTAAGCCCGGGTTCCATATATTAATCAAAGCCTTACAAGGCACATTTGCCCATACAAGTTCCCATGCGGGAATTACACAAATCTATCTCATACACATAAGCAAATCTTCATCCACATATACACACCCATATGGGATTCCACCCTTTGATCTCTTACATAAATCAATCCTAGCCCTGGTTTAGCAAGATCCTAAATTGTCATTAAGGGTTAACGACTCCAAAAGTGAATGTCATTAGTGAACAAATGGACCCTTTTAGAGACTATGATGTGATTTGGAATTGGAATGTGTTGTGAGCAGTGCTGAAACCCTGTATTTAAGTTCACATTCTGGCTTCCTCTCGGGCAAACACTTGCTGCTTTTCACTTGTAGGACTCAAGTGCAATCCTTCTCCTCACTTAAGTGTTACCAGTCATGCTCGAGTGCTCTTCACGTTTCTTTGGTCATATTTCTTCTCAGGTTAACACTTTCATGTTAACACTTGCATGACTCGAGTGGAAACCTTCACTTCACTCGAGTGTGTTATTTAATGCTCGAGTGTTGCTAAATTTCTCCACACTTCAGCCTTTTCTGGACAACACTCGCATGACATTTTTCAAGAGTGCATTTTTGGACTCGTGAGTGATGTGGGGCCACGTCATGCATTCCAATGCAAAACGAATCAGCTCCAAACTCCTTGTATTCTATAAGTTATGATCGAAAGAGTGTCTGTCACACTAGACCACACAAACATCAACTTCTAGCAGCCATAGCTCCTAGAATATAACTTGAAATTAGGCAAAACCTATCCATGGAAAGCCCTTTGAGTCTTGTTTCATATGGCACTAGTCTCATCTCAATTCGATATGTTGTTTGTGAGTTATGTTCAAAATACCAAACCTGTCTTGAAAAGTGATGGTGATTTCAGTGTCATCTTCCACGGATCATATCTCCTTCATATGAGCTTTTTAAATGTGATCTTTTTCGTGTTGTGAGTCTTCTTTCATATGCCCCTGGTTTCAGGTCAATCCAGCGTATGGTTTGAGAGATATGGCCAAAATACCGAACCTCTATCTGGCGGAACAAACAAAATAGCTGAACAGAGTAGCCTTGATACTCCAGTGTGTTCATCTTGCACTTGAGTGCAACACCTCTGGCACTCCAGTGTTGAGCTCACACTCGAGTGAAACTCCTCTAGAAGTGCCATAACTTATATATAAGTCATCTTAGCTTCGTATTAACCCATTCCAACTATCATTTGATCATATAAGCTTTCGGTATCACTTCTAAGAGCTTGAATCTTAATATTCTCATTAGATCTTGCAATTTCTTCTTTCTTCAATATCTTTCTACTTGATTTTCCTCTTGATAATAATTCTCCATAACTCAATCAAGATATTTTCTTTTATTTTCTTGACTACCTTCAATCTTCTTCTTTCTTTTCTTGGCTAATCTACAAGTTATGCAACATTAAAATAGTAGTTAGTCAATGTAAAAGATTGATATATTATGCAAACTTTTTGCTCTTAATATTTCACATTTATATTTGACATCATCAAAACTAATCATATCTAACAATATGTTCATTGGAATTGGTTTGGATTGGTTTGGAACTTTGGAAAGTAAAGAATTTCAATGTGAGTTTGAATTGTGACTTGTGTTGACATGTTGTAATTATTGGTGAAACATGTCAATGGAATGTGAATTTGGTTGATTTGGCATTTCCAATGGATTCCTTGTGAAATTTTATGTGAGAATGATGTTTGATATGAAAATTGGACCATTGGAAGCAAGTGTGCAAAATCTGGAATTCTGTCTTTTGAAACTCTTATTCTGGACAGTCTTCTTGTGTGGACGTTTTGAATAGGCAAATGATCTCCACAAATTCTGAAAATTTCCAATCTTAAAGTTCACATCTTAAGCTTCAAAATGAACATATAATTTGTGTCATTTAGTTTTGTGAACTGGGATTTATGTTGCCTAAAGTTTGATGTCGAAACTGAACTTCATTCTGGAGCAAGGTGGGATATTTGTGTAATTCTGTATTTCTGTATTTCTGTAGTTATGGACAACCTTGATTCATATTTTTCCTATGAAGAGGACTTAAATATCTTTCATTTGTCTTTGGGATAACCTCATTTTGATTTTTCTGGAATTAATTATGAATTTTCGTATTTTGTGATTTTAAAAGGTGATTTCCAACCTAGTACTTCCCAATCCTTTAGGCTTTCGTTGAGCTTATTATAGCCACTTAAAGGGGTGTGAATGATAACCAACTTTAAGTATTATGGAAGTAAGGATTTGGAATTGAGATTGACCCTATGTCCTTGATTTGGTTATAGGGTTTGATATTTGCTTGGATGACGAGTAGCCAATGCTGGAGCTTACGTGGAAAGAATAAGTGTAGGTAACTTACCTCTTCTGCATGTATTTGGTAATTGTGTTGGTGTATTGATGCATGTATTGCTTTGCTTGATTATGTGAAACATATATGAATGATTGTAGCTCTGTTTCTATTTATGCTATGGCCATGAGTATGTTGTTGAAACATTGAGCATGCAGATATGTCATTGTGTGAGCATGAGTTATGTATTACAAGCATGTCATGCATTAAACACTTATCTTGCATGCATACTGGTATTTGTTTCCTACTGAGATTCTCCCGAATCTCAGCCCCTACCAATATTTTAGACATGACAGGTGGATCGAGGAAGGAGCAAGCAACCAGGGGCGGCTAGGGCTCCCATTGGAGTTAGATGTTGATAGTTGGTTATCATTGCTGGTTGGGATAACTGTATTTGTATTTGGATTTGGGAATGTATATTTGGGATGTATGTGTGAGATGAATATTGTGTAATCCTTATTTGAGAATTGTATATGGGCGAATATGCCCAGTACTTCAGAAATTAATGTATAGAACCCGGGGGTTGCCGGGATTTTATATTGTGCACTCTGATAGTTATACGAATGTGATTTATTCTTGTAAAGTAATTGTATTTGAAATGTGAATATGAGACTAGGTGTATATGTATTTAAAAGGCATTTGTGAAAATCCTATAGTCAATGTTGGGATTTTAAATAAGTTTTGATTATTGTTGGTTTCTATTTCACTTTAATCTCATATTTCGGATATTATTATGGTGGGGTTACATATACTCCCTAGATTTCAGAGCTCTCGCAATCGGCCCTCTTGACCATGCAAAAAGGTTTACAACATACAATATTAATGATTTCAAGTTTTGCATGATTTCACGAGATCAAAGATTGAAAACTCAAATTTTGGGTGTTTATAGAACCTTTAGGACAAGGAGTTATGGGAGCAGCAATGACGGCAACATGTAGTTCGTAGGCATCCCTTACTATAGAAAACTTCTTGATGTCGTCGAACTAAATTACTAAGGCCATTTCACCTTGACGCTGTTCAAGTGTTTGTGGGCAAATATGACAACTTCCCGAGGACTCACAACTGATAATTTAGGCATCACATCAGTCAATTTCTCCTGGCCAATTCACACTAGTCAATCTGAAGATGATGATCCATATATTCTTGCCTCAGAGGCACACCAGGTTTATTATGTCGAGGACGAGAGGCACAAGGATTGGAACATAGTGGTTCATTTAAAGCCTTGAGACCTTTACAATATGGGTGATAGTAATAACATTGCCTACGAGAGTGAGCCATTCCCGGGGACTCACAACTGATAATTTAGGTATCACATCAGTCAATTTCTCCTAGCCAATTCACACTAGTCAATCTGAAGATGATGAGCCATATATTCTTACCTCAGAGGCACACCAGGTTTATTATGTCGAGGACGAGAGGCACAAGGATTGGAACATAGTGGTTCATTTAAAGCCTTGAGACCTTTACGACATGGGTGATAGTAATAACATTGCCTACGAGAGTGAGCCATTCCAGGCTGTCAATTTTGAAAACTTCTTCCCTGAAGGCGATGACAATTTACCTATAGTTTGGTGTGCTTTTTTTTTTTAAGTTCACATAATTTAAATTTAATTTTTGTACAAAATAATACCACGTTAACATTTTCTTCACACAACTTTTGTAGGGATGACGACAAAGAATGATTAAACAAATTATGCTTTTGTTCTTGTAAACTTTAATGTATATATATATATATTTTTTAAAAAAAAATTTAGAACAATATTTGTAGCAGTTTTATAACTGCTACAAATTCAACTAGACAGCTACAAATGTAAAAACTGCTACAAAGAACGTCACAATAACCACTACAAAAACCAACTGCTACAAACCCTATCACATTAACCGCTATAAGCGCTACGTACATCCCTATAAATACTCCCATCACACCTCATTTCAAACACTCTTCAATTTCTTTCAACTCTTCCTCTCTTTTGTTTTCTCTCATTTAGATTTTTTTTTTGTAAGAGCTAAGGAGTTTAACAAGGTGATTAAATATGATAAAAAGTTTTTTAGTTCTTTCATTTCAACATTTGTTTCCCTCACATAATATTTATTCTCATTATTTTTCTGTTTTGCAGAAATTGAAGGACATTTCCTCACTATTTTTAATATTCCTTTCATAATGATAATCATATAGTAGACAACATAATAATTTTTTATTACTTTCATTTCCTCAATAATATTACCTATATAAAATTTATACTTATTCAACTTAATTTAATCATTTTTAAAAAATAATAACTACTACCTTAAATAATAAACTATTCACTCCAATTTTATAAAAATGGAAATAGATAACTGTATAATTTTTTTTTTAAATTTCAAAAATTTTTGTAAAGGTTTTAAGAAATACAACTGCTACAAATTTAAAAACAAAATGGGATTAAATTTTTGGCACTAATTGTGAAATTTCATGTGATATTAGTAGCGGTTTAAGTAACCACTATAAAGGTTTGGTGACATTTTTTAAAATTCAATTTAGTAGTGGTTTTGTAACAGCTACAAAAATAGAGCCAAATTTTTATTTTTCAATTCCCACCACGTTAAAATGTGGTGCCAACATTTGTAGTGGTTATAAAGCTGCTATAATTTTGACAGATAATCTGTTATCAACATGAAAATATTGTAACGGTTAGAGTAAACTGCTACAAAGGTACAACCGGTTTTTTTTTACTTAAGTAGCAGTTATATATAACTGCTACAAATCCATTTGCAACAATAGATTTTGTAACGGTTTCTTTAATCATTATAATGTCGTTTGTAGTAGCTAAAACTGTACAAATACACTTTTTCAACTAATACTAAATAGCATTTTTTTTGTAGTGATCGCTTTGTTATCCCATACAATCCATTACTGCTTCATATGTTCCAAGCACATATTAATGTTGAGAAATGCAATCAATCCACAACTATTAAGTACTTATTCAAGTATCTTAGCAAAGGCAATGTTAGAGTTTTGACTGGACTTTTTGATAGTAGCAACAGGAGAGATGGTCAGGGCTTGCTTGACAAGATACAACATTATTATAATCATAGATATCTATCTTCATGTGAAGGTTCATGGTGGATATTTGGCTTTGATATACATTATAGATCTCCTGCCAATGAATGATTAAGCTTTCACTTGTCAAACCAATAGTACATGATTTATTCTAATACTGATGATGTTTCTAATTTGTTGGATAAACCTAGAGTGTGAGTCCCAATTCTTGGCATAGATGGAAATGAATGCAGAGGATGAAATTGCTATAGGGCTTACTTATGTTGAGTTTCCATATCATTATATTTATCAAAGGGATAAACGATTGTGGAAGAGAAGGCAGAGAGGATTTGCAGTAGGAAGGATAGCAAATGCTTCACCATGCTCTGGTGAATAATACTACTTGCGCATATTGCAACCAAAGTTAGAGGTCCAAAATTGTTTCAAGACATAAGAACAATACACCGGTTGCAATAGCTAGACTTAGTGTGGAACCAGTGTCGCAAGATCCTATTAGCGGATTTGTTATATATACCACGCAATCATTCCTAATATTCAAGTAAGTACATCTATTACACTTCTCATTTATTAGTTAATTATGTTTTCTCTATATTGATACATGTTGATAAGTTGGTCATAATTCTTCTCAAAGCAGGTGTTACTATATCATATAGTGATAAAGATAATACTACATTGATGGAGATTAACAACTTACTAAATCTAAATCAGAAGTGCCTACAAGATTATCCGATGGTACTATTTCCTATAACATCACCTACTATTGATGTTACAAACAATCTTATACTACAAGAGATGAGCTATGACTGATATGCCCTTCATAAAGAAACGACAAAGCTAATAAATTCATTAAATACAAAGCAAAAGGTGATTTCTGTTAAGGGTATTTCCTCACTAAATTCAAACTCATCAGCATTCTTCTTTGTTTATGGTTATGGAGGCACAAACAAAACTTTCTTATGGAATGTGCTGACATTATCTATAAGAGCAAAAGGAGATATTGTCTTGACTGTAGCATCTAGTGGCATTATAGCTGCTTTACTACCTTCCAATAGAATTGCTCATTCATGCTTTGTAATTCCTATCCAAATAAATGAGTATTCAATATGCTCCATAAAGCAAAATACAACACTTGCGGAGTTGATCATCAACACAGTTGATTATTTGGGATGAAGTTTCAATGGTTCAATGATATTGTATTGAAGCTTTTGATTGCATTCTTAAAGACATTATGCATTCCAATAAGGTCTTTCATGGAAAATGCATACTTATGAGTGGTGATTTCTGTCAGATCCTTCCAATTAGGCATAAAGGTTCAAGAGCAACAATTGTCAATACAGCAATAAGTTCCTCATGTATTTGGGACCACTGGACCATCTTTCACCTGATAAAAAACATAAGATTAACTTCTAGAAGCATAGCAGAGGAAATTCAACAAATACAATGGTTTAGTCAATGGTTGCAAGATGTTGGTGTCGGTAAATTAGGCAAACCCCATCATGGTGTTGCTAAGATTGAAACTCCACCTGAATTGTTGGTCCATGACAATGCACATCCAATTGAATCTATTGTGGCAAAAACTTACAATGGTTTGGAAGCTAATCTAGACAACAGTTAATACTCCAATGACAGAGCAATACTAGCACCAACAATTGAAATGGTTAGTCAGATAAATGAATACCTATGCTCTAATCTTCCTGGTAAATCACATGACTTTCTAGGTTGTGACTCCATATACAAGTCCACGGATGATAGTGATTGTTATGAGCATCTTTACACAATTGAATTCTTGAACACTATTACTAGCTTTTAGGTTGCCACCTCATAAACAGGTATTGAAGGTTGGAGACCCAGTAATGTTGCTAAGGAATATAGATCAATTAGGCAGGTTGTGCAATGGGACAAGATTGCATATATCAAAGCTCGGAAGGAATGTTATTGAGGCTATAACATTGAATGGTTCAAGTCCTAACAAGAAGGTATTGATTCACAAGATGAATATGAATTCTTTAGAAAGTAAATGGCCATTTCATATGAGAAGAAGACAATTCCCAATCCAATTAAGCTTTGCAATAACTATCAACAAAAGTTAGGGGCAGTCACTTCACCATGTAGGGATATATCTTTTAAAGCCTGTATTCACACATGGACAACTATATGTTACACTATCTTGAGTTTGAAGCATGGATGGTTTAAAATTATATGTTCCTTACAATGGACAAGATGCTCAGAGGACAACAACAAATATAGTTGACAAGGACATTTTTTGTAACTTGAATTCATGATTGTTGTGGTTTTTCTCTCAAGTGTGTATCGTACATGTATGATATTTTTGTGCCAACAACAATTGTTATGACATGATGTTGATGTGTTTAGTTATGGGATACAATGTTTGAATATTGTGTTTTCAAAAACCTCAAGTGAAAAGCAAGTAATGTTGTAGGTAATGCTCCCCGCGCGTTGCTCATTATCTAAAAACAAGCATATATATATATAGGGGAATATATATAAATCTATAATTTAGCATCATATAGTTGGCAAAAAAAGGCATCATATACATTTCATAACCAATAATAATGAACGAAATCATGTTTATATATTTTATTAAAAAGAAATGTGTTTATATCATCATACCATAAACTTGTTGTCTTCTTTAGTTTGGCAAAGTGAACGATGACGTGGGCATGATTTGGTCAAAGATAAAGGTAATCAAGTCAACCAACCATTTTGCAATCAAATACTACATGTGAATGTCAAGTCAACCAACTATAAGTAGCGATATATGGACACCACATACGGCAATTCATTCACAAACGTAGCACAACAATTATCTCATTAAAAATAAAGTCCCTTCTTCAATCTAAACTTGGATCGCTTCTCTATTTGGTTCTTCATCTCAAAAGGAGACACACACACACACACACACACAGAGTCATAGCCTAAAAGCCCTAAAAAGGATTCATTATCAAACATTATCCATGGAAGTAGTGCTTCTTCATCGTAGTCATCAACTCAAAGCTTCTTCAACTTCGTCATCTTACAGCAAAGAGGATTTCGGCATTCCCTACTTTGCCAGGGACATTAGGGACGATGACCACGAGAGGGTGATTCATCATATTCATGCATTTATAGAACAAAAGAAGAGATGCTTCATCAAATACAACAAGATTTATCAATGCTCAATCAGGCTTCGAGGTCATCATATCAGTCCCTTCACCTCCCTCGCATGCAAGCTTGGTCATTTTAAAGTTCAATCGGTCCTTGTACAAGACCCTCCAAACCACAGCCATTAAATTGAACCATGCTCTTCCTTTATCATTTGCTTGATCCACGTCCTAAACCCCTACCCTGGTAGTGTTGTGTGTGCATATATATATATATATATAATAAGCCATGACTTCTTCAGTTCCAAAGGGGAAATGAAGGATGCTTTTCTATTTCTTGTAATATCACTCTCATGTTCTTTTATTCATTATTCAAAGTTAGAGCATTTATGTTTAATATTGTTTTTAACCTTTCATTCCTCCCACTTCACTTGATATTCAATTAGCTGAAACTGCGGGGTTATTAAAATAGGTGGAAATATAAGTATATGATGATAATTAAATGGAATAAAAATTAGGATTAAGGTACAAAAATACATGTGATTTTCTCCTAATTGTGCCCAACACCAAATGCTTTTTTTAAGGAAAAAGTGATTATGTGGTTTTAAATTAGGTGCAAAAATGTCATTTAACCGTCAGTTTGACTTTTTCTTACTTACTAGATGATGACGTGGCTTTCAAAGTAACAATGTGGAAAAAACATGCAGACTGGGCAAGGGAATGCAAGTCTCAGTTGGCAAGGATTTTTTTTCGTCAGAGCAAGGAATAATAAGTTATATGTTAAACTGGTTTTATTTGATTGGGATTGGGAAAAACTTAAAAAATATTAGGGTTCCTTTTCACGATCTGAGACTGAGAAGTCCAGTATAAGAAATCAACAATAATGGCAAGAGACGAGAGCACCTGACTTCCCTAAATCGACGCCACTGCACTTCCCCTCCAATCTGACCCTACTGCTGATGATACTGTAGAGATTCCTCAGAGGTACCAACTCTGTAATTTTCTATTGCCTTGAGAGTTCAATTTTAGTTATCAAACCATTATCCACTTCAGAGCATTGAAAATTAATTTTTATTTCGTTCGCTATTGCCTCCTCTCCCCTATGGTCCTTGATAAGTGATCGTCAGTTAGTCATTTTTTCTTGTATCAGGCTTTAATTATTCATGATATCTTTTCGGTGAATGAGTGTATGTACTAAAGCTTTACTGATGAGAAGTATAGCCAGTCATTTGCTGAGGTTTGAAGCAACATTTTGGGGCATCTATTTTGGCTCGGTGTGCTCATCTTGGGTATCTAGTGACACCGGGGGAGAGGCTGAAGAAGCGTCCGGCCAGCAAAGAGATCTTGAGGAGGGCTCTGACGTTGCCTCCACGTCAGTTCGGCTTTGGGTCGTTCAATTGCCGGCCAACTTCGAGTAGACTATCTCAGAAGTCCATGGCTTAGCCTCTTTTTTGTGCCGTAGCTCATCTCTCTTAAGATTTTCTTCTCACTATTATCGTCTTTCTCAGTCTCGATGTCTCAGATCGTGCCCTAGTTTTTTTCCATTTATTCCCAAACCATATAATACTTGAAGAAAACCAATTTAATATAATATATTAATCCTTGCCAACTCAAACTTGCATTCCCTTGCCCAGTCATCATGTTTTTTCCACATTGTTACTTTGAAAGCCACATCATCGTCCAGTTAGTAATAAAAAGTCAAACTAATAGTCAAACGGTACTTTTGCAACTAATTTGAAAACACATAGTCACTTGGGAAAACAATTATGTGTATTTTTACATCTTAACCCTAAAAATTATAATGACATGATTAAAGTATGTGAAACTATAAGAACTAGCTGAAAAAAAATTACAAGGTCCTGAATAAAAATTAAACAAACTAAATTAACTAAAAGATTAATTTTTCCATCAATTATTTAGCTATTTGGGGTTAATGTAGTCCAATAACACTTTAAGTTCCAAGATCATCAGTTACTTTTGAGTTTTGACCAATGTTGTCAAACTCACGAGTTTAAGCAAACTCGTGATAGTGACTTAAACTCGTGAATTCAAATCGTAAACTCGTAAGAGTTTACTTTTATCATTAAATAGGTATTAATAGTGTATAATTAAATAATTACAATACAAAAAAGACAACAATTTTATTTAAATATATTTTAAATCTAACAAATTGAAATTAAATCTTTCAACATCATAATTTATCATATTTAACAAAGGAATTTTGGATGATATTCACATATAAAGCCGCTGAGCATAATCAATTCTAAAAAGTTAACACAAGTTTAAGAGTGGGTTAACATAATTTTGTAAGCTAGAAATATAAAAACTATAAATTCAATATGTAAATTCATGAGTTTAGCCAAGTTTACAAACTACTACAGAATTGACGATATATGACAATTATTATCGACCATAAATTATGGTTCCAAACCGTCATATATGTGGGCGTTATATATATCCTTTAGCAAATCTTTCCAATTTTTTGTTAAATCACTTATTTTCTTATTTTTTTCTTCATATAATGCACATAATGATATGACAGTACTTTCTAACTCCTTTACTTTCTTGTTATGACTAACCATTTCTTTAGCTACCTTGGTGAATTCAGCATGCAATGCATTATATTCAGATAATAATTCATCATAAGTAGGTTTAGAATCACTTAACTCAAAGTCTAATTCTTCTTCTTTAGCCACCAGGCATATGTTTGCAACTTCGTCGTCGTCGCTTTCTTCATCTGATGAGCTATAACCTCATATAGATGAAATATATGCTTTCTTTTTCTGTTTCTTTTTGTCTTTGTTTTTTAAGCACTCAGACTTGATATGTCTAGGCTTTCCATATTTGTAGCATACTATCTGTTGCTCCTTGTTTTCTTTCTTCCTTGGTCCACCTTGGTAATTCTTGAAGTTCTTTTGGCCTCTTCTATAGAACTTCTTGAATTTCCTCACGATCATTCCCATATCATCATCATCAAGGACATCTTTGTTTTCTAAAGAATCAACTTCCTTGATGGTTTTGAGAGTGACTCCTCTTTTCTTTTTATCATCGAATTTTTCTAGTTCTTTCTTGAATTTCAACTTTTCTTCATACTCAGAAAGACTGCCGAATAGAAAAGCTACATATCTTATTGATTCACCTTTAGCTTCTTCGATAGCTGTCACTTTTGCTTCCCATTCTTTTATAAGAATATTAAGAATCTTTCTGACTTGGGAATTTTGATCAAAGGTTTTCCTAAATGCTGATAGTTGATTAACAAGATGGGTATATCGAAGTTCGAATTCAGAAATCCTTTCTCCAAGCTTCATTCAAAACAAATCATACTCTATTATTAGAGTATTGACTCTATTTTCTTTGATTCCAAATGTACCTTCATGGGCGATTTCAAGTGCATCCCACATATCCTTGGTCGTTGGAAGTGTACAGATTCTGAAATACTCCTTCTGACTGAGGGCACTCTATATCATTAAAATGGCTTTGCTATTCAATGTTACTAACCTATTGTCGTCTTTATCATATTCCTTTGGGCTCTTTTTCACAACTCTATCTTCAATTTTCTTCATTAGAACATAATCACTATTTTGTATCACATTCCATAGGCCGTATTCGTTGGCCATCACGAACACTATGAACTTAGCTTTCCAAAAAAAAAAATGTTCCCTAAAGAAACTAGGAGGTCTAGAGATAGAAGGTCTGTCTGGAAGAATGTTCTCACCCATTGTTATCATTTACTGGATCTTTCTCAAGCTGTTAGGCTCTTCAGAGAAGACTTTGCTCTGATACCAAATGAAAGAGGCAAGATTCACTCAAGAGGGGGTAAATTGGGTGATGTGATAAATTTTTTGTAGGTTATGGTGATATGAAAATAACTGTAGACTGAGTAGAGTTGAGAAGATTGGCATATAGAGAGTTATACTGGTTCGACCCAAAACCCAGGGCTACGTCTAGTCCTCAGAGATCAAGACCTATTCACTATTCTTCCAACATTCAGTGGGCTCTCAGAATGTCGTAAGACAACAATCGTCCTTAAATAGACTACGAGCAGAAATATTCTAATACCTAGAATTTTCTCTCCCCCTTACGACAAGTCTTGTGTGTATAAACAAACCTATGACCTTTCTCTTTTGCTTATGTATGCAAGTCTTACAAGCAGCAATGTTTTCTCTCGCTCACACCCCTGTAATTCTTATGAGTAGCAATATTCTCTCCTGCTTGCACCTTGTAATTCTTACGAGCAGAAAGTTCTCCTAGGAATTCTCTCAACTACTTCTCTCATAAGGATATCTACCTTCTCAAGATCCCTCTTGTAATACCCTGAATTTGGAGACTCGAGGCTAGAGAATAAGCCTAAGATTAGTGAACTGCTAAGCCCTGGTTTAGCAAGATCCTAAATTATGATTAAGAGATAATGACTCCAAAAGTAGATGTAGTTAGTGATAAATAACCCTTTTGGAGAATCCGATGTGATTTGGGACTTGAATGTGATTCGTATATACTGTGAGCAGCGCCGAAACCCTATATTTAAGATCAATTATGGATTAACCTCTAAATTGACTTAAAATAGAGGGAGGGCGCATAATGTGGTGATATGAAAAGATATGAAGTATTTGGTGGTGATCCAAGAGACATTACCATAATCAGGGGCAAAACGATAAAGTTACCGACCAATGGATCGGTTACCGAAGAGGAAACTCATTGGTAACTTCAAGATCAATGGTTAGGATTGATTTATGCAAGAGAAATCAAAAGGTGAGTTTTTGGTTGGCTTAATGGTCTCTAATGCCTAAATTCTCTTCTTTAATGTTGTTCATAGTGATGAGAGCTTTATCTCTATGGTTTTAGATTCTTGATTGGAGGTATTTGATGGCTTGAGGAAATTTGGAAAGATGAAGAATCAAAGAATTGGTTTGGGAAAGAGGAAGAGGTGAGTATTTGAAGCCTTTTGATCTAAGTTTTGTGATTTGTGGATGAGCTTTGTGAATTGTAAATTTTGCCCTGATTTTGGTAGAATTGTGAAATGCATGAATTGTCATGTGTTTTGTGTTGAAAATGGTGAATTGTGGTTAAATTGATGCCATAGTGTGTTTTGGTGTCATTTGAATTGGTTTGAGAACTTGGAATGAAAAGAATGTAAATTTGGTTGTTTTGGTGTTTCCAATGGTTTTCTTGTGAAAATTTGTGTGGGAATGATGTTTGGTATGAAAATGGAACCATTGGAAGCCAAATTGCAAAAACTGGAATTTTGTCGTTTGAAACTTTGTTCTGGACAGTCTGCTTGTGTTGCCGTTTTGAATAGGCAAATGATGTTATAAAATTCTGAAACTTTCCAGTCTTGAAGTTCACATCCTAAGCAAAATGGACATATAATTTGTGCCATTTCGTTTTGTGAACTGGGATTTATCTTTGCCCAATATTTGAGGTCGAAACTGGGTTTGATTCTGAAGCAGTAGTGGATTTTGGGGAATTCTGTATTTTTGTGGTGATTTCCAGTAATGGCTCATATTTTTCCTATGAAGAGGACTTAAATAGCTTTCATTTGGCTTTGGAATCACCTCATTTTGATTTTTGAGGAATTAGTTATGAATTTCCTAAGTTGCCTTGGCTGCAGCAGAAAATCCTGGCTACAGTGCAAAAGTTTCTGTGCACGTTGTAGCTGCAGCCAGAAATTCTTGGCTGCAGCCAAAAACCTTATGTGCACGTTTTGGTTGTAGCCAGAGGATTCTTGGCTACAACCAACCCCTATTTTCAATAGTTTGTGATTTTGAAAGGTGATTTCCGATCTAGTACGTCCCAATCCTTTAGGCTTTCGTTGAGCTTATTATAGCCACCTAAAGGGTGTGAATGATAACCAACCTTAAGTAATATGGAAGTAAGGATTTGGAATTTAGATTGACCCTATGTCCTTGATTTGGTTATAGGGTTGGATATTCACCCTAATCGTGAGCAACCGGAGCTGGAGCTTACGTGGAAAGAGTGTAGGGAACATATCTCTCCTGCATGTATTTGATATCTGTTTTAGTGTGTGTTGGTGCATGTCTTTGCTTTGCATAATTATGTGTTATTTGAAGCTATGTTTCAATTTATACTATGGCCATAGGTATATTGTTTGAAGCATTGAGCTTGCAAATTGTTATTGTGTTATCATGAGTTGTGTGATGCAAGCATGTCATGCATTAAACATTTATCGTACATGCATATTCATATTGTTATCCTACTGAGATTCTCTAGAATCTCACTCTCCCCTACTAACCTTTCAGATAGGGTAGTGGATCAAGGATGGAGCAAGCAGCCAAGGGCGATGAGGACTCCTTCGGGTTGTTATTCTGATAGTTGGTTATCATAGTTGGGAGTATTGTGTATTGGATATTTGTATATGTGGATGAGGATTTAATTATGTGTATTTGAGGTGAGATTTGTGTAATCCCCATATAAGAACTTGTATATGGGCGTATTGCCCTTTGTAAACCCTTTTGAAAGGATGTGAACCCGAGATTATTATATTGTGCACTATGATTTATATATTAAACGTGATTATCTGCGTGAAGTGATTGTATTCGAAATGTGAATATGAGACCAAGTTAACTAGATTTCAAAAGTTATTTGTGAAAATCCCGTCTGGTAGATGGGTTTGAAATTGTTATTTGATCATTAGTGGTCTCTATTTCATTTTAATCCCGTATTTCAGATATAATTACGGAAGGGGGTTACACCTCTATCTTGAGATCAAAATGAAAATGTAGTTTTAAAGTGTATACAGATTCTCTCACAGAGTGGGATTGATAAACACTGAAGTACAATGTGAATACAGAGAAATATATGAAAATATAGACTCTTGTAAATATTTTCTATAAGCTTTTGGTTTGATGTTCTGCATAAAATCTTCTTGTCTCTGATTCTCTATATTTTATAGCCAATTGTTCTTGTTTGTTGAATAATGGCCATTGTGGAGTGGAGCGTTATGTTATGGAACAACATGCATACGTTTGAAATCTCCAGACAAGATAACGTGGTAGGTACGTGCTTAGTTGGTCGATTTTGAACATAATGATTATGTCAGCCACTGTTTGACTTTCTCTATGTGTCTCTGATCCAAACTTCAATCTCCCACTTCACACTTGATGTATATATTAAATTATGTTTAATAATAATAATAATAAGTGAAATCATAATGAATAAATAACATTAAACCATGTTTGGATTGATCGCTATGAGTCTGTTGCATTTTGGCTTCTGACAAAGTATCACTTGAGTACATCTTCATATTTCCTCTTCTACTTCAGCTTTTGTGTTACACTTCCATGAGAAAAATAAGAGTGCATTTTCTTACTTGCGAGTATTTTGACCTCTCACTCGAGTATATCTTGTCTCACTCGAGTACATGTGTATTTTGCACTATGGACTCACGTCTCTAGATAACACTTGCAGCATATTTTTCAAGAGTGTGATTTTGCACTTGCGAGTGTTGTGGGTCCCCACTCGAGTGACAATGTCTCACTCGAGTGCACTAATGTATTTAAGCTTCAAGCTTCGCTTCTAGACAGCACTTGTACTAAGTTTTACAAGAGTGAGATTTTACACTGGCTAGTGTTGTGGGTCCTCACTCAAGTACTAAGATACTCACTCGAGTGCATCAGTAATTCTTTGCTTTGGATAGCCTTTTGCTCAGCACTTGTACCAAAATCAAAGGAAGTGTGTTTTCTCACTTGCGAGTATTTGGTTCCTCACTTGAGTGCCAAGGACGTCAACCAAGTGCACTTCCCACTTCAGGCTATTCCTTGCTCTCAAACAAACACTTCCTGTAACTCACTCGCAAGACTTGAGTGAGCTTAAGGTTCTCACTTGATACTGAGTCATTGCTCGAGTGCACGTCCATTTTATGTCTCTAACTTTGCTCTTTGTCAAAAAACTTCCAAGAGTTTGCCTTCATGCCCAAGAGCAAATCTAGTCATCACTTGAGTGCAGTTCCTGTCACTTGAGCATTACTGTAAAAATCTCTGAACTCAGTAGCTCTCTACAAAACACTTTCAGGCTAACACTTCCTGGACTCTAGTTTAAAACTGTTTCTCACTCGAGTGCGGTATTCATCACTCAAGTGCATTTTTAAAATCACAGCAACTTTCTCTTAACTTTGTGAAATGCATTTGGTAATCAATTGAATAAATGTTTATGCCTTCAAAACACAAGTTTCTTACTAAAACACATAATCACCTTTTGATATCATCAAAACTTGGAATCTAAGAAATTATCTAAACAAATGATTTCTTGGACTTTTGAGAGCTTGAAGATGAGGGAGACTCAACACCAGCATCATCCTGTCTTCACCGTCGGCATCTCCTATATCGGCATAACCAACCACCGTCGTCACAGGAACCAAACACCACAGCCACCATTCCAACCCCCATTTCTTGCAAGCTCTATTTTCCAGTACCATTGTTCCTACCACTAGAACTCAACACCACCATCATCAGAGTCCTATTTTTCTTTCTTATTCCAACACCATCAGCAGACCAACATTTGCACCTTTTGTTGTGATTCTTGCAAGGTTTTGCAGATTCTGCCACAGTTCATGAGTTTTCTAGCGCTATGTACATTCTGGCGAAGTTTCCCAGTTTTGGGCTAAAATTCCAGATTTTGATGCCTATTTGAGTTTCAGAGCTTAATCAAGGGAGTGTTTAATTTAATTTTGTTTTTTATTTATATTTTTAAAACTTGATGATTGTTTGAATAATTTGTGAATTAAATTCGTGTGATTGTATTGGAATTTTTCTTTGTTATTTGTTTGACTTATATATGTATATATACTTTTATTATGATTTGAATTAAATTGAGTGGTGTGCTTGTTTATGCATTCATATTAGAGAAAATAATTGCATTTAATAAAATACCAAAAATAATAATTGTGCATTTAATTAAATTGCATTTTCTTTTAACTAATAATGAAAAAAAATCAAAACCTATTTTCCCTTGTTTTATTGCATTTGAATGGTAATTAGATTACCTATAATTCAATAAAAGGCTCCTCGATGAGAGAAAACGATCCTAGGTTTGTCTATACGCAATCATTAGTAAATTTTTTATTATGGACCCCAAGATTAACGAAAACAAATTCTGCAATCACTACTAATCCTTACCAAACCTAACAAACCCACTTTCACTCTTGTATTAGATATGGTTCTTCATTTTTCATGGATTTCCAATGTTTTGAAGATGCTATGTTTGCAATTAAGGTCATGAGTGGCAGATTTTGCTTGAGTCTTAGTGGTAGAGAAAGTGGCTAGAGTTTCAATGTTTTACAAAGGGGAGTTCATTAGTTTTCCATTTGCTTGTTTCATGTATTATGTTTTGTTTGGTTTGATTTTGTAATTGGTACATGTTTGTGAGACTTAGATAAGTGATTATTTATTTATGATGGATTGATCTTGTGTTGAAATTTGTTGATGATGCACTTGAATTTTGTATTGAACATATTTCTATTTGAATTAATGAAGTTATGCATTCTATGTTACTAGTGTGTATGATGGATTTATTTCAAATTGAGTGTCATGATTGTGTTCTCATCAAAGAGGAAGAAAGTGCATTAAAATGATTTTCAAACACACATCAAGTGGTTTTTAACAATTTATCTAATGGATGACTATGAATACGATTGTAGGAGTAGTAATCAATTAGGTAGATTGAACCTAATGGAATTGTTTAGGATTTTTAATTTGACTTAATGTAAAATTTACTCAACTCCCACAATATTTCAAGAAGTTAGGAAAGCCACCAACTTTGCTATCAAGACCCATTTTATCATATCATTATTTTTAACCCAAAGCATTTGTTTATTGTTTTCCAAAAATACCAAAAATATTAGAAATAGATTTAATTTCATCCATTTTAGTTTAAAGAGAACCATTTTTATAACCCCCTTTCTAATCATGTTTTTAGCACTTAGTCTAATCTAGGGAATTCAAAATAAAAGGCTCTTTGATAAGAGAATAATCCCGAGTTTTTTGCAATATATTATATTTTAATTCGTGGTAAGAACTTGTGATTTAACCCCAAGATAGCTAAGGTTGTGTTAAACCAATCACCTATATATAATGATGTTTCTTACTTTTTTTCCTATAAGAATAATGATGTTTATTATGCTATTTTCATTTGGAACATGTGGTTATTGTCAAAAAAATTAGATATTATATTGCAATAATTAATTATTTTAAAGATACACGTTGAGAGATAATCGTCCAACTCCTCACATATCATTAAAATGACTTAAAATGTTTTAAAAAAAAAAATTAATGACTTAAAATCAACAATAGTGATTTTGTGCCACAGCGTCCGCTAGGTAACTTGATTTACAGTAAGGTCGACCCAGTTAGAAAGATTCTTGGATCTGAGAGGTGGGCCCCATGGGCTTGGGACGAATGATTTTTTTCCCATATCCATGGTTGAAGAATATCCATGGTTGAAGAGGCCGAAGCTAGGAACCCAGAAATAAATCCTAGAAAAAACAACATAACAGGTGCTACCAAGAAGGCTGGGCCTCGTTGAAGCTATGTCTAACTTTAAAAAAATGAAAGGTGTTGAAAGATCAATTATATAAAAAAAGCACATGTGCTTTATATCATTGATCGTACACATGCACAATTCTTGAATGAATGAAGAGAAGCTCAACATAATGCAACTTTCGAAATCGAATCCCATAATTAGGACTTTATAGCAGGGTTCAACGGTTCGTTCTTTTTTTTTTTTGGCTAATTTGTTTAAACTTTTTTTTTTGTCTTTAATTTATTTAAACTAATTTATCTGACTTATAAACTAATATATAATTTAATGTTATAGATAAGTATTTCTGAGAGATAATGTCACATATATTATAATTAAATGATTTATTTAGTTTTCTTAATCTCTTTAAATTAATTTTTTAGATCTTATATTAATAACCAGAGATAGTATTGTTTTTTAAGAGAATTAAATATGAGTCTTGAAATCTTCTCACAAATGATTTCATAATTGACCGTCTAATATTGTACTGATTATCTTATTTTTAGATTATTCATGAAAAAAATAGATAATCTCTAAAATTTCATTCAGGTTTTGCTTTAAAAATAATAATGAAAATTCCATTACATAAAATAATTCAACCTATATTCGTATAAAATAAACTAACCTTAACTTCATTAGGATGTGTTATCCTTTAATATAATTTTCCATAATGCTTTAAATTTTAAAATTGCATGTAATGGTCTCTTCAACTCTCTGGCGTGAAAGGTGGATTATTAGACTGACTATTGTGGCTTCTGAAATATACATGCAAATATACTTACCCTTTTTTCCACAAACAATATATAAAATCTGTTAAAAAAAATCAAAATTGTGCTATTTACATGGTACTCCCCCGTTATTTAGTATAAAATGTATTTACCTAATTTAATTAAATTAAAGAAGTTAGTTAAGGTAATTAATACGACGTTTTTTTTTTCTAAAATACCTAATTATCTTCCTTAATTCCTTCAATTTCTCTTTTGCTTGATTACGGTTGAAGGAACATCAATAAAGGTAAATTGGGAAAAAATGAACAAATATAGAAAACAGGTAATACATTTAGATCAAAATCAACTCCACAATTAGGTCTTATAAAGACTGGAGAAACTATTACCTATATATATAGAGAGAGGGGGGGGGGGGAGAGAGAGAGAGGCTGTGTCGTGTGAAATGGAGTGTGACTTTGAGGTCTACTCTCAAGTTAAGCATTCCAACTATCCATCACTAACGTGCTTTGTGGGTTAATGTGATAATGATACTTCTTTTTTGTTGCATCAACTTTCTTTTATATTCAGCTTCAACCAAAATTAATTAGATGTGTCATTATAATAAACGTTGAAGCCTTTTTAATTTGTCTATTTTATTAGATGTGTCAATTTTTATTTAAAGTAACAAAAGTCCATATTCTTGAATTTTATGTTTTTCTTTATCCACTGCTTCTATTTTCGAAAGGGGACTTATATTTTCGAAAAGGGAATGAAGAAGTTAGAGACTACACTTTTTTTTTTGGTCACTAAGTTGGTGATTCCCTTTTTTGTGTACTCTGTAAATTTGATCTGTTAAATATGGCTATATTGGAGTGGATTGATTATTCAAAAACGGTTAATTAGTAGAAGACATAGAAGAGCATAACATTAAGCACAAAAGAATGTGCGAATCTTTTATTTTAAACATTGAAATAAAGATCAAATTATAATAATTCATACATAAAAATGAATCGGTATCCACTTTGTTAACCCTTTAAGTTTTTTGTAGTTTATGTATGAGACCAAAATATGTTGAGACGATTCTTTCATCCCTTTATTCTATGTGCTGATTGGCTCATTGATTAGTATTTTTTCTGAGATTCATTAGATATGATGCTCCATTCCCATTAAAATATACTCTACTTTTTGGAATCCAAAAATAGAGCTAAACAATGAAATATTCGTATTATTCTATAAGTTTTTCCCGGGTACTCTCTAGAAGTTAATAAATTGAGTTTAAGTATGCTCATTATGACCAGATATATCTCAACTCTAAGAATATTCACAAAAGTTTTTAAAAATTTTCCAGCTAAAATGATTTGCATATATATAGACAATAAAATCCAAATCTCACACATTCGACTAATAATATTACAAATATGAAATATTCATAAGGATATATAAATACACAGATATATATGTATGTATTAGCTGTGCCGTGTGAAATGGAGCATGACTTTGATCTACTCACAAGTCAAGCACTACATGTTCCTACAAATTAAGGAGACTTTCTTATTTAGTGTTAGTCAATTTGATTGTGACTCTTTAATAACGTTCTTGTGGGGATATAGAATCCCATGTTGTGAAACCCGGACCGGACCGGCGGGTCCGGCCCGGTAACCGGCGAACCGGCCGGAAAACCGGTCCGGTTCCCGGTCCGGTCCGGGTTGGGGTTTTTACTAAAAAAAAAAAAAAAAAAAATTTCCTTTAGAATTTCATACTATAAGTCTAAAATTTTCAATTTTTCACCGGTTTGGTCCCGGTTTAGCTCCGGTTTGGTCCCGGTTTGACCCACTGACCCTTAACCCAGTACCCCGACCGGTTCAATGACCGGTCCGAGTTTTAGTACCTTGATAGAATCTTAAGCCAACCAGAATTGACCAAAAATGAAATAATGTAATGATAACAAAAAAATAAAAGAGAGAGTTAAGACCACAATTTCTTACTCTTTTCACGCATCAACTTCTTCTAGATTAATATCTTTCATTATTAATTGTTCATTTTGTTATTGTATATTATTTTATAGGTCAAACCATGATCTCATCACGAGTTAAACTATATATAATTTTTCACTTTTTTATCTTTCAATAAATTAAAGACGATTTTATCTCTGTTTGTTTATAATAATATTGTATATATGGTAAAAAAATCTATATTATCACTTTTTATTTTATATTGATTTTTTCAAATTCTCCAATACATAGCACCTACTATTGGAGCACATCTAACAATCCAAATCCATTTTAAAGTTGTTTCTCTCCTTCTTGCTTGTGATGACAACTTCTTCGAAGTCATTGTGTTTGAATTGTAATAGTAATGTTGATGCCGTAGTAGTGTCAAAATCGGATTTTCTTTAGTTAGTCAGATTAAATTGGGGTAAGCATATTGAGCTTAGATACTCTTCATTTTCTTTAATTTTAATTATTTTCAGGCTCTGTTGCTATTCAAAAATGAAGGAACGCTCACTAGTCATTAGTAATATGTTTGTCATTTGTGTCCTTATTTTTTTTCTTTTTAATTTAAGTCTCTCTTTTATCATATTCATTTGCACTTGGAGGGAATACTACAATTTTTCATTGTAAATCTTTCTCAAGGCATCAGCTACATACTAAATTAATTTTTCTCAAATAACAATCCAGTCCTAATTACATTAATTTAAGCTAACTCATTCAATTTCTCTGGACAAGTTTAATTAAATTAGATGAGACATTTTTTCAGGAATGAAAATATCCAGTCTTCACGGCAATTTTACTTTGCAACTTTGTCAAACACGCAATTGAATTGATTGTATTTGGCTTTATCAGCATTCCTTCAATCCCACTCCAAAGCTCCAGACTTGACTCTCCATTGGTCCTTTCTTTCTTTCTGATTGTGTGCTCCATAATCCTTGTGGCAATTGTAGCAAATTACCCATTTTTTATAATGTAAACAAATTTCTATATAGGGATTCATGATTTGTGTTAGAGACAATACGATTACTCATAGGCAACTTTAAGAGGAAAAAACAGTATAAAAAGCACCAATCACAAAGCCTCAATCCGGATTAATCACTTGCTCAAATACTTAGTAATAGAATCTAGAAAAAGCAATGAACATTGGGTGGCCCAAAGAGTTATCACAAAAAGTGCATATTCTTAACATCTTTTCCTTTTACCAAATGTTTAAATTATAGATTGATTATGCAGTGAATGTATCATATGACATTAATATTATGCAACTCTTCCGCTTTTAGACATAACAATTATGCACAGCATTGCTTTTAATTCTTTTTCATGTTAATTTTTTTATACAATTATTTTCATGTTAATTACGTGATGTGCTTTACTTCCTTTTAAAATTATTTTATATACATTTCTTCTTTCTAGCTAGAGACTATATCGATACCCATAATCAAAAGTAGATTTATGTGTATATCTATACCACCACTTTGATAATTTTTATATACCACTTTCTCTCTATATATATATATTTATAGAAAGTGGTATGTTTATTTGTAATTTTAGCGTCAACTCTGTGGCATTTATGATATCACCAAAATAAAATATTCATATAAGAGGAGATATTTCGCAACGTGCAGTTTCTATCTTATGAAATGAAGTGTGAACTTGAGGTCTACTCACAAGTCAAACACGCACGCCGTGTACCTACAGCTTATAAGTGGGAGATAGAAAGATATAATATATACATCCAAACAAATTAAGACTAAAGACTTTTGAGATATGTTTGTGAAGGGACAATGTATCCACACATGCTTCTTCTCAATAACGTTCTTTTGGGTTATTAGACTAATACAATGAAAATGAAAATGTGGTCCTAGAAGTGAATAAATTATACTTCATAAAGCAACACAACTTCTTTCTTCATCACTAACGTAATTTTCTTTCTCTTTCAATTAGTTGCATCAACTTGTTTTGAGGGCCACTTAATGTTTGAGAATTCCAGCATGCTATGTGCCCGCGCTTTTTGAGGTGAATAGATGAGTCCTTTTTACTAAAGAAAAAAAAAAATTCATAATTAAAGTTTTTCTAAGCTCCATATTCTGTTTTACACTAGCACTATTCCATACTAATTATTTCAAAGCCAAGTTCATTGAGGTCACTCAAAATCACGGCCATGGCAAACAGCATCTCCAAAAGCCTAATCAGTTTTCCTTCCTCATACGTGATTATATTTACGGTTTTATTGAAAGATAAAAATAATTATTTCCCCATTTGTGACCTAAACGGTAACTGTTGAATAGTAGTTGAGATTTCATCTTAAGAGAATATATGAGTTTGATTAGGTCCAATTTACTATTTGTACATTTATATTTTGGTTTTTGGTCCTTAATAATTACAATTTTTAAGATCCTCCTCGACAAATATCATTCAGTGTAGGTCTTTCCCTCTAATATTCCCAATTAAATAATACAGTGATAATATTGTCCTCAAACTCAAAGTGGTAGCTGAAGAAATTGAAGACCATAGAATTTTTTTTTTTTTAATATTGAGAATGTGTCTGCTCAGTTAAATTATACAGTCATTACCTTGAATGAGTTACTAGCTTATAAAATTAAACATATTTTTGATTGAATTAACCATGCAGGTGTAATGAGAATGACTGAGAACACAAAATCAAGATTTCGTTCGTCAATTTAGATTTGTTTTGGGTTGATCATCAATTTAGAATTTTTTTTTTCTTTGGCCATCTGAATTCAGATTTCAATGCCAGTAAATTACAGAGAAGCATTTTATGTATGCATGGTAGCAAAGCATTCCAATAATATTCTGTGGGGTTGCTCTTTATAGCCTACTAGACCCCACCATGAAAAAAATAATACGATGAAAATGTGGTCCCAGAACTGGAATTGTTCAACACGTGATGAAATTAAGTGACGAAGCTTCTTTTCATTAACATATATTTTGGGTTATTTCATACCCACAAGACTTGACCATAAATAAAATATATCTTCAAATATAATACAACGACTGACTTAATTTCGGACTGGAGAAGTATAAAACGACTTGTGTGTTAATTTCTGGATACACAAGGCTTGAGATTTTAAAAAGTCTGATATGCTCCTCATGGGAAAACCTTCTTTCTTTGTTCTCATGCTCTTACTTCATTGCTCTATGGTTTCCTTAGCTTGGGCTGATACAAACATCAGCACTGATAAATCTGCGCTTCTTGCCCTTAAATCTTATATCACTGCAGATCCATACGATGTCTTAGCTAATTGGTCTGTCTCTTCTTCTCCATGCAATTGGACTGGTGTCACATGTAATACTCGTCATGGAAGAGTCCATTCCTTAAATCTTGGCGGCATGGGTCTTAAGGGCACCATGTCTCCACAAATAGGGAATCTCTCATTCCTTGTTGATCTTGATCTCAGTGACAATAATTTTTATGGTCAAATACCAAAAGGGCTAGTTCAATTACGTAGATTGAAACTATTTAACTTGAGCTACAATCACTTTCATGGGCAAATTCCAGCAGAGATAGGAGATTTATCTATGCTTGAGTACTTCAGTTTCAGAAATAACAATCTTAATGGATTTATTCCACTATCTCTATTCAATCTATCAAGGTTGGAGACTTTAGATTTGAAATTTAATTTCATTGAAGGAACCATTCCATTTGAGGTGGGCAATCTTGAGCAATTGAAGAATTTACAACTTAGCAATAACAAACTTTCAGGATTCATTCCCCAGATCATTTCCAACTTATCTTCGCTTGAGTTATTGAGTTTGTCTTATAATAATTTGTCAGGTATGTTTTGGATTATTTTCAAGATTTACATTTGTCTTTGTTCTAAACTAGTGTAATTGGTTAAAAGGATCTTATCCCCAAGGAATATGAATTTGTCTCGATTGCTTTTTATTTATTTATTTTTGGAAGTTTTATGAATTTTCTTCTTTATTTTTTGTCATATTTTTTCTACTCTTTTTCAAAGGAAAAAACATTCATCATAAAAAATTTGAAACAAATTATGTAGTCACACCATGGGAGAAAAATTACCGTTGTAATATTAATTAGTCCAAGTGGATCTAAAGGCTCATCATCAGTCTTTGAAAATAAATGTTTATTATTCTGTCATTAAAAACTTTTTGAAGGGTTTTTCATAGGAAAAAAACTTAGCCCAAGTTCATTATATCCATTATGTCAAGTTCTCCAATCACACACAGACATGTGTCCTATTTATTTCATGTGGATTTATAGTTAATTGATAATATTTTAAAAATATGATACATGGTCATATGTGATTGGATGACTTAAGATAATGGATATAAGAAACATGTATTGTATTTTTTCATATTGAATAAGCCTTACAACCAACATGTCCCATTTAATTTTGATTTGGAAAATCTACATTATATTGTAATTTCATTATTTGTTTGGAATTATAATTTTAAAAATGTTTGTAGAGTCCACAAAAAAAAATTTTTATTGGAGTCTTGTCACAGCACGCACCCCCTACGATCGATCGATACCCCTCAATGGGGCTGGGGGGAAACTGGACTCAATCGAATATCCTCGCTCAGTAGCTCAATGGTACCACGTCTCGCCAAGCTCTCATACTTACCCCTAGGTTGAGGGTTCGAGACCTGGGGAGGTAAAAGAAACTTGCTTGGGGAGCAAGGATATCCAATTGAGTTCAGTTTCCCCCAGCCCCATCGAGGGGTATCAATCGATTGTAGGGGGTGGGGGGAAACTGGACGCACCCCCTCTGATCGATCAATACCCCTCGATGGGGCTGGGGGGAAACTGGACTCAATCAGATATTCTCGCTCCTCAAGTGAGTTTCTTTTGCCTCCCCTCGTCTCGAAACCTCACCCTGGGGGTAAGTATGAGAGCCTGGCAAGACGTGGTACCATTGATCGCCTTTTATTGTCACAGCTCGCACCCCCTACGATCGATCGATACGTGTCAATGGGGCTAGGGGGAAACTGGACTCAATCGGATATCCTCGCTCCCTACTCAATTTGTCTGATTGAGTCCAGTTTCCCCCTAGCCCCATCGACAAGTATCGATCAATCGTAGGGTGTGAGGGTTGTGACAAGTCTCCCAAGAAACATGTGTTTTAATAGGAATGATGAAAAGGAAGGGCCAATTGGATTTCAATTTGTCTCTTAGATTTAAACGTCTTGAATCCATCAAAATTTCTCAACCAAACACAACCAATTGATTTAATCTATGGTTATTAGCCCACCCGAATTAAAAGGGTTATACCTTTTATTGCGTTTTATCATTTACTAATATGTGTCATTTCTTAAAAAATGTGCAAGTCTTATTACATGTGTTTCTATAGAATCTTAATTTATCTCATGTACCTAATAACTTGTGACACATAACAAATTGTTACTGACATTATTTTTTTTCCACCCCCTTAATATATGAAGGAGGCATCCCAAATGAAATTGGTGATCTTTCACAACTGAAGATATTGCGTCTTGGAGAAAATCAACTCACTGGTTCTATGCCATCTTCATTGTTTAACAATTCAGCGCTACAAGAAATTGCTCTTGGAGAAAATCAATTATCTGGTAGTCTCCCAAAAAATGTGTGTTTTGGGCTTCCCAAACTTGAATTATTTTATGTGCAAGGAAATGATTTGTTTAGCGAAATACCCTCCATTTGGCATCAATGCAAAGAATTAGAAAAGTTACAATTGGGTGATAACAAATTCAATAGAGGAAACATACCAAGTGACATTGGAAATTTGACCAAACTCCAAAACCTATATCTTACGAACAGCAACTTGCAAGGTAAGAGTTTTAGTTACACAAATATCTTAAATTCTATTCCAATATTTCGTAAGGCATTAGTGAATAATGATCTTGCTAGATTACTTTTAAAGACATAGAACACGATCCTTCCTTTTAATTACAAATTTGTTTTAAAAAATACAAATTTTTTTTATTAAAAAAAATACAAATTTGTCTCATGTACATAATAATTTATTATGCATAAAAATTGTTACTGACATTACTCTCTTTTTCCCATCTATTTAAAGGAGATATTTCAAATGAGATTGGCAATCGTGTACGACTAAAAACATTGTATATTGAAAATAAATGATCTTGGAATAAATAATTCATCTAGTAGTCTCCAACAAATGCGTGCTTTGAGTAACGTGGTAACTGTATGGTGTTCAAACATAACTGAAAATGCTTATTTGATATTTCTGCAATTTTTTTAAGTAAAATTGCTTTAAACTTCTACGTTAGGAAAAGTTACGCTGCTACACCTACATACAAGGCTTTTTTGTTATTACAGAAACTAAAAATTTAGTTTTGTGGCCATTGATGAATTCATCATATCGTTTTTGAAGTTAGAGCATTGTAAATATTTAATTAATTTAATGCAAAATATAAATAATTTGATTGTTCAAAATTAATTCCATAATCTCAATTCAGCATTTCTCCTCTAAAAAGGAATTTTAATGCCTGTCCTTTTGGTAATTGATTTAATCTATGACAACTTGACCACCCCAATTAAAAGGGTTATACCTTTCTGAAAATAATAATTTTTGTCGCGTTTTATCATTTACTAATATATGTGTCATTTCTAAAAAAAATGTGGAAGTTTTATTGTACACATATGTTTCTAAAGAATATAAATTTATCCCATGTATGTAATAAGTAAAAAAATGTTATTGACATTATTTTCTTTCTCACCCTCTTAATATTTGAAGGAGGCATCCCAAAGGAAATTGGTGATCTTTCACAACTAAAGATATTGTATCTTGGAGTAAATCAACTCACTGGTTCTATACCATCTTCATTATTTAACAATTCAGCGCTTCAATGGATTGATCTTGGAAGAAATCAATTATCTGGAAGTCTCCCAACAAATATGTGTTTTGGGCTTCCAAAACTCGAATTATTTTATGTTGATGGAAATGATTTGTCTGGCGAAATACCCTTCATTTGGCATCAATGCAAACAATTAGTAGAGTTACAATTGAGTAATAACAAATTCAGCGAAGGAAAAATACCAAGTGAACTTGGAAATTTGACCGAACTCCAGTCGCTATATCTTACAAATAGCAACTTGAAAGGTACGTAAGAGTTTTAATTATATATATCATTGTCTTAACTCCTATTCCATTATTTCTTAAGACATTACTTAATAATGATTTTGCTAGATTACTTTTAAAGACATCTAATGCCATGCTTTCTTCTAATCCCAAAGTGAGTTGAATAAAATGGTAATATTTTCTCAATTATTAAAGAAACAGGGAGCCGGAAGGAAAAAACATGATAAAAGGGCCCCATACAACACTACTTAAAGTCAAATTGGATTAAAAGGGAGGAGTATGACTTTTACCATTGATATCTCTATCTTAGTGACCATTTATATTTAGCTATTTATATTTATGGATATGATATTCTTAAATATGAATAATCTCTTTATTTGCATATTTAGTTTAGCTTCCCAAAATTTAGAAAAAAAACTTCAAATATTGAAAACAAATATAAAATACCAAACACTCGAAGTAATCTTTATTTGAAATTTTTTAATGTAATCACGAGAGATGTCATTTTTCAATTTGGAATGATTTTGCATGCCTTTGGCTTTAGTTTGGGATTAGAGAAATATAAAATGACGTGTTTGTTTGGAAACAAAATGAGTTTTTGTTTTTCGCCATTTCATTCATTCATATTCATTCATAAGACATTAATGAACAATGAGTTTGCTAGATTACTTTTAAAGATATAGCATGCGATGCTTTCTTCTAATCCAAAAATGAATATGAATAAAATGGTATACTTTTCAGAATCTATGAGTTTGATGTGGCATAATAATTTTATAGATGAAAACATCTCCATGTGTGCGGATGGGTGGGTGTGTTGAGACTCTGCTTTTTTTAAAATTGTTTTCCTTTTTACCTTATGAAATAGAAATAAATTTGAAATGAGATTTTGCTTCCGATAATTTAGTTGGAAATTGCGTGTGTGTGTGTATATATATATATATATAATTTTCACACATGTGACCATAAGTTGCTTGAAAATTCTGCCAAAAAAATGAAATAAAATATTTAATCTTTAAAAAAACATGGGACCCGATTGGAAAATAAACAACCTGATAAGTATGATGTTAAAAAGGACTAGTTGGGATTTCAATGTTTCTTTCTACCCTTTTATTTTTCGTCTTTTCCTCTGTTTTCTTTTCAATGGCAATATTTTTTTTAAAAAAAAAAAATTATCCACAATCTCACATGCATCCTAAAAAAATTCCTTGCATGGAAAATAATTGATATATATCATTTAAGGGCAGTAGTGGCTTTTTTGAAATAATTTATGGCGATGATTCAATGCTCTGAAATGATTCAGGATTAATAATCTTAGCAGCATTATTCAATTTGGAATTTAGTTTGAACGCCTTGAGTTTGATTTGGAATTGGACAATACTTGCAAATTTTAATCTTTATTTTTTGGAAAATGATCTAAAGACTCATTATCAGTCTTTAAAATAAATGTTTATTATTATTTCTACGTTGTTAAAAAATGTTTGAAGGGTTTTTTTTCCAAAATTACTAAGCCATACAAGCATGTTTAGAACATTAAATTTTAATTTAGTTATTTATTATTAATATATTTTTAAAAATTTTGTCGTTAGCAAAATTAATTTTTCTGGGAGTTTTCCAACAAATATATTTGCTTTACCATGAATAGGCTTTTTTTTTTTTTTTAAACAAGTGTAGTTGTATTTTATCATTTATAATATATTTTTGTTATTATTTCTAAAATTGTGCAAGTTGTGCCATATATGTTTTCAAAAATACAAATTTATCTCATGCACATAATAATTTATTATGCATAAAAATCATTACTAGCATCACTATCTTTTTCCCACCTATTTGAAGGAGATATTTCAATTGAGATTGGCAATCGTTTACAACTAAAAACATTGTATATTGAAAATAATCAACTTGTCGTTCATAAAATTTTTCGTTATTTAACAGCTCAGTCTACAATAAATTGATGTTGGAATAAATAATTCATCTAGTAGTCTCCCAACAAATGTGTGTTTTGAGTAATGTTGTAACTATCTGGTGTGGCAATTTTTGTGTACCACACTTTATATATAATTATGCTAGTTCTTTCTAGCCTTTTATTTTTCTTTTTACCCTGTATTCTATCTACAATACAACTCCTTTACAAATATTTCAGTTATTATTTATGCTCATTTGATATTTCTTGCAAATTTTTTAACTGAAAATGCTTTAAACTTGTACGTTAGGAAAAGTTACGCTGCTACACCTTCATACAAGACATTTTTGTTATTACAAAAACTAAAAATTTAGTTGTTTGGCCAATGATGAATTCATCATATCCTTTTTGAAGTTAGAGCCATGTATATATTTGATTAATTTAATGCAAAACATAAATAATTTGATTGTTCAAAATTAATTCCATAGTCTCAATTCAGCATTTCTTCTTTAAAAAGGAATTTTAATGCATGTCCAATTGGTAATTGATTTAATCTATGACAATTGACCCACCCGAATTAAAAGGCTTATACCTTTCTAAAAATAATAATTTTTGTCGTGTTTTATCATTTACTAATATATGTGTCATTTCTATAAAAAGAAAAAAGAAAAAAAAAAGTGGAAGTCTTATTGTGCACATGTGTTTCTAAAGAACATAAATTTATCTCATGCATGTAATAACTTGTAATAAGTAAAAAATTATTACTGACATTATTTTATTTCCCACCCTCTCTTAATATTTGAAGGAGGCATTCCCAATGAAATTGGTGATCTTTCACAGCTGAAGATATTGTATCTTGGATCAAATCAACTCACTGGTTATATACCATCTTCATTATTTAACAATTCAGCGCTACAACGGATTGATCTTGGAACAAATCAATTATCTGGTAGCCTGCCAACAAATGTGTGTTTTGGGCTTCCAAAACTCGAACTATTTAATGTGAATGGAAATGACTTGTCGGGTGAAATACCCACCATTTGGCATCAATGCAAAGAATTAGTAGAGTTACAATTGAGTGATAACAAATTCAACGGAGGAAAAATACCAAGTGACCTTGGAAATTTGACCAAACTCCAGTTGCTATATCTTACGAACAACAACTTGCAAGGTAAGAGTTTTAAAAATGACTAGTTGGGATTTCAATGTTTCTTTCTACCCTTTTATTTTTGGTCTTTTCCTCTGTTTTCTTTTAAATGGCAAGTTTTTGTTTTTTAAAATTATCGACTATCTCACATGCATCCTAAGCAGCGTTTAAGGGCAGTTGCTTTTTTGAAATAATTTGAGGCGATGATTTAATGCTTTGAAGTGATTCAGGATTAATAATCTAAGCAGCATTATTCAATTTGGAATTGAGTTCGAACGCCTTGAGTTTGATTTGGAATTGGACAACACTTGCAAATTTTAATCTTCATTTTTTGGAAACGGATCTAAAGACTCATTATTAGTCCTTAAAATGAATGTTTATTATTATTTCTACGTTGTTAAAAAATGTTTGAAGGATTTTTTTCCAAAATTACCAAGCCATACAGACATGTTTGAAACATTTAATTTTAATTTGGTTATTTATTATTAATTTATATTTTCAAAATTTTCAAAAAGTTTGAAGTTAACAAAACTAATTTTTCTGGGAGTCTTCCAACAAATAAATGTGTTTTACCATGAATAGGCTACTTCTTTTTTAAAACAAGTGCAGTTGTATTTTATCATTTATAATATATTTTTGTTATTATTTCTAAAAATTTTGCAAGTTGTGCCATATATGTTTTCAAAAATACAAATTTGTCTAATGTACATAATAATTTATTATGCATAAAATTTTTTACTGGCATTACTCTCCTTTTCCCACCTATTTGAAGGAGATATTTCAAATGAGATTGACAACCGTTTACAACTAAAAACATTGTACCTTGAAAATAATCATTTTGTTGTTCATATACCTTTTTCGTTATTTAATAGCTCAATCTACAATAAATTGATGTTAGAATAAATAATTCATCTAATAGTCTCCTAATAAATGTGTGTTTTGAGTAATGTTGTAACTATCTGGTGTGGCAATTTTTGTATACTGTACTTTATATAGTTTTTGAAGTTAGAGCCTTGTAAATATTTAATCAATTAAATGAAAAATATAAATAATTTGAATGTTCAAAATTGATTCCATAATCTCAATTCAGCATTTCTTCTTTAGAAAGAAATTTTAATGCATGTTGAATTGGTAATTTTAATTTATGACAATTGGCCCACCCGAATGAGATTGGCAGTCTTTCACAACTAAAGATGTTATGTACCCTCCTCATTATTTAACAATTCAGTGCTACAAGAGATTGATCTTGGAATAAATCATTATTATCTTCAACTCTATATTTTTTTCTCTTCCTTTCCCTAATTATTTTTCTTTTTTTCAAAATTTTTAATCATTTCTATCTTATTTCACAAATTTATAAAATCCTATTAAATAATTATTCAACAATTACAAAATAAAACAATTATCTCATTAGCTATATAACTATTAAAAGTTAGGCAATTAGATAGTTAGAATATATTTGATTTCTCCCTTTTTAATATTTATGTATGGATTAATCAGCATAAAACAAATATTCAAGTTTTTTTTATATAGTATATATATGTTAATTATATGCAAATGATATCACCTATTTAAGTCTATGATGAATTCATAGCCAGATTTCAAAGTTAGAGACTTGTGAATAATAAATAGCTTTAATGAAAAATATAAATAACTTGGTTAGTCACTTTATATTGGTGAAATTAATTTCATAATCTCTCTTTAGCATATCTTTTTTAAGAGTTTTAATGTCCAATTGGTGATTGATATTATACTGGAAGAGTCCCTTTTAAATTAATCTCCAACAAAAGTTAAATGATAGTCTATTGATTTTAAGCCTCTAATTAATGAAATTTCATGTATTACTTATAAAGTTGTGTGTGAATTAAAGAAATTCCTAGACTTAATATACCAACAAACAAATATTCTGTATTTTTTTCATAGGTGGAATTCCTTCATTCCTTTGGAAGATGCCCTCTTTGACCTATGTTAACATTGGACTGAATCATTTAAAGGGTAATTTGCCAGAAGAAATGTGCCATCAACTCCCTTTACTTGAAGGCTTTGGTGTTACTGATAATCAATTAGAGGGAAGCATTCCAAAATCAATAAGCAACTGCACATCTTTGAAAGAATTACATTTGGCTGGTAACTCATTTACAGGTATGTACTTTACTTGAGTGTTTTCTTTTCTTTTTAAATATTTCTCTCTAAAATTAAATTATGATTTTTTCATTTCATTTATGTGAAACAACAAATAAAGTGAAGATCAAGAACCAATGAAACCTTATGATATATTTGTAACAAAGATAAGTGAAATTCTCATATACTATTCGATTACATTAAAACCTTAAACCATATAGAATGGCCACCATTTTTTGTCAAAGATCTTATCTATCTCTTAATAACTTTAATTTTATGTTTTTTCTATCCCCCTAAAATTCAAATAATTATAATAACATTAAAATATAGACTAGCTTGAAGTTGTTTTTTCTTATTTATTATATGTATAATTTGTAACAATTCAATATTGTTTAATTGAAATTTAAATTATACTTAATATTTTCTTAAAAAATTAAAACGTGGGAATTAACAAATTTACAATAAAAAAAAATTGTTTAGATATGTGTAAAAAATCAAGGGAAAATGAAATACCAAAATTAAATGTAGGCCTACACTTTTAACAATTTTCTGATAAGGACTTTTCATAATATTGTTAATGATTAAAGCTATTTTTATCATGCTCTCTCACACTTGCACTTCTTTCCTGATGTACTCTTGGTGGAGTTAGGGCACAAATCAAATCCTAACATTTGTATGTACATGCAAGATAGTTAACATATGTATCATTCATGTCATAGTTGAATTATTTCTCGTCTAGATGGTGCTGTTCAAATAGGGAATATAAATAAAGTTCACAAACTTATACTTTAATATTCCAATTGCCTATTTAATCACGCACATGGTTAAGCCTCTACCATTCAACATGTAATTATCACTTTTAAAAATTGCTTTATGTAGTACCTCACTCTGGGGTCATTTATGTCACACCTTTATCTTATTTTGACTTGCAACGGAATATTAATGCGTGGTTCAGTGGGCAACATAAGAATAATATAATTATACTGATAATATGTGCATGATTACAAACATTCCCCATAGGAGTTCGTACATAATAATTACCATCAATGTAGCCGCACAGGACTACTTAGGTGTCTAAACCTGTCCCAGTGAAATGGAGACATTTTCCCGTCTTTGTTCCATCACTGCAACTCTCTCGTATAGTCCCCTTCTCTGATCTCTGTGTACCTTCTATATTCACCTGCCTAAATTGTTGGTAGGGGAGGGTGAGATTTAAGAGAATCTTAGTAGGAAACAATACCAATATACATGTAGGATATGTGCTTAATGCATGATATGCTTGCATTACATAAACTCATGCTAACATAATAACATATCTGCGTGCTCAATGTTTCAAACAACATACTTATGGCCATAGCATAAATAGAAATAGAGCTTCAATTATTCATATATGTTTCACATAATCAAGTAAAGCAATAACATGTATAAATATACTAGCATAAATATCAAATTCACACAGGAGAGGTAAGTTCTCTACCTTAACCCTTCTTAATCCTTAAGTAGGCTCCTCAAACTTCATGTCATAGCTTGGACAATCAATCGGGTCCTATAGTTCCAAAGTTACAATTCAGATGCTTCCATAGTGTTTCTGGTGGTTATATGAGCCTATTATGAAAGTTTACCGAAATACCCTTAGGGACATGGCCCTGCCTCTCCCCACCGTACCCAGTCTGACTGTACTTTTTTTGAAATTTTGACATGGGCTATTCTGAGATATTTTCACCCAAGGAATCCATTTTCAGACTCAGAATTACCAAATTCACTACCAAAATACCAGAATGCCCTTGGCAGACTCTATTTCAGGGTTTCAAGTGTGTTTTCATAATTTTGATTTTTCAGGCTTTTTCTGAAAAAGTGATCAACAATAACTCCACCTAATTTTCCCTTCTGAACTCAATGGAATCATCAGAATATAAAAAATCTAGCCCTAACCCCTTCAAACAGCACTAGCTGAAACCTGAAATTCTCGGGGGGAAATTGGGGTTTTCTAAATCTAACTCTACAGACTTGCTCCTTTTTACTCCTAACCACTTTATTAACTATTTAATTACGTTAAAACCACGGCTCAATTTGGGCAGCATAACACTTAAGGCACCATTTTCCCCAAATTTACAAACAAAGCAAATCCAGCAGAAATCCACCGGTTAAATTACTCACAGCAGCCAGAACAATCAATATTTGAATTTTAAGAAGTTACTTTTGCTTCCTCCTGGCTTTTCCTCTTTGGACTAAAACCCTAGCCCTTTCAACAATGAAATTTAGCTTTTCAAACACCTTAAATAATATAGAAGAAAAGCTTAGGAGAAGGATTATACATGTTAGGAATGAATTCACAGAAGAAATTGACCTATCTTGTGAGTTCTCTTCTCCTTCTCTCTCTATAGTCAAAGCTCTCTTCCTCTCTCCTTTTTTCTCAAAACTAACGTGAAATGGATGAAGAAGGAAGAGGATGATTGTTTTATATTTATGCTTATGTCATAATTGCATAATTCTCTAATTTCTAATTTTTGGATTTTCTGGCTGATTTTCTATTCAAAATTTGAAAAATCATAACTAAATTTGTAGACATCGAATTGAAGTGATTCCAAATGCTATAAAACCCTTATTAAGTCTAGTTTCACGGAAAAATATATCCCTCTGCCAATTAGAAGCACAAAATTTTCAGAATTAAATTCTTTGGATGCTATTCCAGAAAATAGGCAATTTTTTTGGGCTAACTTCAAAAATTCATAACTTTTTGTATATAGCTCTAATTTCTTCATATGACCTATCAAATTAAAGCTTAAGATGTCTACTTTCATCTTGTAAACGTTCATAATTTTTGCTCATCATTTGTGCATCCAAAACCATTTGACAAGCTCACTACCTAGTAGAAAATTTCATTGGAAGCATTATTCACCTTTCTATTTCCAATATTTAATCCCTACAGCAATGAATATTCACTATTTTATTGAATATATTAAATACTTATAATACATTCTTGGTGAATAAAATTGGAGTGTTACAACTTGTCAGAGTTGTTTAGCCATTTATGAATCACATGTGACCCAAATAGTACCTTGGTAAAACTAAAAACTTTATAGCCTTACACTCTTTCTCTAAAATTGGGTATTAAGAGACAATGAATTTTCTTAAAAATTTAGGAAAATCGTAACTAATGCAATATATCTCCAAAATTAGTGATTCAAAGCTCTATTTTTAGCTCTTCAAACACTCTCTAACAGAAAAATAAACCTAGGTTCATTTCCGTTCCATTTGGTATAGAAACACCCATTTATAAAATATATACAAAATATTTTCGTAACAGATTTCCTACCTTCTCAGTTATGTTAGAAAAAACATAACTATTAAACCATAAATCCAAAAATTATAATCTAGGAGTTGTATTAAACCTCAAAATGTGTACTACGATATAACAAATTTCCATAGTCTAATTCATAAGTTTGCTCTGTCAAGCATTACTTTGAAATTCGCAGCTCAAAATAAAATAGCAGCTAGCTAACTTTCCTACTTCATCCATTCTTGTTATATTTATAGCATAGCACTCACCTTAGGCATTGGTAAGCCCGTTCTACCTCTTTATGGAGTATTATTTACACGGCAAAATACACACACACACACAAACACACACACATATTTAATATTAAAAGTAATCATAGCTAATCATAAAGTTATAAACTTAAACAAAATACAATTACGAGATCCTTTAGCTCCAACCTCCAATCTTCACCAACCACTATGCCCTTGTCCTTAGAAGTACTTTCCCTTACCATATAGCATGGAAGAAGGTTGAGATTTGGGGAAATCTCAATAGCAACTACTTTTCATCATGCTAATCATACAAGGTTAATAACTATGCATGTAAAAATAAGCCATAGAGAACAAGACCTTTCGAATAACTAAGTTGAATAGCTAACTGGAGCAAATATATCTTACTGATAACTGAATTGAATAACTAACTGGTACACAATCACTTGCAGATAAATAAACTGAATAAATTAAATAACTTATGCACATTCATATTACAAATAGACAAAATAAATATATAACTAGTGCATATACACTAGGCAAATAATTGCTCTTCCGATCTATCTGCACACATGGCCATGGCAAATATCTATGCAAGGATAATTTACATGCTCTCATGTTTAACTACAGCAAAATGGCACAAATAAACTTGTGGCAACCAATGCACAATAACATAAGAGGAAAAGAGTTACCACTTCTTGTGCTTTCTTCCATTTCACCTTCTCCTTGTTTCTTTCTTTGTTGATTCCTTAGAGGGCTTGGGCAAATATCAAGACCTAACATTTATGTGTATAAGGGTAGGTTAACGCTTGTATTATTTACAACTTATACCAACTCTTCTTAAATCATAGCTTTACCTTTTTTATAAAAGAGGTTGGTCATCTTGGACAAAAGCATATGTGTGTGTACATATACATGTGTGTGTGTGTGTGTGTGTTTATATAGATTAATGGCAAAAGCAATCTTTAATTTATGAAAGACCCCAAACTTTAATTTTTTAACTTAGCGCTTTTGCTTTACTCTTGTCTCTTAACTTTAACTTAATCACACACCATTATCCTTTATAGTTTATTGGAGCCATATTAACTAGAACACAAATAAACTCTTTTCTTTGATAATACATCTTTTCAAAACAGGGCAAGGGAGAACATTATATAAAACGTAGGCCTCTTATTGCCAATTTCCTCAAAATGACCACTATAGATTTTATACATGCAGTCACTTAAGTTTAAATCATTATTTCACACTTTAAGGCACTAAAACAGTGAGTGCCCTTTTTTTGCTTTGACCACAAACCTTCGAACTTAATAAACTTCCTTCTTCATTTTCTAATTTTGAAATTATAAAATTCTAGCCGTTATCTCAAATGTTTCCCTTGGCTAAGACATAGCATATAGATGCATAAATCTCCACTTTAGAGAATAATGTTTCTAAACTTATATTCTTGACACTTCCCTATACAAGTTTCCATTCCAAGTTCATAGGAGGGCTCAAATTGAGCCAAAAACTAACTATCACAAGCTCAAAAGGATGCTGACCAAACAGGGAAGAGAAGGGGAAAATTATGAATTAATTTCATTTCTTCAATTCTTAACTTAGAAGCCTTTACACATGTAAGATATGGATTACAGGTTGAGAGATTTGCTCTATATTAAAACACCCTAAACAGTGAGAGTTTTCTAAAAACTCTTCCTCTAAAATTCAATCTATAGGGGAACAACACAACAACATCACTCAAATCATACCATTATACTCATCTAGGTACTTCATGGCATAGAATAGCCTCTCCATTTTAAGTCTGGAAATTTTCCAGTTTTAAAAACATTAGCTTAATCATCATTCAAGCAATTATAACACAAATTTTTAACCATTTAAAACAGTTGTTGTCACTTAAAGTAGCAAACAGCAAGTCTTCACTAAGATTTCAGCTTCAAAAGTTCAACCCAATAAGCATTACTCTTCATTTAATTAAATCACTTATATATCATTTAATTTCCTTGGCCTAGAATTTCTCTAGCCTCCTATAAAACACTAGGGACAGCATCACTTATCAATCTGAAATTGCAGATTCAACATATGCTCCAAGAAAATTCAAACTTCAGCAATTGCATTTAACCACAATCCACACCATATATCATCCACACAAATCTTAATATATGCTAGGGCTATGATTTTTCTACTTGTTCCTTAACTTTCTCTCACTAGAACCAATTTTTCTTTCATCATAATATTGCAAACTACTCATCAAATCAAGAAAATAAAGATATAATGCGATTCTAGGAACTTACCTTGGTCTAGAATGTCACTTGCATGGTGGATAAACCTCCTCCTCCTTCCACTTCTTCTTCTTCGTCCCCTTTTCGGTTTCTCTCCACTATCTCCCTCTATCTTCTATTGAAGATCGAAAAAATGAATGAGAAGGTTGAGAGGCAGAGGTTTTTAGTGAGGGTAAATTAATTATTTTATTCCTTGGTCCCACACATATAAAGCTTATCTCATAAGCTTTGATCTTGAAACATTTTATTAGACCAAGCCATTCAAAACTGAATCTCATCCCCTTGACTTAATTTACCATGGTTTGGGCCTCATACTTTGGGCTTAATCTTGGCCCAGATTTGTTTTTTGGGTTTGGGGCAATGAATTTACCATTTTACCCCTTCTTTATTGGTACTTAATTACCAAATAAATTCCAAAAACTAATCTAGGGCACTTTGTAAAATGATTTGGCTTCCATTAGCTTCTTTATAGTAAAAAATATCATATCTGAAATTTACAGCATAAAAATCTACCTTTAACTATTTTTCCTTGAATTTTTAGGATGATTTGCCTTTAATTCCCAGAGATTATGTTAAGAATTATTTAGGACACTTTTGGGGAACTAAACCTCTTCATAATTTTTCTAACTCCACAAAATAATATTTTATAATGCTTCATCTACCTCTTTAGGCCACTAAATAATTTTAACACTTGTTCCCCATTCCTTTCCATAAAACTTCACTTGAAAATAGGCTTTTGGCCAATAATTCATTTTTGAGGTGTTATGATTATAAATAATATCTCTATACTTCAATTATGCCCCATAAATCTCTTTTCCATTTGTTCATATTTTTCTCTAATTTTTTGGCATCTATCCATAATTATACCTTTTGGTCAATTTAACTAATTTAACCAGTAGTCAAAATTTGGGATGGGACATTTTAGCTTTTAAATATCTCGATTAGCATCTGAAACTTTTCTTTCAATAATGACCAACTTGATATGAACATTAGCACCATCATTTTGCACCTTTCTCATATGCTAAACGACTTAATGTTATATTCTAGAAATTTTCCAGATTTAAAACATAGACTAAATCGACATTTAAATGCCTCTAACTAAGGCTTAACCCCTAGAATAATTCTTTAGTATCTAGAGGCATTAAGCAATAGACTTTCAATCACTTTTTTTGCCTCCAAAATTGAACAATGACAGCCACAATAACTCGTGAATACATACATACATATATATAGAGAGAGAGAGAGAGAGGGTACAAGTCTTAACTAGTATTTACTTAAGTTTATCATACCTAATGAAATTTCCAGCATGTAAAGTAATAAATACCACAGCAAGAAAAATATAGATTTTTGTCTTCCTTAACTTCATTATCTCATGTATAAGCACACACTCTTAATCTGGAAAATGTTCCAGTTTTCTTGAAAATTCTTAAAGTTAGACAGCACTTGTTCTTAATCAGAAAAATACAGCAAAAAACATGCAACTAACATATATATCGACTTTAATCATCTCTTTGGGATCCTTAACCTGCCTTTGGTGCTTTGAGGCATTTGTTCAACACATAGAAACCTTAAAACAGCAACTCACAATTCAATTTCAAGCTTCAACAATTCAGTTAATCAAGCATCAATTCAACCATCATTTAAATGATTTTAACCATGGTTTATATATAGCTAAGACACTTAATTATTACAATATAATCAGGAAAACTGGGAAAAACTTTAACAAGTAATCTGCCACACAAACAAGCAACAACAAACGAATTTATGAGAACTGGATGATAAATTTTGAGAAACATACCTTTGAATTTGCCAATTTTTGGCCAATTACTATCAATGGATCAAAAAAGGCACACTGCAAAACATAAACGTTTCAGCCAATTAGGGGAGTCAATAAAAAAATAAGGATATATTGCAAACATAGAAATCTCTCATGAGAAAAGGAACAATTGAGAAAAGCACAATATTAAAAAACGATACCAATCAGTTCAAAATGAAAGGATCTAGGACAATTATTGGTTAAAAGTTTCTCGAATATCCAAGGAAGGATTTGAGCAGCATTAGCTCTCAAGCCTGGCAAAGGCGCTCTAAGGCAGCCATTGCAAATGCTAAGAGAAACAAGCATTTGGATTTATCATCATTGAAAATTCAATTTAGATGAATAAACTATAACTTCAAAATTAATCAAAGCTTCTCATAAGAGAAGCATTAGAGAGGAATTTAAGACACTATCAGAAGAATGACCAAAAAAGTACTTTAAAAACATCTAGTAGTAACTTGCTAACAAGTTCATTTGTAAATATTCCATCCTATAATGACAAGAAAATTAAAAAATCAACAATAGAAGCTAACAAAGTGAGTCAGATGGATAAATATATGGGATGTGTTCATCGCTAAGGCACTCGTGACTACTAAAGGGACAGACAAAGTACCAAATGGCAACTAAATGCATAGGGGAACAAGACCCCTGAGAAAAAAATCAGAAATGAAATGCATAGGGAAACAACACCTTTGAACCCATTAACAAGAACCAAATATAATAGAAGATTATAAGGGTCATCAGATAAAAGCGAAAGACTTAAAATGAAATAATCACAAACATATCATATGAACTATGCTTCTGTTCATCATATGACCTTGCTATCCCTTCCTCCTCCATTGCAACCACCAACACCAATCTCAAATTTTTTTAGAACCCAAGATAAATCACAAGAGACTATACACATTATTCAAGTATCCAAGGCAATAAAAGACTTCTCCAATAAAGTATCTAAATAAAATAGAATGCAAGATCTCATCAAACCTAAGGTTTGGGCAATGCCAATCTCTAGCTCTACCACCTCCTTGTCCTCCTTGGTCACCTCTCCTTGGTATCTGACACTTGCAATTTACATCATGTTACGGCACAATCTGGTGAGAAAACAAATAGGAAGAGAAAAATGATCTTGGAATGGTGGAAGTAGAAAACTAAAAACAATGAAGAAAAACAAAGATGGAAAAAAAATGGGGAGAACGAAGGGCAGTAGTTAGTGTTCTGAGATAAAGATATATAGGTTTCAGCAGTCAGTACAACACAAAAAATCAAATAGAATGTCGCACTCACAGTATGCAATTTCTCCTTTAATTGGCACTTTTCAAACTCAAAATCAAATTTTAACCTTTTAGCAATTCCTAAATAACAGCAATAGAATATATTGAAGATGAAAAGGGAGTTGGGTAACTCACCTCAACCGGAATCTGTAATTACAGAAGGTATTCGAGCTTCCTTCCTCTTATCCAGTCATCTCTCATCCTCTTGCCTTCAGAATTTCTTAATCTCTTGGTCTGTCCGCTCCTTCCACTCTCTTCTCTCTCTTATCTTCTCTTCACTCCTTACTCTGTCCCAAAATTTTTCAATCGCAGCATTGCGCACCCAATATAGGTTGGGAGGAAAAAACCACTTTCATGTACTAAGTTTTATGTACTCTCGGTCTCCAAGGTTATCTCCAATCTTTTGTATCAAATCGTGCATGTTTGGGCAAACGTTTCAAGGTGAACACATGCAATAGGAGATGAGAACACACGGCCACCATGATTTGAACTGTTTGGGAAGGCGGCGGACTCCACTGGGCTTCTCCTACCAATATGGAATATAGAAGAAGCCCACGTTCATTCCTTTTCTCTCCCACGGTGAGCACAACAGCACCATGCAGGTGGGTCACCCTCCTCGCTACAGATTGTTCATGCTCAAGTTGGTGTCTGAAACTTAGGGTGAGCTGTCAGTGTCTGCAAGGTGTTCACCGTCGGCGTCTGGCACAGCTCCGCCACAACTCACATGTCCTTTTTATGGTGCTCTACAACTCAACCTCTGAGTGAAGAAGCCGAAGAAAGAGAAGGATATATGATGATGGTGAAAGCTCGCCAGCAGCGATGAAAGTGAACGGTACCACCGACGAGGAAGAAGGTGAAGGACGATGGTGTGGTCTCTTTGTGACCGCGACTCTCTCTTTACGGCAACCCAAAGTTCCAATGCTCATTAGCGCCTATGTCTCTTGCAGTGTTGGTGGCGGAGTGGTTGAAGCTCACCAGCGGCCTTGGTGATTGATGCTGCCGCCAGCCAGAGAGAAGTCGAAGGTGAAGGGATAGTGAACAAGATTGAAACTCCCAACTCTCCTCATCCTCACGCCAGCTTACTCCCTTATGCATGTTGGAATCACAAGAAAACTAGGTTGGGTCTAAGGGATTCGGAAAAGGGACTAAAATTAAAGATTTGAAAGTTTGTTGAGGGACTAAACTAAAATATTGAAACCTTTTGTGACCAACCATAGTTTTCAAACCTTTTGGGCCCTTTTCTGAAATTTGCTCTGGTTCATTCCTTTATCAATTTGTATTTTCCAAAGATTCTGGGTCATTTTCTGTAATTTTCACAAAAACAAAAACCCAAAATAAAATATGAGAATATATAATAAACATGGATTAGTCACATATGGCTACTCTCTGATGAGAGAACTGTAATTAGTTTTATCTGTGTTATTAGATGGTTATTCCCAAACAAGGTCAAGGATATGGAAGTTGTTTTGTCTGGCAAGAGTAATGGAGGAGTCAAATATTGCAAGATATGCAGTATTTTAATTTAGTATATTTTCCTTTTTTTTTTAATAATAACTGAACTTTTTTTATTTTATCAAATTTTAATTTTTCACTTAAATTTGCACAATGTATACAAATAATATATCTATACACACACACACACACACACACACACACACACACACACACGTAGTATTCAATAAGATTCATACCATTTTCAGTCATTTTTCATCTAAACTGACTTTTCAAATAATAATCCAAACAGGTTTAAGGTTAGAAAAAAGTCACTTCTACAACCGTCAATCCAAACATAAATCACATTTACAATATGACTTTTATCCTATCTTACTTTTGTAAAAATCAAATTAAAAAAAAAGTCATTTCTGCTATCACTAACCCAAACAGTTCCTAATACGACTAGTCAAATCCCAGTCTTTACCTAGTGCTTTATATCAAAAAAAGGCCTAAGGATTTTGAGGAGGAGGAGGAGAGAGTGGCTCTTTATTTCTCTCTCTCTTTTTTTATTGTAGCACTCCATTTTTCTTACCTACATGTCCCCTCCACTTCTTTATTTTTACGGTTTGAGATTTAATATTTTATAAAAATATTATTATAATATTTAAATAATAAAAATATAAATAAATAAATTTAATTATTAAAATTATTTTTTAAAATTTCCTTCATTACTTTTGGCCTTCATATATTTAATAATAATTCCTTTCTTAATTTTTCAGAATTCTCTTAGCTAAAAATAAGTTTTTTTAAAATAAATTTATTTTCTTGAGGTCTTAATTAAGTCCTTCAAGCCTCCTCAACAATCCATAAATTATTAATTCAGAACTTCAAAGTTCAGATGTTAGAGAGAAGAAGAAGAGAATTGGAAAGAAGAATTGCAAATGTTTACTGATACATTGATAAGTGTTTCCGCCACATAACTTACCGAGGACTCTTAAAATTAGCCACAATTTGACTATGAAAAGTAATTGGCAAGTAAAGACAAAACAAAAAAACATAACATAAACATAAAACAAACAAATAAACAAGTTAAAACAAAGAGAGAATTCTAATTAAATATATCTAAAATAATCAAAACCAAAATCAAGTCTACCAAATCTCATTCCCAATTTAGTTAGGCCTCTTAACTTTATTGGAAACTTATTAAAACAATTACAAAATATATTATAAAAATTAAAGCAAAATTTAAATGCAACTAAAACCACTTGTTCAACTAAATTTAAGCTTGAATAATGAATGAGAATAGAAGATATTTTCAATAGCCAGTCAAATAATTAAAGTGTATCATTTTAATTTATTTGGGTTCAAAGAGAAGCTGTTATATGTTCAGTTCTATGTGAAATTAAATAAAGCTTTTATAATTAATATTTTTTCATAGGGAATTAATCAACAAGAAAGAGAAAGTCTGCATTGGACACGATCGTTATAATCTGTTGTGAAAAATACACCACTAACGTAAAATATATATATATATATGTATATATAATTTCTCAGTTCAACCGTACATAAAGAACCCAAAGTTTATATGCTTAAACTATACAGACTCAAATGCAATTACTAGGAGGTAAGCCATTTGATGGTTAGAAAAAATTGCTTCCCATTTTCTGGTGTGTGTGTGTGTGTCAAACAATATGACCTGCTTTATTTTTCTTCTTATAACTTCTGTTCACTTTTTACAAACACTTGATGCTAATCAAGTATATTTGGATGCAAACCTCTTTACAAGCATGAGTTTATTATATCTTTTTTATTCTTTTTTGTTGTTTTTTTAATTATTTTTCTCTAATAGAAAATGAATTTAAAATGAGATTTTGTTTTTCATCATTTCATTAATCATAGTTTTTAAATATAGCTACTAATTTACAATCCCAAAATATCGAAAGATATCATGAATTGTTGGTAAAACTATAATCACAGAAAGATAGGATCACACATGATATTTAAATCTTGGAAAACAATTTTTTAAGTACTTTGTAGCACATCAATTATGCAACGTGCCCTCTTGTTATACACAAATTTGGATGTTCTATCAAGTTAAACTCTTTTCTTTTATCCGCCATCTTTTCCTGCTCAATTTTCTTTTATCGATTTTTGTCGGCTGTCCCTAGCTTTTCTAGTTTCCAAATGTATTAGTTTCCTATTAAATAGTTAGTATAAAATTACAACATAAAAAACTTTACATTTTCAAACAAATCTTCAATAACCATGGCATCTAACGTGTAGTTTATGATTTCTCTAAAATTTTGCTTTAAAAATTTTACAAAGACTTGAAAAATAACAGGAATAAGTTTATTTGTATATATTCTTTTGTGTATGAAAGTCATGTTTTCCATAAACTCTTTTTTTTCCTGTCCAGGTGTTGTACCCAAAGGGATAGGCAGTTTTGATCAACTAAATGTCTTAGACTTGTCTGATAATTATTTGAAAGGACCTATTCCTTCCAACATATTCAACATTTCAACATTGACATATTTGAGCCTCGGACTTAATTCCCTCTCTGGCGTTCTCCCATCATATTTAGGAATTGGCCTTCCAAACTTGAAGACGTTAAGGTTGGGGGAAAATGGACTAACTGGACAGATTCCAAACTCATTTTCTTACATTTGTCATCAAATAAATTTAATGGAGCTACACCCAGTGTCCTTGGGAATTTAACAAACTTGATCGAACTAGATTTGGATGAGAACCATTTGAGTGGGTTGATTCCTGATACAGTTAACAAATTACATAGCCTTCAACGTTTAAGTATTAATGACAATAGATTGCAAGGGTTCATTATAAATGAGCTTTGCCAACTTAAAAGTCTAAGTCAGCTGTATCTTGCTAACAACATGTTTTCAGGAGTGGTTCCAGAATGTCTTGGGAATACTTCTTTGCAAGTGTTGAATTTTAGCTCTAACAAATTGGTTTCTCATATACCCTCTTCTCTATGGAGTCTCAAAGATATCTTGGTTTTAGACATATCCTCCAACGCCCTAAGTGGAATAATTTCACCAGAGGTATCAAACTTGAGGGCAATTATACTATTGAACTTGTCAAGAAATCAAATTTCAGGAAGCATCCCAACAACTATGGGCAGCTTGGAAACTTTGCAAACCCTATCTTTGGCTGAAAACAAATTACAAGGGCCTATTCCTGAATCGCTTAGTGGCATGATAAGCATGGACTCCCTAGATCTTTCCCATAATTATTTGTCTGGCGTGATTCCAAAGTCCTTAGAGTCATTACTGCATCTTAAATACATCAATCTTTCCTACAATTTATTGCATGGAGAAATTCCAAATGGTGGCCCTTTTCAAAATTTTACTTCTCAATCTTTTATGATGAATAAAGATCTTTGTGGGAAATCCCAACTACAAATCCAACCATGTAAGAAAGGAAACAAGCACAAATCAAATAAAGTGATGTTGATGATAAAATGCTTATTGCCTATCATAGCTGCCATTTTGATTGTTTCAGTCATTGTCTTTCTCAAGAATAAGAGAGATGATGATAATAATTCAACAAAGAGGGATTTAATAAATTTGGATTCACCAACCAGGATATCCTACTATGAGCTTCTACAAGGAACAAATAGATTTGATGAGAGTAATCTTGTTGGTTCTGGAAGTTTTGGATCAGTATACAAAGCAGTTCTTCCAAATGAACATATAGTTGCTGTCAAAGTGTTTAACTTAGACATGGAACAATCATCAAGAAGTTTTGATATTGAATGTTCTACCATGTGCAATTTACGCCATCGCAATCTCATTAAGATCATTAGTAGTTGCTCAAATGATCATTTCAAATCTCTAATAATGGAATTCATGGAAAACAGGAGTCTTGACAAATGGTTATACTCTCATAACAATTATTTAGATGTCTTGCAAAGGTTGAACATAATGAATGATGTGGCAGCTGCTTTGGAGTATCTTCATCATGGTTCTTCTACAATAGTTGTTCATTGTGATGTGAAACCAAGCAATGTTTTATTGGACAAAGATATGGTGGCTCATCTTAGTGATTTTGGTATTTCTAAATTGTTTGGTGAAAAACAATTGGAAATTTATACCAACACTTTGGCTACAATTGGCTATATGGCACCAGGTAATGATTTAATAATGATATTTTGAATTTATTTCTATATTCAATTTCAAGCCAATATTTGACATCTTCATGTGCAAAGATTTAAATTAATGATACAAAAGAAAGCTTAACCACAAACCTTACATTATTGACATAATGACTTCTATACTAATCATGCAATATGACATACAGAGTTTGGATCAAAAGGAGTTGTTTCCACCAAAGGAGATGTGTATAGTTATGGGATTTTGCTAATGGAAATGTTTACAAGGAAGAAGCCAACAGATGAGATGTTTGTTCAAGGATTAAGTTTGAAAGATTGGGTAAGCAACTCCACACCACATTCGATCATGAACATTATAGATTCCAATTTGCTACACAGTGAAAATCAAAATACTGAAAATATGCTACCTTATATGTCATCAGTTTTTGTGTTAGCATTAAATTGCTCCATTGACTTACCAGAGGCACGACTTACTATGGTTGATGTTGTAGTATCATTAAAAAAAATCAAGGCTTTGTTTATGGAAAATGCTTGAGACACCACTAGTTAGATAAATGTTAAATCAAATTTCAGCAACTGTTTCTTTAACCTTGTGATTGTTTACCAAGTAATCTTGTAAATTTGAGTGATTCTATATATACTGTAATAATATATAATGCATTTGAAATTTTCTGAGTTGATTATATTGGTCTTGGATTTCTTCATATTTTGTTTTTCTGTTTCAACATTTTGGTTTTCAATTATAAGAACCGTGAATCCACTCTTTTTCTTAAAGTTACTTTATACAGTTGGGATTTAATTTTGGAAGAAAAGGATTTTAAGATTAATGAAAATAAGCCCTACATTTTTCTTTTTATCCTCTATCCTATACTTATGTTTTTTAAACATCTTGATATTAGAGAAAAATCCACTTAAATTTGTTTGAGAAATTAAATAATTTTTTTTTCGTCATACCTTCTAATATTTATAAGTCAAATTTTCCAAATGGTTTATTTTACAATGTAGATTTAGATATCATACAACCAAGTTAGCCATTTAAGAATACTCTCCCTATGTATTGGAAAAAGCAATTAAGCACTATCGAACAAGTTGATAGACTTTGTATATTCCATTGCAATTCTTTATTCCTCCTCTTCTTTTTAGATAATTAGAAAAGTAGCTATTAGGTTCTAATCAAACAGAAGTAGTATCATAGTATTAGCAACTGCTGAAGAGACCATCAATGGAGGCTTCAAATGTCCAAGAAAGATTGAGTCATAATTACACTAATAAACCATAACAGTAGAACAAGACAGAAGGACACGAAATCAGTTAAAGTTACCTTGATTTTCTCCTAATTATTCTCTCACTTCTTTCTCCTCCTCCCAAGTGTCCTGAGAATTGTAGGAAAAATGAGGGGTAAAAGATTTTAAAAAGCTAATAAAAAAGGTGACTTTTAAAATGACCATTTTACCACTATTTTCTATTCAATAAAAATATTTCAACTTTTGAATTCAATTTTTTTTAAGAGAAATTTAGCTTAATGTATATTTTGTACTCCTCATTCTATATAACTTTGGGTAAATGAAACAAACCCATTTGGAAGATCCCTTATGGGATTCTCATCATTATCATATTTATAATTACCTTTTTTTAAAAAAAATTATAATTAAAAGAATCAACGTCTGAACTTATTTTTTGTCAATAAGACAATTGGATTTTTAAATACCCTATTAGAATTTAGAGCTTTGTGATAATAGTTTCATTCCTTCCCTATGTAAAACACTTCTAATCTTGTATGGAATTAACATGAAGACTTCATAAATAACATTTTCAAATTTTCTTGCAATGACTCCAGATATTTAAATCATTAAGTAAAATAAATAACAAGTAAAATTATATAAAATAAGTAATAATGTTTTAAATTTGTTGAAACTATATCACTAAGCCTCTAATATCACCTAGGCTCACTTGGTTACCAGGGTGCTCTTAATACTCGACTTATCCCTCAGGTCTTGGTCTCAAGTCCCAGGGGAGGCGAAAGAAATCCCTAAACTTAGGGGGTCCTTGTGTGGCTTGTTTGGAAGTGCAGAGTGGGGGAAAATACCTTACATTGGCTCCATTATTTATTCTCTTCATTTGTTCATCATGTCTGAAAGTCTGATTCTTTGGCCTACTAATAATGATGTGCTTCTATTTCATCACCTTTTTCAGTGTGCAAAGAATTTTACTTAGGCTCGCTAATCATAATATTTGCTTATATTTCACTCCTTTTTCTGTGTGCCTAGCCAGTTTTCAACCTGTTTAAAGGGGTTTATAATTATAATTTTTTTTAAAAAAAATCCAGGCTTCAGGCCAAGCTAAGCCTTTGTGCAGGTCAGGCTTAAGCTGAAAAAAAGGCTTGTGATAGGCCATAGGCCAGGCTTAAACCAACTTGTTACAATATAAGCCTAACTTGTTAAGGATAAAGCCTAGCCTGTTTCCACTCCTGTATTGGTATATAAAGCAACCCCAAGTGTCACAATCGCATACTTCACCATCTCAAATCAATTGGTTTGGCTTATATATGTGTGCGTGTGTGTGTAATATGATTTGAATTAAGGGGGCACGTGCCCCTACTTTATTATTATTTGATCATTATATATATATATATATATATATATAATATTTTAAATAATAACAATAACACCATCATTATTATCCCTTTTTGTATTATTAATTTATAATTCCCCTTCCTTCTGTGAATCATATTTTAAATAAATCCTTTTTATTATTTTAGTCATGGTATGATAAATCCATTTATCATAATAGATGCTTTCTTACTGTAATTAAATCATAACATAAAAAATTGGGATCTTACATAATGGAATGACAAGCTATGCAATTCGAACAAGTATGTATTATGAAATTGATGTAGTTCATCTGCAATTCTCTTGCTACCTTTTTATTCTTTATTTTGATTGCTGACTTTTCTCTCCCTTTTTTTCTTGTCTCTTGCTATTTTTTTCCTTTGTTTTTCTATACTCTCTTTCATTTGGTTTTTCAATTTTCTTTTGAGAGAATCTTCCCTTTTTTTTTTTGTCTTATTCTTCATTTTCAATTTCTCTAGTTGTTCCTTTTTCTTTGCAGCCAAGCAATCACATTTCCTTTTCATCATGTGCAACTATACACACATCATCATAGTAATTTCGCACACTTATTCATAACCGCACAAGGGTGATAAGAAATAAAAATGATGGGCTCAAATGGGTTTTGCAAGGGATAAAGTATTTTAGTGGGTTGTGTTTGGGTCATAGGAATGTGAAATGATTGCCTCAATCATATGCATGTACTCTCATGTGAATTGGCATTGATTAAGAGCTAAGACAAGTTTTTGCGAGTTATAGAACTAGAGAGTATGCGCACAACATTTAATGAACCAAACAAGCTCAAATATCCTTCCATGTGGGCTAATTCACTCGACTTCACTTACAATGTTGAGCCATATGTATTACTAAGCTTAATACTGTCAGTTTCCCAAGTTCACACAGTTTGTATCTCTTGAAGCAACTCTATTCCACACATTCCCTCAAACACTTACTAATATGTCTTTCTTTACTAGAATTTTAAGAAGAATGTGTAACCTCCCCAACTGTAATTATATCTGGATTATGAAATTCTAGTGAAATAGAGACCAATAAGACAAAAAAAAAACATTTATAATCCCTCATCTTCAAGATGGGGTATCCCAAAAAACAGTTCAAAAACATAATTCATCTGGTCCCACATTCACTTTTGGATACAATTACCTATGCAGTTAAATCACATTCATAAATATTAAAGTGCATAACTAAAATCCCAGCAACCTCGGGTTACATGTATATATATAATGGGTTTAAAGTTTCCTAAAATGGGGATTACATATTCAAAAATTATATTTACATCCCATGTACATACAGTAATCCCAAACCAAAACAGATAACCAACACCCAACCAAATGTTTCTAATAGATCCTAACCACTCCGGGTTGTCCGCTTCTCTTTTGAGCCACTTGCCCTGTCTAAAATGTTAGTCATTGGAAAGAATGAGATTCTAAAGAATTCCAGTAGTTACAAATCACTCATACAGTATATAAACTCATAGCATGTAAGTTTATCATGTTCAGAAGTAACACAATGATTCATGGTTCACGCCACAAACAACAGCATTTACAGCTGTAATCACAATGCACTATGCCCGCTTTCACGGTAAACACTATGCCAACTTTCGCTGTAATCACTATGCCCACTTCTGCAGTAAACACTATGCAGCAGCATCACAAGGCATAAGGTATCACAAAGCTCCACAAAGCATCACAAGGCATCACAAAGCAGCAGCAACAGCAACATAATACATGATAGACATACATACAATACATTTACACAAAGTATAAGAGAGGAGTCACTACCTTGTTCTTTCCTAGCGTTCTTTGGCACAGTGGGCTCACGAGTTTGGTAGATATCAAATCCTATAACCAAATTAGGGACAACCCGATCAATTTCTTTTCCAAATACTTATTTCTATAATACTCTAAGTTGGTTATCATTTAAACTCTTTGGGTGGCTATTAGAGGCCTAAACATATGCCAAAAGGGTTGAGAGGAACTACCCTGAATACCTCTTTTTCAGAAGCAGAACACTGATTTTTGGCTGACTCACTGGAGTAAAGATGACCTCACTTGAGTGATGAAAGACTTGCACTCAAGTAAGAATGGCTCTCACTTGCGAGTGTTTGACAGTGAGCAACAACCATAGCCAAAAAATGCTCACAACACTTGAGCATGAGGTTTTGTACTCGAGTGATGACTCCAAATTCACTCGAGTCCTTGAAAGTGCAACACAGGGAGTGATAACCTGAGAGTACAGACAACTTTCACTAGTGCAAAATACTAATTTAGCTACATGATTTTATATCAGTTACTTAAAGAACCGAAGTGATAATTCATGTGACATAATTTTGCTTCTGTTTTACGCGTAACTGACGCCGTAATGTACAATATGGCATCAGTTACTTGAAGAACAGAAGTGATAATTCATGTGACATACATTCGCTTCTGTTTTAAGTGTAACTGACGCCGTAATATATAATATGACATCAGTTGTATAGTCAACTGATGTCGTAATTAAGATGCTATAATAATAATAATTATGGGATCAGTTTATTGAGCGCCATAAGCCATAATTAATATAAAGTTTTGGAATTTACTTGTGAAATAAAATAAATTTAAAATATAACATGTCATAATTGTAATTAAATACTATAAATAATTTTTTCCAAAATATAATTATATTCACTAGTACAAAATACTAATTTAACTACACGATTTTGTATTAGTTACTTGAAGAATAGAAGTGATAATTCATATAACATAATTTCGCCTCTGTTTTATATGTAACTGACGCTATAAAGTACAATATGACATCAGTTACTTAAAGAATGGAAGTGATAATTCATGTGACATAAGTTTGCTTCTGTTTAAAGTGTAACTGACGCAGTAATATAGAATATGACATCGGTTGTTTATTCAACGGATGCCGTAATTAAGATGCTATAACAATAATAATTATGGAATCGGTTTAGTAAGCACCAGAAGCCATAATTCATATAAAGTTTTGGAATTTAATTGTGAAATAGATAAATTTGAAATATAACATGTCATAACCATAATTAAATATTGTAAATAAATTTTAAAAAATATTTTTTCCCAAAATATAATTATATTATAGTTATATTTTAAATAACTTTTTTTAAGTGGGTTATTTATAGCTCAGGACCATCTGATAGAGATTAATGAACTTCTTTTGACTACTTAACTATACATAGTTAATTATTAAAAAAATGGATGATCAATTTATGGGTGGAACTTAACCCATAATTTATAATTTATTTATAGAGCTTACTTATAGCATCGGGTTCTATAGGAAACCAAGACCTTAATTATAACCCATATGGCTCTAAGGAAGTCTTAAAAATATATTAACTATTTTTTTTCTAAAGAAAAGGAAATATTGCGTCGATTCCCACGCCACCTGACCCCCTAATGCCTTCAACAAAAACCTCCACTACTCTGCTAACTTCACGGCTTCTTTATGAATTTCACTCTAGCTCTGCTAACTTCGCAACTTCCCTTCATCACTGTTGACGTAGCAGCTTCCAGATAGAGCACTATAAAAAACACTCAATTTTTGACAGAATTTGCTACGGAATTTTTTCCATGGCAAATTCTGTGGAAAATCCGTCAGAAATTCCATTGGAAATTTTTTCGTAGCTAAATTTGTCACGGAATTAACCACAAAAAAGTTCTATTGCTAAATTAGCCACGGAATTGCGTCACAAATTTTGCGAAAAAAGTTTTTGCCACGGTGCCATGGAACTTTTCCGTAGCATATTCCGTCGCAAAATTTTAAAATGTATAAAATTTTATATTAAAAATAATATTATAAATATGGCTAAATTAGCCACAGAATTATGTCACAAATTTTGTGAAAATTTTTTTTGTCAGGTGCCATGAAACTTTTCCGTGGCACATTCCGTCGCAAAATTTTAAAATGTATAAAATTTTATATTACAAATAATATTATAAAATTAATTATTAAATAATTTTAATTAAAAATAAAATATTATTATTAATGAATATTTTATTATTATTTATTGATACTATATTTAAAAGTTTTGACTAAAATAATATTTTTAATATTATTATATTAGTTATTATTTAATTTTATTTAAAAATAAATTATTAGTTATTAATATTATATTTATAATTTTATATTAAAAATAATATTTATAATATTAAATTATTTGTTATTAATTAATTTAAATTAAAAATATCTTTAAATTTAGAAAATTGATTAAAATATAGTTATAAAAATATTTATTAAATATTTTAAATTTATTGAATTTGAAATTAATTAATCATAAATATATAAATATTTTTTTGGAATTTTTATTTATTTTTAATAATATTTTATATATTATTAATTTTATATTATGATAATATTATATATATAACATTATGTAATAAAATAATGCAGGTTCATCTTGGCGTAACTGGCAAAGGCTCGAGCGTGAAGGCACCAGGAGCATGAGGTCGCGGGTTCGAACAGGAAGAGAGGCATTTTCAAGATTGCGCACGGAGGTGACACTTGGCTCACTTCCAGGAGGGACACGTGGCAGCGCTCGGAGGTGACACATGGCAGCGCAATGAGGAGACATTTGGCGCACTTCGAGGAGGGACACGTGGTGCATTGCAAGGAAGGTGGACATGTGGCAGCAGTAGGAATAGGAAGTGACACGTGGTAGCGTGAGGAGGAGACACGTGGCTGAACCAATGATGAGGTGGCCTCCTACAGACGTGACATGTATTATGGCGTCGGTTTAGTTACAATGTGAAGCCGTAATATATTCATTTACGGCGTTATATCTTAAGCAACTGACTCCATAATATATTCATTTACGATGACATATCTTAAGCAAGTGACGCCATAATATATATTTTTCGCTACGGCTAATTCCGTTACACCCTAAATACTGTGGCGAAAATGTAATCTTAACTGATGCCAAATTAACTTTTTACACTAGTGTTTGGGACTGGAAGTGCACTCGAGCATAACCCTTGGCACTCGGGTGAGAAGACTACACTTGCGAGTATCAGAGCACACTCTTGAAAATTGGCTTGTGAGTGAGGACCCGAGATGCAGCCCTTAACATGAACTCATAGCTTTACTCGAGTTAACCCATGCTCACTCGAGTAATCATCAATATCACTCGCGGGTTAAGAAGTGTACTCGAGCTTCCTTCATGAAAACTCAGACAAAACACGAAGGAAAAGGAAACATCAAACTGATGCACTCGAGTGAGACCCTCCTCACTTGAGTGATGCTTATCAGATTGCCAGATCGCAGCAACTGACAGAAATTTCCAGATTGGCCAAAACTGATCCCAGTGGTTACCAAACTCCACACAAAGTTCATTCCCACTTAAAATTACATAAGGAACCTATTGACAACCTCAAAACACCCAAAAACCCATTTTAACAACAATCTTGCCCTTAGGTCTCTATGACACACACATTACCCAATTCCATTCAACTCACTTCCAAATTCAAAACCATATCCAACACTTAAATAACTTCACAATAAACCAATTCCAACATCATTAACCATATCATTTATGCATTAAAAAATTGGCATAAAACCAGGGCAAATTCCAGAATTTATCAACCTTAACCAAAAATCACAATAAATATACCAAAAAGCATCAAATCCTTATCTCTTCAACTTGCCAATACCAAAACCTTGATTCTCAAACTTCCAAATTGCTCCAACACCCAAACTACCACCTTTCAAAATTTTGAAATCATCAAGATTAAGCCCTCAATGAGGTGCACAACATTAGAGAAGAGGTCTAGAGCATTAGAGGCCAACAAAGGCATCAAAATCTCACCTTTCTTCTTTGGTGCTCATCAGAAATGGAGGGATAGAGAGAGATTATGAGAGATAAGGAAGATGATGATGATGAGTGTAATTTTTCCCTTTGCCCATACTCCCTACCGAATAGGAGAGAGAAGAAAGAGAAAAGGTGGGTGTTTGACTTTTGGCATCATCCTATGGTTCACAAAATGCCACTTGGCAACATCTTGCTCACTTCCTCCATAAGCTCACATAAACTCAAAGCATACAATTCCGACCCATTGACAATTAATCTCAACCATTGATCTCTAATCACCAATGAGTTTCCTCTTTGGTAATTGACAATTGGTCGGTAAATTTCCAATTTTTCCATTTTCCCCCTGGGTTAACTATGATTATTAAATCATCGCTATGAACATTTATATCAAATTCGCATCACATTTCTCCAGAAGTGTTTAATTACACTAGCCCTTAATCTCAAATTGGGTCATTATAATTCTCCCCCCCGTAAAATAAATTTTACCCTCAAAATTTGACCACACAACTTGAGCTATAAACTCCGGATATCGCCTTCGCATATCCTCTTCCGCTGCCCAAGTTGCTTCTCTCTGGGTCATTCCCTTCCAGATCACTTTCACATAAGGAATACTTCGGTGTCTAAACCATTATTCTTCACTATCTATAATCTGCTCTGGCTCCACCACATACGTGAAGTTATCTTGCAACTCTACTTCCTCATACTCAACGATGTGAGATGGATCTAGTTGGTACTTCTTTAATTGGGAAACATGGAACACATAGTGGAGTCTGCTTAAGTTCGGGGGTAGAGCTACTCGATATGCAACAGGCCCAATCCTTCCAAGGATCTCAAAAGGACCTATATACCTCGAGCTCAGCTTCTTTCTCTTGATAGCTCTCTCAATGCCAGTAACTAGAGATACTCTCAGAAACACATGATCACCAACTTCAAACTCTAGAGGCCTTATCCTCTTGTCAGCATAGCTTTTCTGTCTAATCTGTGCTGCAAGAAGCCTCTTACGAATAATCCGAATATATGCTGAGGTTTGATCAACAATCTCTGGCCCATAAAGCTTCCTCTCAGACAATTCATTCCAACACAATGGTGATTAGCATTTTCTTCGATACAACGCTTCATACGATGCCATCTAAATGCTTGTATGATAGCTATTGTTGTAGGCGAATTCAGCAAGTAGAAGAAAACGATCCCAACTTCCTAAGTCGAGGACACATGCACGCAGTATATCTTCTAGGGTCTGAATAGTCCTCTCTGACTATCCGTCTGTTTGAGGATAATAGGTTGTACTGAATCTTAACTGAGTTCACAAGGCTTCATGCAATGCCCTCCAGAATCTCAAAGTAAATCAGGGATCTCGATTAGAAATGATATTCTTTGGTATGCCATGGAGCTTCACAATCTCTCGGATATAAATCTCTACTAGCTTGTCCGGAGAGTAACCATCGTTGATCGGTACGAAGTGCGCTGACTTCGCTAACCAGTCCATAATTACCCAAATTGCATCGTAGTTTTTGACTCTAGGTAATCCCACAACAAGGTCCATGGTCACACTTTCCCATTTCCATTCCGGAATCTTAGGACTTTACAATAAACTAGGCGGTCTCTGGTGCTCGATCTTTACTTTCTGGTATGTGAGACACCGTGCCATATATTTCGTTACATCACTCTTCATTCCCGGGCACCAATGCATGGATGTCAAATTATGAAACATTTTGGTCATACCCAAATGAAGAGTATATCGGCTCTTATGCGCCTCATCTAAGATTTTCTATCTCAACTCCGTCTTAACTGGAATACAAATTCTCTTATGATAACGAACCAATCCGCTAGGCGATAGATTATAGCCTTGAGCTTCTCCCTGCTCAATTCTAGCTAGATTACGTTGTATCCAGCCATCTTGCCTTTGAGCCTCTTCAATCTCAGCTCTCAAATCACTTTCCCCTTAGGAAATAGTGTAATTGGCATAGATGATCTAGTTTGACAAATTCATATCATGAAAATTAGCAATCAATTTCCCCTCTTGTATCACATAGCTGCCACAAGCACTGTCTTTCGACTAAGAGCATCAACGACTACATTTGCCTTACCCGGATGATATTTGATTTCCAGGTTGTAGTCCTTAAGCAACTCCATCCAACGTCGTTGTCTCATATTCAATTCTTTCTGATCATATAGATATTTGAGACTCTTGTGGTTGTAGTATAGTTCTATCGTCACATCATACAAATAATGCTGCCAAATCTTCAAAGAAAACACAATAGCCGCAAGCTCCAGATCATGAGTTTATTTTTTTCACCATTGTGACTTTATTTTTTTTCTTTGAATTTTTCTTTTCTTTTTTTTTTATACTTTTTTCTCTTTTCTAATTTCTTTCTTTTGACTTTTCACATGGCATTTGTTTTTTTCTTTTCCTTTTCTAATATATAATAGTACTCTCTCTTTTTTTCTCTTTTTTTTAGTGCTAGGAAGAACTTGATAAAGGATGCAAACATAGCATTTATATAATGAAATAGAAACAAAAGTGAAAGGCTCAATGGGGTAAACTAAGGTAAATGATGAATGGTTTGTGTTTGGGTAAATGAGTGATGAAATGAATGCCAATGTCATCTTTATCCATACCATTGCAAAATGTAGGCTCAAGCAAGAAACAAAACAAGTTCTAGAGAGCAATAATCTAAGTGGATAAATGACATAATGAAATGAACAATTAGGCCCAAAACACCTTCCAACTAGGCTTTTTGTTTCGTAACAAACTCATTAAAATTAAACCATGCATCATTAAAACATTTGAATTTTGTGGCAATTCACTAATTCAAAGCAAGTTTCAACCATGAATCCAACTAAGAGTAATTGAGATACTTGATCATGACTAAAGGCTTCAAAAATCTAAGTGAATTGGACCAAAAATAACAGAAGACACAAGCAGGAGATAGAGGCATATGATATCACAGTGAAATTCGTCATAAGAATAAAACACACTCCCCCACACTCAATCCTTACATTGCCCTCAATGTAATGCACAAAAACAAAGAACCTAGACACACTTATCTCTTGGGTGAAGTGAATGTTGTGAAGTCCAATTCAAGATTGAAGCACAACACATCATCATCACAAAGAGAGAGATAAGACAAGACATAAGTGGAAATAGTTATTAGAAATTAGGCATAAGATTATAGAGAAAAGGGTAGTGTAGAATAAGGCTAAGCACAAGAATACGATTCAAAATGGAGTTTATTCAATTGAAAAATGCAATATAACAAACTACTTTTGACTACTGAGAAGTCCCTCCCCCATACTTGTTCAATTGCATATATCATCAAAAAAAAATAAGGAACAAGGTAAGGAAAGAGACTACCGTGTAGTCATGGTGGCTGATAGCTAGATAGGAAAATCAAAAGGAAGCTCAGTGTTTTCCTCCTCAGCAGTATAGGCCCAAGTAGGACTGGAGTTTCCCAAATGCAAAGATAATAAGAATGAGGGCAATCACCAAGAGAATTAGCCTGCAAAGAATTAACCAAAACAACAGCAGTACCTACTCCAAGGATGCCACATGAATCAAAATACTTAAATCCATGGAAAGTATTAGGACCAATGAAATGACATAATGGTGCATGTAATGTGAAAAGACTAGAGTCGGGTGCATTCAATAACAAGTGCTTCTCACAACCAATAAAATCAACTAGTGGCATACAACAAGCAACACTAGGTATTAAAGAATTCATTTGGATTTCAGTAATGGTAGTGACATAGTCAAGCACCACTCTATCATCTATAACAAAATCCAAGTCAATAGAATCACTAACAACATCAAATCCTAATAAATCAGGAGATAAATCACATGATAAGATTTGGGAGTATGATTCATGAATATGCTTGACATCATCTAGTAAAGAATTATGATCATCACAAAGCACCAAACTAGGTCCAATCAATTCAAGTGAATCAAGGTGAATCTCTCTTGCCAAACCAAAAGCACTATTAATTGAAATAATGGGTACATACTTGTCATCATAAAATATGTGCACATTGAACTCTTGTAAACAAAGATTGACCTTAGAGTTAGTGATCAATTGTGATTTAACATCTGTATCTTCACTCTTGTGTGAAGTGGAAAGTGCAGAATCCAATATAGAATTAGAGTGCATCAAGTCACTTTCACAAGTAAAAGAGGGAGAAGAAAAGAAAGATAAAGGAGTTTGATTCTCAACATCATGCATGGCATACATATCACTAAGTTCTAGAGGATGGTCATCTCTACTTCTATGCATTACAACAAATTTAGGATATTTCTCATCAATGCAATCCATACAAATTGTATTTTCATCACATGAACATGTAGTTTCAGCTCTAGCATCATCATTATCATGCAAATCATCACTCAAAGTATCATGCAAAGAAGTATAATCATTACAAGGCATAAGCTCATCCAAACTACTACTACAAGAATCAATGGGTTGAGCAATTACATGTTCAAGCATTAGAGCGAATTCAACAATTATTTCCTCATCCACCTCATTATCACTTAAATCGTGAATTACTTCATCAATCAAAATAGTGTGAGAGTCAACTTTTATAAGGATAGGATTGTTACCAAAGTGTAAGAAAGACTCTTCATTGCCCATTTGTACTTGCTTCACTTCTTGTGCTTAGATGGATGTATTTAATGGAATCATTAAAGGTTGAGAACTCTCCACATATGAAGTAGCATAAAGCTCTTGATTTTGGGTTCCTTGTTCCTCCTTTTGTAAGTCTTGAGGCCATTGGGTTCCAACTGTACCTTCTGTCTTTACCCATAACATGTGATCATAGTAAGCCTTGAAGAATTCATCAATATCTTTCAACCGCTCTTCTCTCTTCTTAGAGCTATCAGTTGCTCCTTGATACATGAGTAATTGAAGGTATTGCTCTTAGAGTGTCTCATACTTTCTTGTTAAGGCACTTGTTAGGGAATCCATGTTGTGAGGTGAGAAAATGTTATCCAATCCACTAGGTTATGGGTCATGACATGGAGGTAGATATTCAAGGTAGGATGGGGGGAAGGTTTACAAAGTGGTGGGTGAAATAATTGGAATGAAGATTGAAATGAGGGTTGGTATGGGGAGTACAAGGGTAGATGGTAAAGGAGGTGGTTCATAGGATAGTCCTTGTGGTGAAGGGATGGGGTCAAGATTTAGGTTGTATGGTAGGGAACCAAAGTCTTGTTGTGGTCTATATAAAGGACTATGGAAAGGTTGGTGTGGTGAAAAAGATTGTTGGAGATAGGGTTCATGATATAGGTTGTGGAAGGATGAATCATATTCTTGACTATTGGAACCTCTCTTTAGACTTTCCAACTGGGCTTGAATAAGCTCTAATTGATATTGTATGTCTTTAAAGCTTTGTGAAAGAGGATCTTCCATTTTGGTAGTATTACCAAGAGCTTCCCAAAGATGAAGAATGTAAAGTTGTTCATCACAAAACAATAGTAAACCACACAATGGCCACTAAGAACATGATAGCAAAGCAACAAAATGCAAATTTCTTTTTATTTTTTTAAAGATACAAATGGAATGCAAAACAACTATGAATATAAAAAATGACTAAACCACTATCAAACACTCCAACAATGAACAACTACTTAAAACAAAGTCAAATACACACTAACAACCAAGAAAAATCAAAGAAAACCCTAGAAACAAACTTAATCAAAAACTTAGAAAAATACCAAAAAAAAGAAAGAAAATTCAGAAAAGTATAGCAAACCTTCGAATTTGGCTAATATCAGTAGACCTAATAGCCTTAGCTATTAGTCTTGCTTAAAATGCTAAAAACCTTTGACATGTTAAATTTCAGAATTTTCTATGCAAGAATATTTCAGTTCCAGTAAGACAGTGCTAATCAAAAATCAGATTTTCACCAAAATTCAAATAAATGCCACACATTTTTTACTCAACTAAGATACACTATGACAACTAAAAAGAACACTTAACTACTTAAAACCTTGGCAATCATCCTCCTCGGCAACGGCGCCAATTTGATGAACCCATATCGTGTGAGTTCTCAAAATAAAACTAGGTTTGGAAATGTAACGTAGTAGCTCAACCTAGGTCATTCTTGTGAGGAGATTAATTTCCAAATTTCTAAGTAGTAAAGTGATAAAAAAAACTTTAAAGCTGTGAGAAATCATTTTGAGAAATTGCATTTTTTTCAAACTAATGAAGTAAACTAAGCTAAAGCAATATTTTTGTATTTTTTCAGTTTTTAAAACAAAGAAGAAAATGTAATTGAAATTAACAATAGAAACAAGATAAATTCAATTAACTAATATAATGATTAAACAAGATTCCCTTGAGTTGAGGTTTTAGTCTTTCTTGCTTGCTAATGATATGAATTCCACAATATGAGTCAAGAAGATGGAACTAAGCTACCACTAGCTCCATACTTGCAATAATAATTTAATTCATTCTACCGAAACAATTAAATGAATAACACCAAATAATTCATACTCAAGGAGATGAATAGTCAACTTCCAATTCTAGCTTGTAATTACCATTACAAAAGTTCAAAATATTCAGTTGAATCATTTAAATCCACTTAACCAAGTTGAAATAAACAATTCAACCTACTCCTAATATGAATCATACAAAGCTTAATTAATCAACTCCTAGCTCAACCACCAAGTTTATTAACTTGGCATAAAACAATCTAGATCACAATTATATACTTAACCAAGCCATACAATTATGAAATAGAAATAGAGCTTAAGGAATTCCATTGAAGTTTAGAAGCTCAAACTATTACCCAACTCAAGGAAATCACCAAAGCTTAGCTACTCATTGGAGGAAGAGGATGAAGATTGATGAAGGAAGGAGAAAATAGCCATTGGATTGCAGCAGCCTCTCAATTCCTTCACGGTCCAGTAGCTAGCTCACGGCCTCTTCTCCTTTTCTTTTCACATTCGGTCTTGGTCTCCCCCTTTTCACACTTTATTTCCACTGCTGCTCCCTTTCTATTTCATTTCGGTAGCCTCCCTTTTTTCTTTTCGCACAGCCACTTGCTTCTTTATCAATTACTACCATCAGTCCAAGTCATCTTAATTCGGTCAAGCCTTCTTGTCTTGATTCAATTCGGTTCAAGTGTTTCTTTTCTTTTCCCCTTTCACATTTGGTCCAGCTGTTGCTTCTCTATTCTCCAATTCGGTTCAATTGTTTCTTTTCATTCATTGGTCAACTCCCTCCTTTCTCATTCAACCATTTTGGCTCAACACTTCCTTCTTCTTCATTTGTGCAATTATCCCAATTCGGTTCAATGGCTTTTCTCCAACAAGGTCAACAAATTTGGCTGATCCCTTCATCTCCAATTTGGTCCACTCTCTTTAATTCGGTCTACACCTCCTCCTTCTTCAATTAATTCAATCCCAGCTATTCCCTTCCTTTCCTTTTCGGTCAGCAGCCTTCCTTGTCTTTTCTTCAATTATTCCCTCACAGTTCAGCAACTTCTAATTCTTCAATTCTCCCAATTCATCCGCCACTCTCACACACAAAGCAATGGTCCCCACTTTCTCTTCTTTCTTCAAATCATTTAGGTTAAATAAGTAAGTTGTGCCATGTTTGGATAAGGAGGTGAAAATATATTTTAGCATTAGGCATTAAATTGCAACCACCAAACAAAGCCCTTACTCATTTAACCTCCTCTTAGAAAAATGTGAAAATAAATTCTGCACTTATGATGTTCCACTTTTGTCCCTTATTAAGCTCCAAAATAACATATTTAACCTTGACCACTCAAGTTGTGCCACATCATCACCTACAAAATTAAATTCACAAAGGTAATATCTTTTTCTCACAATTAAAGAATAATGGGAATAACAAATATTAATTAAAAATATAATAATTTAACTACTTTAATTCCAAAATTATTCTTTCACTAAAATGTCACATTAACACTTGATTATGCCCAAAATATTCAATCAAGTTCCACAAAAGCTAAGATTAATTAATAAAAATATATAAATATTGAGCTCAATCAGTGGGATAGTTCATATCATGAGGTTTGAGCTGCAGAGAGGCATAGGCCACCACACGTCCCTGTTGCATAAGGACACACCCTAATCCCTGCCTACTGGCATCACTATACACAACGTATGTCAAACTGGAATCAGGTATAATCAACACAGGTGCCGTAGTCAACCTCCTTCAACTCCACAAAGCAATTTTCACAATGTTCATCCCACACAAATGGGTTATCTTTTCTTGTGAGCTTGGTAATCAGCAAGGCAATACGGGAGATATTTTGAATAAATCTCTGATTATAACCAGCAAGACCTAGAAAACTGCGTACCTCAGTGATAGTTTCTGGCCTCTTCCAGTCTAGTACTGCTTCTACTTTACTGGGATCCACAGAGACCCCTTTTTGCGAGATAACATGGCCTAAGAATTTCACTTCTGATAGCCAAAACTTGTACTTACTCAATTTGGTATAGAGCTGCTTCTCACGCAATGTATTCAACATAATTCTCAAATGATGCTCATGCTCTTCTCTACTCTTAGAGTATATCAGAATATCATCAATGAATACCATAACAAATTGATCCAGATATTGTCGAAAGATACGGTTCATGTAATCCATGAAAACCGCGGTGCATTAGTTAGCCCAAACGGCATCACTAAGAATTCGTAATGACCATACCTGGTCCGAAAAGCAGTCTTCAGAACATCTTCTGCTTTCACTCGCAGCTGATGATACCCTGACCTTAGATCAATCTTTGAAAATACACAGGAACCGAATAGTTAGTCTAAAAGGTCATCGATTCAGGGAAGAGGGTACTTGTTCTTAATAGTGATCTTATTCAACTCTCTATAGTTGATACACAAACGAAGACTCCCGTCTTTCTTTTTGATAAACAAAACTGGAGCTCCCCAAGGCGACATACTGGGTTTAATAAACCCTTTCTCAAGCAAATCTTCAATATATTTATTTAACTCCGCCATTTCATTTGGGGCCATACGATATGGGGCTTTAGATATAAAACCAGCTCCAGGCACAATTTCAATTGGAAATTGAACTTCTCTTTCAGGAGGCAACCCACTTAAATTATCCAGAAATACCTCAGGGAATTCATTTACTACGGGTATACTACTCAAAGTTTCATTGGTTTCTCCTTGCACAGAAAAGAAAATCAGATAACCCTAAGAACCCTTTTTCAAATATTTCTCAGCCTTAGCTGTTGAAAGGAAATTTAGGCCAATATTCCCATCATCAATGCTTTAAGAAACAGGATACACTATTCTCCTATTTTCACAATCTAATAACACATTATTTGCTCTCAACCAATCAAAACCCAGAATGACTTCTAATTGGTAGAGCGGTAAACAAATCAAATCTACCACAGGTAATAAAGGAGTGACTTGCACCTGAGTCAAACAACGCTTGTAACACATATCCATTGAGAAGAAATATACCTTGTATCAGCTCTGGGGATTTTCGGGCTTCCTCGTGAGTCATAGCAAATACTTGACCCTGAGCCCTCGGTCTCTGCTCCTGTCATGGCTGTCCACACTCAACGGATATATGCCCCACTTGATTGCAATTAAAACAGATCACCCAACCATCGCAAGTCTTACCATGATGTGGCTTGTTACATCGAGGACATTGTTAGATCCCATATGTTTTGATGATAACAAAGATTGGACTAATGATAAAAGAGGATATGATAACAAATGAATTTGAACAAAGTAAATGAATAGTAGACAAAGCATTACTTAAAGTAAGAACTAGAGTAATGAAGAAGATCTTAAAGAAAGAGCAAAGGAAGAACATCACTACCAAATTCTTTAAAGGCTTACTCCAGTAGTCACTTGAGTAAGGAACACTGTTACTCGAGTGGGCACTTGAGTAATGTTGAAAGAAAAATTTTTCATAGGCACTGCCAAAATTTAGAAGAAGTTACTCGAGTAGCCACTCGAGTAATTTATAAAGTTATATGACCCATTACTCGAGTAACCACTCGAGTAACACATAAGAAAAAGCATTACTCGAGTAACCAGGTCAAAAATCTTCTAGTAGCTCTCGGCCAAGAAATGCAACAATTTACTTGAGTAGCCACTCTAGTAACTAGGTGATAAAAATACATTACTCGAGGGAGCACTCGAGTAATCTGCCAAGTTATTTGAAGGATTACTTGATGGGTCACTCAAGTAATCAGGTAAATAAAGATCAGGTACTCTTAGCCAAGAATTTGATGCAATTACTCGAGTGAGTAATCGAGTAATATGCAAAGTTATTTGAAATTTACTCTAGGGCTCACTCGAGTAACTTGTGAAGAAAAGACTTGGCTACTTGATTAATCACTCGTATAATCAGCTTACTGAAGGGAGCACCCAAGTAACTTGTGAGGAAAAGACATGACCACTCGAGTAATCTGGTATTTCTAAGGTTTGTAATGTATCTTACTCCATGTCTTACTCGAGTAATATTTTATGAAATATATTGAATTACTCTGTCATATTTTTTATAGGATTACTCGAGGGACTACTTGAGTAATGAGCATGATCACTCGAGTAATGAAGTCCAGAAAACATATCTTTGATCCAATATTTATTGAATTGTTTTCTATATAATTAATCATTCATTGTATTAGTATCCTAAGTACATTTGCAGAGAAACAATGAAGAGATCATGCTATAAGTGAAAATTCAAATAAGATTATGAACATTCACCTACTGCTACCTACCACAAACTGATAGTTTTCAAATTTGAAGAATAGTCAACCGTTGTTGCACAACTCTAATGAATATGTTTGAAATGCTTCTAATGGACACTACAAATCATCTATATATATGAATCATTCAAAGAGCAGTAAACAAGACCTAAGAACGCACGAATATACACTGATCAACACACTCTTAGTGCTTTGTTTTCTTATACTCATTCATTGTACTTCAGTGATTATATATTTGCTCTGTGAGAGAGTTTTTCATTACAAACTCAATATTTGTTATTGAGATAACTTAAGGTTGTGGAACCTTGAATTGGGGATTTGATACAACGTGTAAGGGGGAGCAAGTATCCAGGTGAAGGAACTTGCTATGTACTGAGGTGCCAAGAACCCACTGAATCTTGGAGAATATAGTGAAACTCTCAGAGAAGTTCTAAGGACTGGACGTAGGTCAAAGTGGTTGTGGCCGAACCAGTATAACTCCTGGTGTACACTTCGGTGATATTTCTCTTTGCTCTCAACTGCTTTAAATATTCTGTCAATTTTCTTATACGTAACGAAATTTCTAGTATCACCCAATTCACCCCCTCTTGGGTCAAACGCTTGTACTAACATTTGGTATCAGAGCGTAGGTCTTCTTGTTAAGGTTTAACAGCCTAAGAAGGATCCAATAGCAATTATGGGTAGTGAAGGCATTCTTCCTGATGAAGCTTTTATCACAAGACCTCCAGGTTTCAATTGCGAATACTTCTCATTCTGGAAAGTAAAGTTTAAAGTCTTCGTAATGGCTATTGAATATGGGCTATGGGATGTGATTGAGAGTGGAAACTACAAACCTGAAAAGATTGTAGATTCACAGAGAGTTCCTAAGACACCAGCAGAATAAGATGAGAATGATAAGAAACTTATCACACTCAACAGCAAGGCAATTCTAATGATTCAAAGTGACTTGAGTCAAAATGAGTACTTCAGAATATGCACACTCCCAACAGCTAAAGAAATATGGGAAGCCTTGGAAATAGCTCACGAAGGAACTTTGGGAATAAAAGAAAACCGGATCAATGCTCTAGTTACTGAGTTTGATTTACTTCGAATGAAATTAGGTGAGTCGATAGCTGAATTTGAACTTAGATATACTCACCTTGTTAATCAACTTGCAACACTTGGAAAAGTTTATGATCAACATACCCAAGTAAGAAAGATTTTGAATATTCTTTCTAAAGACTGGGAGGTAAAAGTCACTACAATTGAGGAAGCAAAAGGTGAATCAATGTGATCGGTTGCTACTCTATTCGGAAGCCTTTCTGAATATGAAAGTTAGTTAAAGTTCAAAGGACAACTAGATGATATTGGTAACAAGAAGAAAAGAAGTCTAGCACTGAAAGCAAAAGAAGAAGAACAAGATGAAGATGAAGAGCTTGATGATGACGAAATGGGTCTAATCATAAAATGATTCAGAAAGTTTTACAAGAAAGGCCAAGGATTCAAAAACTTTTAAAAAAGAGGAACAAGTAATAAAGAACACATCATCTGCTATGAATTTAGAAAGCCAGGATATTTCAAATCAGAATGTCAAGAACTAATTCAGAAGAATAAAGAAAAGAGAAAAGGCAAATTCTATAACAAGAAGAAAGCCTTTGTATCTACCACATGGGGAGATAGCTCTTCTGACGAAGAAAATGATGAAGAGGAAGCAGCCAATATCTGTCTAGTTGCTCAAGAAGAAACAAAAGAAGAGGTAACTGATTTTGATCCTACTTATGATTAATTACTTTCCGAATATAATGCCTTACATTCTGAATTCATCAAAGTAGTTAAAGAACTAGTTGTTTTTAAAAAGAAAAACAAAATTCTTGAAATAGAACTAAAAGAGAATTTAGAGAAAAATTGTGAAAAATGTTCTTCTTTGAAAAAGAAAAACATTGATCTCACGAAAACTCTTGAAAAATTCACTAAAGGAAGTGAGATGCTAAATGTGATTTTAAAAGCTCATCATTTTGTGAATGACCGATCTAAACTTAGATATGATCCAAAATCAGATAGAAGGAAAGGAAGGAAGAAAGCTCGAGGAAAATCATACTTGAACTATTTTCAGCATTCTGTGCATACATCAAATCCTTTTGCATACTGTAATTATTGTAATAGAAAAGGTCATTATACTTCATCATGCATTCATAAGAAGAAAGGAAAGATAGGAACCTACAAATGATTACCTAAAGGTTTATATGTTCCGAAAAACTTTTGTACTAACCCAAAAAGAACCAAAAAGATGTGGGTACCTAAGACTTAATCGTATTTGATTGTAGATATGTCTTAAATCATCCAAAAACAATAAATGGTACATAGACAGTGGATGCTCTAGACATATGACCGGTGATTTTGAAAGTTTTACCACATTGCAACCTAAGGAAGGTGGAAAGGTAAAATTTGGAGGAAGTCAAACTGGAAAGATAGCAGGAATTGGTGAAATAAAAAATGACAAAGGAATACAAGTCAAAGATGTATATTACGTTGAAGGCTTATGTCATAATTTGCTAAGCGTAAGTCAAAGTGCAGATAAACACAACTGGGTAATATTCGATTTAAAGGAATGTCTAATTGTCAACAAGAAAGACTTACAACTTGATAAGAAAAATATCAAGGCAAAGCTTAGAGCCAAAAGGGAAGGTAACTGCTATACTCTTGATATTAGTAAAAATGTCTCTGAAAATTGTTTTCTAAGTAATGCCGATGAAAGTTGGTTATGGCATAAGAGACTAGCTCATGTCAACATGCACCAACTAGGCAAACTACTAAAAAAGGATTTAGTTCTTGGATTACCCAAAGTAAGTTTTAAAAATGATTTAATTTGTGACACATGTCAAAAGGGTAAACAAACTAAATCATCTTTCAAATCGAAAAATGAAATTACAACAAATCGACTACTTCAATTGCTACATATGGATTTAGTTGGACCAGCAAGAGTTAAAAGCTTTGGTGGTAACTTATATTCATTGGTCATTGTTGATGATTTCTCTAGATTTACATGGACTATTTTTATGTCATCAAAGGATGAAACCTTTACAAAATTCATTGTTTTTGCCAAGAAAGTGCAAAATGAGAAAGGTATGTCCATTACAGGTATTAGGATAGATGATAGTGGAGAATTTGAAAATCAAGCCTTGAAGAATATTGTGATACTAATGGCATATATCACAATTTCTCTACTCTAAGGACACCTCAATAAAACAGAGTCGTGAAACGTAAGAATAAAGTGCTCTCTGAAATGGCTAGAGCAATGTTGAATGAAAAAAATGTGTCTCAAGTTTTCTGAGCCAATGCAATGAGCACAGCATGCTATATTTCAAATATAGTCTACGTTAGAACAAAACTTGGAAAGACACCATACAATCTATACAAAAGAAGGAAGTCAAACCTTGCTCATTTACTTATCTTCGGTTGTAAGTGTTTCATTCATAATAATGGTAAAGATAACTTAGGAAAATTTGATTCTATAACAGATGAAGGAATTTTCCTAGGCTATTCTAACTGAAGTAAAGCATACAGAATTTTCAAAAAAAGAACATGTGTTGTTGAAGAATCAATTCATGTTGTATTTGATGAATTTGAATCCTCTGACAAAACCATTGATGATGAGCAGGAAGTTGTTTTACATCAAGAAAATGGTTAATCTATTTCTAAATCTCTTATTCCAGAAGTTGATCAAAACAGGGAAGAGGTTCAGTCACTAGGACAACCTAAAGCCTGAAAATACAATAGAAGTCATCCCCTAGATCAAGTCATAGGAGATGCATGTGAAGGAGTCAAAACTAGAAATAGAATTTTCAATAAAGTTAGTTTTTCTGCATTCATTTCTGAGATTGAACCTTCTAACATTGACGAAGCCCTATCAAGCAATGATTGGGTAATAGCAATACAAAAAGAGCTAAACCAATATGAAAGAAATCAAGTTTGGGATTTGGCACCCCATCTTAAGGATCATCCAATCATTGGCACTAAATAGGTATTCAAGAATAAACTTGATGAATCTGCAATTATTGTCAGAAACAAGGCAAGATTGGTGGCTAAAGGCTATAATCAGGAAGAAGGAATTGATTATGAGAAAACATATGCTTCAGTGGTTAGATTGGAAGCTATACGAGTACTCTTAGCCTTTGCATATATTAAAGGATTCAAACTCTATCAAATGGATGTAAACAGTGTATTTCTAAATGGCTACATCATGGAAGAAGTATATGTAGATCAACCTCCAGGTTTCAAAGATGTAACCAAACCTGACCATGTTTTCAAACTCAAAAAGGCTTTATATGGTTTAAAACAAGATCCTAGAGCATGGTACGAAAGGCTCAGTAAATTTCTTATTGATCAAGGTTTTGTATGAGGAAAAGTTAATACAATCTTTTTACAAAATGAAAACGTGATGATATCTTAATTATGCAAATATATGTTGATGATATAGTTTTCGGTATTACTAGCGAAACCATGTGCAAAGAATTTTCTGAGATAATGCAGGGGGAGTTTGAGATGTCAATGACAGGAGAATTGAATTTCTTTCTCGGTTTGCAAATCAAACAAAGAAAGAATAGAATTTTCATATCTCCAACGAAGTATCTGAAAGAGCAATTGAAGAAGTATGGATTGGATGAAGCAAATGGAATGGACACACCTATAAGCTCAACCACATTGCTTGATGCGGATGTCAAGGGAAAAGATTATAACATCATAAAATATAGAGGAATGATTGGATCATTACTCTATCTCACTGCAAGTAGACCTGACATTCAATTCAATGTGGGTATGTGTGCAAGATATCAATCAGCACCAAAAGAATCACATGATGAAACTGTCAGATGTATCTTCCAATATCTTGCTGACACGTTAGAATTAGGTCTCTGGTATCCCAAAGGAAGAAGTGAATATCTAGTTGCATACTCAGACTCAAATCATAGAGGATACAAGACAGACAGAAAGAGTACTAGTGGACAAGGATAGTTTCTTGGAGGCTCACTTGTGTCATGGTTTAGCAAGAAACAAACTATAGTGTCTCTTTCATCAATGGAAGCTGGGTATGTTGCAGCATCAAGTTGTTGTGCACAAGTAATATGGCTAAAGCAACAACTCTAGGATCTTGGTATTTATTTGAAGGAGATACCACTATACTGTGACAACATTAGCACGAAAAGCTTGGCAAAGAATCATGTTCAACATCTAGAACCAAGCATATTGATATTAGACATCACTTCATCAGAGATCATGTCCAAAAGAAAGATGTCAAAGTGATATTCATTCTAACTCATCTTCAACTAGCTGATATCTTCACAAAACCTCTTGCAAAAGATCAATTTTTGTATATTAGACGAGAATTGGGAATGGTAAATCTCAATTAATTGTAAGTTATTTAGTGTTTACAAAATGTTAGATGATGTTATTTATTGATGTTTTGATGATTACTAACTTAAGCATCGGAGTTTCTAGCAATTTGTTTTGCAGGATCATGATATTCTGTTTTGGAGTATGAAAAAGCATAGGTTAACATAGGATAACATTACTGGAGGGACAACTTCAAGTAACGAGCATTACTGGAGTGACACCTTGTAGTAATGGAGGAATTACTCGAGTAGTCACTCGAGTAATGAACTTTGAAATGTGCCAGTGAAGCATTAATTTCAAATAAAATGACACAACGGTTGGAAATGAACAATCAGCAGGTGAAGAAACAGATTACCCGAGGGAGGCCTCGAGTGAACTTCAAACATTACTCGAGTAAGGCCTCGAGTGAACCTAGGTGTAGATCACAAATTTGCTGAGTTTCAGCTCAAATCTGTCCTAAAGCACCATCAAATAATCGAGGGATTATATATGGGTAATTACAATATTATTCATGCCAGGTACGCACTTGAATTCACTGCATTTTAAAATTTATGGTATGATTACTCAAGTAGCTACTCGAGTGAAGCTGATGATATCTCGAGTAAGCCCTCGAGTGATGTCAGGATTTAGGGTTATTTCAGTCGATACTCGGTCATTTCTCACAAAATCGCCTCAAGTAATTCTCCTAGTGCTCTCACAAAAAATTTTCACATAATCCTCTTTACTTCATTTCCAACAAAACCCTTTGATTTCTACCTTGAAATAACTCCCAGATCACTCAGATTTTTGTGCCCTACTCTCGCGACCAACGACCCTATTTTTCAAAAAATTTCAATTTCTCACAAATCAAAATGGTGAGGACTAAATCTCCTAATCTTAGCACTCCTTCTAAGTCCTCTAAACTATATCAACCCTCTAATTCTCTTTCATCTCCTCTTACCAAGAAAAGAAAAATCTCTCCCAAACCAAAAGCAAAGTCTAAGCCGCAAACCAAGCCAAAGGTGAAAGGGGTTGTGATTAAGGAGCCCATTGCCATAAGAGCTCAAACCAAGAAGAGTTCAGCTCCTGAAAGAGGCAAAGCAACTAAAGAGTCATCTCCTCCTTCTTCTGACTCATTCGACACACCTATTTTTTCTCCAAAACCTCTAAAAAAGCCCAAGATTGATGAGAAGATTACCAAAGTCGTGGTAGGCATGCTTGAAGAAGCTTTTCAATCTAAGGAAGCAAAGAAAGGGCAATCTTCAAGGCAACCAGAAGAGAGGGATGAAGAAATTACATTTCCTCTAAAAGGATTTGATGTAAGCAAGCTTGAGGAATCTTAGAAGTACCTGAGTCACTTTGCAAGAAGAAATGTGTGCAAGATGCACTATATTGACTACAAGTTTCTTCAAGAGGTATTGAAACCTCATAACATCAGTTGCATCTTCTTCACGTATCTCTGGGTCAAAGCAAAGGAGCAAGCAGCTTATAGCAGCAAAGAAGTGAGGATGCCAAGGTAGGTTGTGATGAAGGATAGATGTCATGGGGAAAGAGAAAAGTCACGACGAAGGAGATCAGAGCAAGCGAGGTTGTAGCGGTGACAAACTCATTCAATGCAAGGGTGAGAGCACCGCAGCAACAAACATGAGAATGAGATCGAGCGAAGATGACCGAGCTCACAGAGTAATCGCACCAAGAAGAGAAGTTTTAGATTTAAAGAGCGAAATTTAGGCGCGACAAAAAGGAGATTCAAAAATTTATGGTCGATTTTTTAGATCGGGTATATATAAAACCAGTCTTAAAAGGGTAGGAAAAAAAATAATTTTTAGATTTTTCATATTTAAGACCGGTTTAAATGTTTGATATTTAAGATCGGTTATTATTAATAACCGATCTTAAAAGTTTAAAATTTTTAATTTTCTAAATATTTTGGTATTTTTAGACCAGTTTTATTTATAACCAGTCTAAATAAGTTTTTTAAGACCGGTTTTTTTGAGAACTGGTCTTAGAAGTTCTATATAATTACAAAACTGTCACCAGTCAAATTTTTTAGACCTTATCTGCTATAACCAGTCTAAATATGGCAGTCTAAAAAGGAAATTTTGTACCATTGGAACTACTGTACAACATGTGCTTACTCTTGTTACATGACATATCACAACATGTACATGTAACTTCCCAGGGGGTCACCCATCCTAAGATTTCCCTAGGTTGAGCACACTTAACATTTGTGTATCCGTGCAAAAACGCAGATACCTGCTGTATCTATTCCCATTTAACGGTACCCCGAGACTGCCATTATCTTGAGAGTTATGCCACATGTCGTCAGTCAACTAAACATTGTTTGTAGACTTCATGTAACACCCCAATTTTTGATTAAAGGCTAATGGTAATTATTGAGGATAATTATCAAATTAAAGTGGAATAATTATGTGTTGTATGGCAATTTTAATTAATATGCCATAATTGTTGGGAAATTAAAAGAATGGCTCTAAATTAGTAATTAATGGAAGAGATTAATTACTAATTAAGAGGGCATGAGATGTGAAATTAAATGGCTAATGAAGTGATTAGAGTAACTAAATTGGTTACTTGCTTTATGAGAGCCAATGAGGTGGAGACATTAGGCAAGTGGTTAGGATGAGAGAGGGTGTTGGAAAAGTCAAAGCACCATTTATTTTATTCATTTTCCCTCTTTTCTCTCTCTCTTATGCGCATGTGAAGGGGGTGGGACAGATTTTTCTGCATTCATCATCATCTTCACCTCTCCTCCATCTCTCTCTCTCGTCTTCTCTCTCCTTCTCTCCATTTTCGCCATTGTTGCTCAAGAAAGAGAAAGGAAAAGCTGGATTTTGAGGTAAGCAAATGGCCTCAAATGCCAAAATGCTCTTCATTAATATTGTTCCTTGAGCTAAGAGCTTTTATCCTATGGTTTTAGATTCTCCATTGGTGGTGATTTGAGGAATCACGAAAATGTACAAATTGGAGAATCATGAAGTGCCTTTGGGAAAGTTGTTGAGGTAAGTGAAAGCTTCATTTTCATATAAGTTTTGTGGCCATTGGTTGGGCCTTAAATTTTTGGAATTTTAGCCCTAATTTCGTGATTTAGGGTCTTGTGGTGTTTGAATTGTTGTTGTCATGGAATTAGTGCCTTGCTAAGTGTTTTGAATGAATGGTATTGAATTGAAGCTTAAAGGTGAAGTTTGGGAACTTTATGTTGGTTTTGTGCTTTGGTCAAAACAGGGCATGTTGATAGGTTGTGAATTTGGTCATTTTGAGGTTACCATTGGATTCCTTGAGTGATTTTTTGTGGGAATGAGCTTGGTTATTGATTTTGGGTTCATTTGAATCACTTGGGAAAAGTTGGAAAGTTGTCTGGTTTAAGCTCTGTTTTGTGCAGTAATTTTGTATGAGCGTTTTGAATGACCAAATGGTATTGGAAAATTCTGAAACTTTCCAGTCTCAAATTTCACATCCCAAGCTTCAAAATGGACATATATTTTGTGTCATTTCGTTGAGTATCCTGTGAGATATGGTTGTCCAAAGTTTGGGATTGGAACAGAACTCTGTTTTGGAGTAGTGTGTCGTTTTTGGTGATTCTGTATTTGTGTAGTGATTTCCAGTGATGGGCTATATTTTTCCTTGAAAGAGGACTCATATACCTTTCATTTGACTTTGGAATCACTTCATTTCGATTTTTCTAGAATTAGTTATGGTTTTTCGAAGTTCAGCCCAGAGTCAGGAAATTTCTGGGCTGCAGCCCATGAGTGGCTGGCCGCGGCCCAAACCTTTCTGGCCTGTTTCGGGCCACGGCCCATGGGTGGCGGGCCGCAGCCCACGGCCTTCTGACCATATTGGGGCCGCAGCCCAAGGAAGGGCGGGCCGCGGCCCACCCCTGTGTTCCAGCGCTTTGAGTTTTTGAAAAGAGATCTTCAACTTATTGTTTCCCAACCTTTTAGAGGTTTTATTAGAGGCATTTGTGCCTCTTAAGGGTCAATTATGATAACCAAATCTAAGTGTTATGAAAGTGAGAATTTGGAAAAGAGAATGACCATATGTTCTTGATTTGGTTATAGGGTTGGGTATTTACCCTGATCATGATTTGATATCCACTTGGATCGTGAGTAGCCGACGCTGCAGCATACGTGGAAAGAATAAGTGTAGGGAACTTACCTCTCCTGCATGTATTGATATTTGTGTTTGTGTATTGATGCATGTTATTGCTTTGCTTGATTATGTGAAACATATATGAATGATTGAAGCTCTGTTTCTATTTATGCTATAGCCATGAGTATGTTATTGAAACATTGAGCATGCGGATATATCATTATGTGAACATGAGTTATTGTGATGCAAGCATGTCATGCATTAAACACTTATCTTGCATGCATAGTGGTATCTGTTTCCAACTGGGATTCTCTAGAATCTCACCCTCTCCTACCAACATTTTAGGTAGGACAAGTGGCTCAAGGAAGGAGCAAGCGACTAGGGGCGGCGAGAATCCCTTATGGGCAGTTGTATTTGGTTTGGTTATCATTGCTATTTGGGATAATGGTAGTAGATTTGGATATATAATTGTATATGTTCGGATGATATATTGGAATATGTATTTGGATTGAAATTTCTGTAATCCCCATTTGAGCAATTGTAAAGGGCATATGTGCCTATGAACCTTTAGTGAAGATATGAACCCGGAATTGCCGGGATTGTTATTGTGCACTCTAATATATTATGAATGTTAATTATCTTCACGAAGTAATTGTATTTGAAACGTGAATGTGAGACCAGGTTAAATTGTTTGATTTGTGAAATGTATTTGTGAAAACCCTATCTTAAGGATGGGGAATGTAAATGAATTTTGATTATTATTGATCTCTATTTCACTCTAATGTTGTATTTCGGATATAATTACGGAGGGGGTTACACTTCATATCTGTACCGGTACAAGTACTTGAATATGTACCCTAATATGTCCCCTAATGTCTACAAAGTTGTCTGTCTGACTCTACTCTGCAATCTTATTCTTCTTCCAGGCCAAAACATTATATCTAGAAAGAAGTGCAATGTTGTGTGGATCCCTATGTCATTCAGAATCCTCAAACTAACTTATCCCTAACCACCCGCCACTGGGTCAGTTTATGCGTGTATAGTGTATACTGGGCCATTGGGGTGTTGTACTCATGGACATCCTGTAGGTATATACTCCGAACATCCTCCCATAATCTTCGATCCGGTTGTAAACCACGCATCACGTATACTGCCCCAACTCCAGGATTGGTAACGACACCTAGATATGTCTCTATCTTGTGTATCTGTGGCTTATCTGCCTATCACATAACTACCCATAACTGTGGCTAGACGCTAATCAGTCATCTGGTGATTCTGTTTTAGGATGGGGCTCCACACTTTTGCCTTACTCAGACTTGGTCCCTTGGTGTCTGTGTCATCCTTGTATCATCCTTTCTCTGGTATGGTAACATAGACTACCTTCCAGGTATTCCAGTGTTTCCTCGAGGCTTGTTTGTTCCTTTTAGGGGCTTGTAAACTAACCGAAGTAATTCACTTCACTATTCCTATCACTGTATAATCAAGCATATCAATATACTATCATGTTGCTAGAGCCACCGCATTACTCTTAACAGACAATTCTGTGGCCAGAATCCTTGCTCTGATATCAAAATGTTACACCTTTACCTTATTTTAACCTTTTTCAGAGTATTTGTGGAAAACGATATGCTGTTTTGTAGGTAACACAAAAATAACATAAATATGCTGATAATATGTGCATGATTACAAAAATTACCAATAGGGGTTCGTACATAATAATTACAAACCTTATAACTGGACAGGGCTCTAGGGGATATCTAAACCTGTCCCAGTGAAACGAAGACATCTTCCCGTCTTCGTTCCACCACTGCATTCCTCCTATATAATTCTGTGAAGGTAGTATATATATTTTAAATTGGGTAAATGACAACTTGAGTAAAGTGATTGATAAATTGTGCTCCTAAAGTTATTAATGGCTATACTAAAGTTGTTATTGTCAACATTAAAGTTGTCACTGCTTTTATTCAAGTTATCAATGACGCTTGATAGGGTTTAAGGAGATCAAGTAGTCAATCCCATTACTTAACTTGTCACCGGAGCTCCGGCCACCGGAGTCCCACTGGCGGGGTGGTGCAGCCACCGGAGCCGGAGGATTTTTCTTTTTTAAAAAAAACTTGAAGGGCATTTTGGTAAAAATACAACATTTCAAAATCTCATATTAGTCCATTGTGACCTATTTGTATTTTGAATGTGTTAACAAACTTTTTGGGGTTTATCCAAATACAAATGGTTTTTATTTAGAATTTTTCCAATATTTTAACTACTCATTTAATCACATATTACTTTATAGATTTTCTACTTCTTTTAAAATTATAGTATGGAATTAAGTTCTTAAAATTAAACTCCATTTGATTAAAAATTTCCTTACACAAATAATTTTATGATAAATTCCAATTACCCAGAAATTGTAACCCCTTTCCTTGATAGCCATTAAAATGGTTCGGAAACGTGCCATCAAGTTAAGTTGGAGACCAATGGTTAATTCAAAACTTATTAAATGTCCCTACTTCAAAACAAGATTTGGTCCTGTAATGAAGTGGGTTTTCTAAAACTTTTCAAGACCTATTTCATATGGTCTCACATACACTTTTCGAATTTATTTGACCTGTTCAACTCAGTTCCATTCATAAATATCAGAGTATATAACAAAATTCCCGATGGCTCTAGGTTTTCATTTACTAAAAGGACTACACGGCATATTCGCCCATTTTAGTTCCCATATTGGGGATTACAAGACGATACACAATTCTATAGTGGGTACATCCACCTTCACTATATTGGATTTAACTTACATCATTCACAGTATATACATTTATCCTAAAATTATGATAACCAACTAACAAAACTTAAATCTCCTAGTCGGGAGCACTAGTCACCCTTGTTCCCCTACTTCTCCTTGGATCCATGTGCCCTAGTTGTAGGTTAGTCATTGGAAAGAGTAAGATTTATACAAATCTCAGTAGCAACATTTCAAGTATATGATGCATAATTAAATAAAGCATATGTAAGCAATTATCACAAAGTAGCAACAACGACAATCACAGTGATACGTGACTATCATCACAAACGACAGCTATCACGGCTGCATCTACATGGTGTGTGACTTGCATCACAAACGACAGCTCTCATGGTTGTATGCGCAACAATGACAGCTCTCAAGGCTGTGGTGCACTAACGACAACAATCACCACTGTATGCACAATAACGACGGCCTTTACGGCTGTAGTGTAATAACAACAGCTTTTGCTATATTCACAAAGGCATAACCAGCAGCATTCCCATTCATTACAATTCAATGATAAGCACATGCATACAAAGCATTACACATGATATAGGAGAAAAAGTCACTACCTTATTCTTTACGTTCATGCTCGGGTATAGCTTTCTTAGGCTCAGAGCAGACATCAAATCCTATAATCATAATCAAGGACGACAAGTTATTCCCTATTCTAATTCTTAATTCCAAAACACTTAGGGTTGGTTATCATTTGAGACCTTTAGGTGGCTACTAGAAGCCCAAATAAAAGCCTAAATGATTTGGGAAGAGCTAGACCCATTACCGCCATTCAAAAATGTAACGTGCGGAAATTAGGGGTTGGCCATGGCCAAGGAATGCTCTGACCGTAGCCAGAAAATGGTCAGAAAAATTTTGGCCACGGCCAAGAACCTTTGGCCGCGGCTAAAAACATGTTAGAAACATTTGGGCCGTGGCCAAGAAAAATCATGTTTCTTGGTTGAATTTTCAAAGCTCATAACTAATTCTACAACAAATCCAAATGAGGTGATTCTAAGTTCTATGGAAAGATATTTAAGTCTTCTATACAGGAAAAATATGAACCAGTACCATTTATAATCACAAAAATATAGAATCCAATGAATTCCCATGCTGTTCCAGAATAGCTTCCAGTTTCAACCTCAAACTTTGGAAAGACACAACTTCTAGTACACATATCAAAATGACCCCCATAACTTGTCAATTTAAATCTTGGCATGTGCACTATTAGAGTGGAAAGTTTCAAAATTTTTGGATACTATTTACTCATTCAAAACTACAATGCAACCTGACTGCCCTGCATGGAGTTTTCATTGACAGAATTTCCACTTTTTCAACAAATATTTCTAAAAGTCCAAAACTCACAACCAAGACCACTCTTAAACAATTTTCCGTATGGAATCCAATGGAAACGTCAAAACAAACAAATTCACATTCCTTCTATATGTTCTATTTTGGGAAGAATTTAACACAAAATCCCACACTTTGCCAAATTTCACATTTAAGTCTCAAATCAGTTCCATTTAGCCAAAGCACAACACAAGACACCAATACCATCAACAAAACACCATGAACCCTCTAATACCCTAATTACACGAAAGTTAGGGCAAATTCCATAAGCCAAAGCACTCAACCAAACATCACAATACATATGTCAAAACATGGCTTTTGCTCACCTTTTCCACTATCTCTAGCTTGTTCTCTCATTCTCCAACCACTAACTTTTCTTGAGTTCACAAAACACCTCCTCTTGAAAATCTAAAACCATACAAATAAAGCTTACATCAAGAGGAACAAGATTAGAAAAGAGGTTTTGAGCATTAGAGACCATCTACTAGGTCAAAATGGCTCACCTTCACCTTGAATCTTTTCTCTTTCTTCTCCACCTTGCATGGACAACTTAAAGCTTGAGGAGAGAGAGAAAAGTGATGAGTAATCATATTTATTCAGCCTCATATGCCCTTAACCGACTTGAAGGAGAGAAGGAGAGAATTTGAGTTGAATTTTTGACTTTTCACTTTAATTGCATGACATCATCTTTATGTTTCTTTATTTCCTTGACCATAAAATTTCCACCGAAATATGGCTCTTGAATGAGCTAAAAGGCTTCTTAAAATCTCATGGTTTTTGCCTCCTCTTATATTACTTTTAGCATGATATATTTGACCAAAGTCAAAATGCCTCCATATGCTTTAATTGTGAGCCAAATATCATCTTCTCTTGCCTTTCCTTTATGTTGGATGAAATATCATTCCAGACTGGGAAACATATTGACCAACTTACTCTTTTAGCTGATAGTCAATTTCTTCTTCGGTAGCTAACTAATTGGCCAATAAATTTCTTTCTTCCCGTCTTGCCCCTAATTATGGCAATTTCTGCAAGATTACCACTTAACACATCATTTGACCCTTCCATGCACCCTTCCCTTCACCTCTAATTCAACTTAAGCTTTGTCACATAATTAAGCTTAAATATTGGGTTTGGGCACTTCCTACTGCTAATTCAGGTCATAATTCACACTTTATTCCCTGAAAATGTTTGCCTAACATTCATTACGTCCACTTTTGGAATCATGAGCTCTTATTCACATTTTGGGTCATTACAGAAATAATCTCATTAAACTCAAATCAATATCTACTACATTAAATATTATATTTTTCTTTTATAAAAGATAATTAGATACCTTATAATAATATAATTAGGCCTCTTTTATCCTGATTAGGATTTTCCACTTCAATTGTTAATCATATTTTATTCTTTTCACAATTATATATTTCAAGATTTCAAACAATTTACTCAATTTTCTTTAAATCTCAAGTTAATTAATAAACAACATCCTAATGTTACTTAAATATTTGGTATAAAATTTGGGATGTTAGAAAAGGTTATATATAACTAAAGTTACGATTACCACCATTTAATGAAAATGTCATTTTTATTAATTAAATAGTGCATACTAAAAAATTGGTCCGCATTTAATGCTCATCATAATGATGGGCATCTAATTACTTATAATTGTGATGAGATCTCAACTGTTTAAATTTAATTTGAATGTGATTTTCTAAACGATAAATTCATTTTTATGAGAAGTGCTAGTTATAAGATTATTTTTATTTGAAATTTTACATGCATTAAAATAAAGAAAATACTTATATCAAGTTTCTTATATCCATTTATTTAAGTTCTCCAATCACAGGTGACCGTATGTCCTATTTTTCAATCATTATCATTTAGCTATAATGTAACACCCCAAATTTTATTCACTAAAATATAGTGTAATTATTTGAAATATTTAATAAAATAGTAAATATTCATGAACTTAAAATTTATGAAGTTAGTAAATTTTCATTTTCATAAGAATTGGGCTAGAACAAAATATGGAATTAATTCTTGGGTTTTCTAAAAAGCCCAATATTGAGGCCCGAAGTAGAGAAATATAGGAGAACAATATTTGGCCTAATATTAATGTCAATTTTGGCCAAGGAAAAAAAGAGAAGGAATTTATTCAAAAACGTAGAGGCAAAATCGTAATTTTGCCAATGAAGCATGAAATAAATTATTTTTCAATTAATTGAAGTTAATTTCAATTAATTAAGGAAAATAAAGAGGAAATATGTATTTGGAATATTTTGATCAAATAAATATGGATTTATGGAAAAATTGAAAAACATGTACAAATTGGACTAAATTGTTACATAAGTGTACTTGGAAGTAAGTCATATGTTATGAAGCCATTTGGTACATAAAAAGAGGGGCCTAGGCGTCACTTTTCATGTAACAAGAGAGGAAAGGATTAGTTACATGCCAATTGGGCTTTATGACACATTTTCATGTAGATAAGATTGTGTACACAAAAGTCAAAATTTGGTATTTTGTGTAATTAAATAAATCAAGGGAAAATAGGATATTTTAACATCATATTTCCATTCATCTCCCCTTCATCTCCGACAGCAAACATAGGAGAGGGGGGAGAGAGAGCTTTAAGGATTTTTTTAGAGAGAAGGAGAAGGAAAACTCATAAGGTAAGCTTGATAATCTTGGTCTTTGGTTTACAAACTGTGTAATCCTTCCTCTAAGCTTCCCTTCATCATGATTCAAGGTGCTTGGTAAGCAAAATCTCAAGGTTTATGGAGGGAGGGAGTTTGGCTAGGAGTGAGAAGAAGAAATCCATAGGTAACTTCACAAACCTCAAATTCTTGATGCTATTGTTGTTGTTGTTGGATTTGATGGTAGTTTTGTGGTTGATTAGTTGTGATTTGTAAAATTTGGGAAGCTCAAACCCTATTTGTTATGCTATCCAAATTTAGTCTAATCATGTTTAAGAATGTGATTTAGTAGTTAATCAAGTGATTAGGAGTAGAAAGGAACAAGAATTTGAAGTTGGAAATCAAAAATATCATTTCCCTTTTCTTGAGCAAGGTTTTCGGCTAGGGCTGATTGGAGGGATTAGAGTTGGATTTTCAATAATCTGATGATTTCATTGTTCTCAGAAGGGAAAATTAGGTGGGGTTAGTGTTGAACACTTTTTTCAGAAAAGCCCCCGAATGTGAAATTGTAAAAAAAAGCCCTGAAACTCTAATTAAGGGCTGTTAAGGGTAAACTAGTCATTTGGTAGTGATTTTGTGAAAATCGAAGCCAAAAATGGATTCTTTTGGCGAGAATATATCAAAATAACCCGGGCCAAAATTTCTGGAAAACTATGGTCGGACTGGGTACTGTAGGCCGGGACCGGGTTTCCATGGGCATTTTAGTGATTTCAACTTTGGACTAATATAACCAATAAAAACACTTTAGAAGTGTCTAGAGTAGTACATGAATGGCTTTTAACCTAATTCTTGTATATTTGGAATTTTAGGACTCGATTGGTAGTCCAAGCGGTTGCAAGTAGTTTGAGGAACTATTGTCGAGTAGCAAAGGGATAAAAGGTCGTAACTTTATCTCTCATACACTATATGAATGTTGATATATTGTATGTTGTCGTATTTTGTGATATGAACACGTGCCTGGGGAACATTACCTAGCGTGGTCGGGGGACTTGGCTGTGGTACATGAACAAGTAGGGGTTCCAAATAGTCATTTGGCCCTAAGCATTGTGTACACGCACGTTATAGTATGAATTTTCATTTTACATTATATGGTGCATTGCATATTTAATTTTTGCATTTTATATCATTGATTATATATTACTACTGAGATTCATTTGAATTTCACCCTTTTTCAATAAATAAACACTCCAGCGAGAACTAGTAGTTCCAAGGGCAAGGCAACAGAACCTGCCAACTGAGGTGTGTGAGCTACTAGAGTTGAGCTGATGGTTATATTATTAGTCATTTTGGGTATTTTATATGTATACTTTCAAACCCTACGGGGAGATTCCTGTATGTAAACATATACTTAATATCAGTATAATTGTACTATTTCTATATGCCTATGAAACTATGCCTTTATTACTCTGCGTATATCGAAATGTTAATGGGTGTTGACATATAAATGAATATGAAAAAAACAGGACACATGATCATGTGTGATTGGAAAACTTAATGTAATGGATATAAACAAGTTGATATAAGTATGGTCTTTAAAATAATAGGTTATTTAAATCATAAAAATTAAATTTCATTAAATTTGAACCTTTCAAAATCAATCTAACAAATGTAAATGGGTGATGAGCATATTTTGAGCACAAAATGTACTCTCCTGAAAAATGTTAGTTTTCATGAAAAACACTTATATTTAAGTTATATTGATTCGTGAAACAACATATAGTTATAACCCTTGAATAAGTGTATTGTTTTAAAAAGCGCTACTTCACTATTTATAAATATCCTTTACCATCACTCCATTTATACAAGAATGAAAACAATATGAAAAATCATTGCTTTTGTTTCTTAATGAACCAGAGAGGGTGAAATTATCACTTAATAAAAATGATTATGTTATAAATATTAATTATGTAAATGTTCATTATATTAACTCATATCGAAGCCAACTTGCTCACTTATTAATTGTGACTTTTGGTGCAGGGCTCTTGAAGACCTATAAATAGAGGCTTTATGCAAGCATTATAAACACACACAAGTGAAAGAGAATTATTCTCCTCTTTTTCTCTTGAATTTTCTCTTCTCTTACTCTTGTTCTCTCTCTTATCTCAAATTTCTTTTATTTTCATAATATGTTATCAGTATGAGAGCTCCAACAAAGGTATGATCTTCTCATCGTTTCCTTAACGATTTCATCTACCTTCTTTTAGCATATTTTATTTGATTTATCTGGGATAATTTGAACCACTATATAGAATTAAAGAGATATTTTTACCGATTGTTATAAACATCGGATTTCATAATTAAGATTGGATATTGTTATTGTTTTTATATCTAATATCTCCTTTAACAGTTCTTTTATATTATTATTGTTATTTTAGTATGGCCATAATCCATACACCTCTTATTTCATATTATGAAATTATATATATGACTAGAAGTCATATCACTTTAATTTCCTATTATGAAATTATATGGCCAGAAGCCATATTGCTCTAATTTCCTATTTTGAAATTATATGACCAGAAGTCATATTGCTTTGATTTCCTATTATATGGCTAGAAGCCGTATTCCTCTTATTCCTATTTTGAGATTATATAACCAGAAGTCATACCACTTTGATTCCTATTTTAATATTATATGGCCAGAAACCTTATGCCTTTTTCTCTCTTACAAAATGGCCATAAGCCATATTCATTTGATTCCCTCTTATATGGCGAGAAGTCATATACTTTTTTGTCTTCTATTTTATTGGATGGCTAGAAGCCATATACAATTTTTATTCTAAAGATAAAAGGTCAAAAGCCATATAATTTTATTTATCATGAAGATAAAAAGACTAGAAGCCATATAATTTTTTGTTGAAGATAGACGGCTGGAAGCCATATGATTCTAATTTCTTATCTTGAAATTAATTGGCCTACAGCCATGAGAACTAAATGGCCTAAAGCCGTAACGTTTTAATTTTGTTGTAATATTTTACTTTATGAATTATTTCTTGTCTTTACAAATTTTCTGTTACTCTCAGTTGTGTTATTATATTGCGCTTTTATATTTCATATCTTATGAATACCCTTTTATTGCATTAGTCTGAAGTATGTTAGATCTTGTTAAATTTAAATTTGTGGCTTTTGTCATTACCAAAAAGAACTATTTATCTTTAATGCTTGATCCATGATTTTTTTACTCCACCATTTCCATATGGCCTCAAAATTGAATATCTGGCTATAAAAAAACCTACTTATTCTTTAGAATAAATTAAAAGAAAGGTATAACCACCAAAAGATTATTATTCTTCCAAAAGCTTGTTATAAATGGAAACATCCAATTTGCTTCTGCAATAGCAATATCATGAAAAAGGTTTCAAGAAATATATTGAATTAACTTCTTACCTCCTTGTGGCTAAACAAAATAATGAACTTCTATTGAAAAATCATGAATATTTGTCCAACAAGCTCGACTCCATTCCTAGAAGTAAATGTAGTAATGAATGAATATAACTGTAATCATGGACGTGGACGTAGACGTAGCTACAACCATAGGAGTAGTCATGGTTGTAATCGTGGTAGCTCAAATTCCCACCTAAAGTGGGGAAAGATTGATAAGAACCACAAAGAGAAACTAGTGGACACAATAAACATGTTGGAAATCCATGTTATGTGTTGTGGTGGCAAGGGTCATTAGTCTCGTACTTGTCGTACGCTAAGACACCTAATTAACCTGTAACAAGAATTGCTCAAAAATAATAGTAGATGGTTAGAGATTGAAATAGATCATGTTGATAAGGTTGGCAATTCTGAGTAGAGTGACATGGATCTTATACATTTCGATGTCGCTAATTTCTTAGCATAAATTTTCTTTGTCTATTTGAACTATTACGCTTTAGTATGATTAAAGTTGTGATATATCCCTATTTTATCATAATATTTAACATCTTATTTAGGGATTTTATCATTAATTTTGGGCTAAATAGCATTTGTTATGATTAATTTGAACTACTGATGACTGTGTGAAAATAAAGCTTAAAAGGGTAATATTTCCATAAATATTGCAACTGCTATTAATTGGGTTGCTTTTCTGGGAATATAAATTGCTACTTAATTTTGATTTGCATTATAGGTCACTTTAAGAAGGTCGGAGCTGAAAAATAACTGAGGAAAGCCAAGATCCAGGACAACCAAAGGAAAAAGGAAATAATTTTTTGAGGAACCAAAAGCAAAAGAAAAAAGAAATTAAAAGAAAGGATGCAGCGTTTTTAGCAAGTTAGATTTTGGTGAATGAATTCTCCACTAAAAAGAGAATTGGCAGCCAACATTTAAGGGAGAACGCTGGTGGAGAAAAAAAGAAAAAGGAGGAGATTCAGGGAAGAGGAAAAAAACAGGAAAGAATAGCAGCATGAGACGAGGAGGAGGAGCCGTGGACGAGATTTAAAGGCGAGCAAGCACGAACCAAATTCATATCGAAGAGTACCATCATCTCACTACTAGAGTTGGTAATATGGGTTTTAATCATAGGCTAAACCCGCCCAACCCAAAAAAATGGGTGGTTTGGGTTTTACAAAAGTGAAACTATTTTAATGCGGTTCTTTTTTGTCTGAATTCATTGGACCATTTTTATTTATTTTATTTTTTTAAAAAAAATCTGTAACTTCTCTTAATGTATTATGTAACCTAACAGTGATAATATTTAGTAATTATTGATTGTAATGAATATTAATTATGCCTTTTAGATTTATGTTTATTTTGTAATTTGTAGACTAGTGATGAATGCTTAATATATAATATTTGAAACTTTAAAGTTGATGCTTTATCATCACTTTATGATTTTGTAATGCATTTTTAATTTTTTTATGATTTAGTTTGTAAAAAAAAATTCAGTATAATATTTAAAAAAAAGTCTAAAAAACGCAGTCTAAAATAATTTAAAAAGAAAAAGGGAAAATAATATGGGTTGGACGGGCTAACCTGTCAACCCAGAGGTTATAGGTTGGGTTAGTTAAATGTCAATCTATATTGATATGGTTCTTTTTAGCCCAAACCGATATGGTCCTAACCTGTAACTAGTTAGTCCGAACCTGGTGGTTTGGCCCATAGTACCCGCTCTGCTCACCACCATCATTCCTCTTGAGTTCACCACCACAAGACTCACCTCTATCATCTTTTCTTCTTCTAGCATCTCATTCCATGGATTTTCTGTGCTTTAAAGGAGTTGTGTAATATCCCGAATTTTAGGATTAGAGGCTTGAGAATAAGCCTAAATTAAGCGGACTGCTAAGCCCCGATTTAGCAGGTGTCCCAAATATATTCTCTAATGTTTCTTATATCTTTGGGTCATTAAAGAAAATAAAATAGTTAATTTTGAAGAAAGTGATTATGCTTATGGTGAAATCACCTATGAGGTAGTGAGCTTGTCATGTGATTTTTAATAACCAAATGATGAGCAAAAATTATGAAATTTTACAAGATGAAATTAGACATCCTAAGCTTTAATTTGATAGGTCATATGACTCAATTAGAGCTATATACAAAAGATATGAATTTTTGAAGTCAGCACAGAAAAACTGTGAAGTTTCTGGAACAGCAGGCAAAGATTAAAATTCTAGGAATTTTGTGATTCCATCTAGCAAAATTCTATATTTTTCCATGAAACTAGACTCAATAAGGGTTCTATAGGCTTTAGAATCACTCCAATTTGATTTTTCTAGAATTATTTATGATTTTTCAAAGTTTGGGCGAAAAATCTGCCAGAATTTCTAATTAACCCGAAAATTTTGGAAATTGAATAAATAATTCTATATCATATAATATATGATATAAAACATTTCCTCCTCCTTCCAGCAGCCATAACTGATGCCATTTTCAGTTTTAGAGTGAGACAAGAGTTGAGATTTTTTGAGAGAGAATGAGAGGAAAAAGATTGTAAAGGTAAGTGATTTCTTCGGTAAATCGGTTCCTAATGCGTATAACTCTGTTCCTAAGCTTCCTTTTCATATGATTTAAGGTTTGGAATCTCAAATTTGAATGTTGAGCACCTAGGGTTCAGCCATATCAACGGAGAGCCAGTGGGAGCTGGAGGTAACTTCCAAACCTTTGTATATTGACTATTCTAGCTATAAAATGAAGGGGCAGGATAATAGGAGTATGAATGAGAAATAAGGAGCTTCAAGAAAACCCTAGGGAGACATTAGGAGGCTCTAGCACTCAACAAATACGCATTAGGCCAATAAGTTACTTAAAGGTTTCTGCCTTACAAATGGTTTTTGGTAATATTTTCCATTTAAGGATTTTTGGGTGTGCAGTATATGTGCCAGTAGTACCACCACAACGCACCAAAATGGTTCCTTTAAGTAAGATGGGAATATATGTTCGGTATGAATCTCCTTTGATCATAAAATATTTAGAACCATTTATAGGAGATTTATTTACAGCACGATTCGCCGATTGTCATTTTGATGAATCAATTTTCCTAACATTAGGGGAGAAAATAAGCAATTGAGTAAAGAGACTAGTTGGAATGAATTATCATTGGCTCATTTTGATTCTCATACAAAACAATGTGAACTGAAAGTTCAAAAGATAATTCATTTGTTAAACTTAGCTAATCAAATACCAAAAGTATTTACTGACCCAAAGAAAGTGACAAAGTCACATGTCCTTGTTGCTAATGCTCCTATCAGAATTGATGTCTCTAAAAGACAACCTATTGTGAATGAATTTTAAGCACGCCTGAAGAGTGGAAGGCCAATTGGTTCTAAAGATAAAAATCCTTAAAAGAAAAAAAGAGCTAAGAATATAGATGTCAAGTAGAGGGTAATCAAAAAACGTTTGTAGCTCTAGAAGAGCCATCTCATGAAGAGTTATTATCTCTAGAAAAGATATCTCTAAAAGAGAATGTTGTAGTTCCAGAAGGGACTAAGGTCTCATAAAGAGTTATTATCTCTAGAAAAGATATCTTCAAAAGAGAATATTGTAGTCCCAAAAGGAAGCCTGAAATGTGTGAAAAAAATGAGATCTCAACAAATTATGTTAAGAATAGAATCCAATGGGACCAAAATGAAGTCAACGTTAACGACATCTTTACTTATAATATATCATTTGATATCATAAATGATAATGAGGATCATGAGTCAAAATTCATAAGCAAGAGCCAGAAGTACAAGTCCTTGAAGGATTCCAAGTGCACAAAGCACAAGTTCCTAAAGGACTCAAAATACCCGAAGCATCAAATGCAAGTTCTCGAAAACAATGCTCATTTAAATTAAATAAGTTCCTGTATGGCCTGAAGCAATCAGGGCCATTTGGTATAATCGAATCAGTAAATATTTGTTGAAAGAATGATACAAAAATGATCTAATATGCACATGCATTTTTATGAAAAGATATCAAAGTAAGTTTGCTATAATTGCTGTTTATGTTGATGATATCAACATCATTAGGACCCCTGAAGAGCTTCAAAAGGCAATTAATTATTTGAAGAAAGAATTTGTAATGAAGGACTTGGGAAAAACAAAATTCTATCTCAGATTATGGATTGAGTACTAAAAAATTGGATCTTTGTATATTGTAAACTTCGTAAACTCAGAGAAGAAGAAATATATGCTAAATAGCTTAATTGATCATGTATGAAAGAGGGTCTATATATACATGAGAGAGGAGCCTTATCATTTATGGCTCTTAATTATAATTTCTTAGTCTAATCCCTATTTTTAGTGATTCTAATTGATTAATTACAATATGTTTCCTAACAATCCCCCTCAAGTTAGAGCGTAGATGTTAATCAAGCCCAACTTATTACAAAGATAATAAATATGAGTCCCATTTAAGGCCTTGATTAGAAGATCGCCTAATTGGTCACTAGACTTCACATGTCCTATAGCAATGAAGTTATCATTGATCTTATCACATACAAAGTGATAATTGATCTCAATATGTTTCGTACATTCATGAAACACAGAATTAGAGGTTATATGTTATCATCACACCACATCTTCACGGGCAATGACGTGACAAAACCAACCTCCTTCATTAATTGGTGAATTCGCACAATTTCCTGCACCAACTGAGTTATGGCTCTATACTCAAACACACAAACACATTCTTCGTTACCTCATAGGCACTATGGACATAGGGTTATTCTATTCAAATTTATCCAAGCATGAATTGATTGATTATGCAGATGCTGGATTTTTGTCTATCTACATGATGGTAAATCACAAACAAGCTATCTGTTTACATGTGGAGGTGCAGCTATTTCATGGCGATCTATGAACAAACTATATTAGCCACATCATCTAACCATGCAAAAATTCTAGCAATACATGAAGCAAGTCGAGAATATGTATGGTTAAGGTCAATAATACATCACATAAGAACCACTTGTGGTTTATCTTCAGGAAAAAAGATCCCAATAGTCCTGCATTAGGATAATGCTACATGTATTGACCAACTAAAAGAAGAATATATCAAAGGTGATAGAATAAAGCATATTTCACCAAAATTCTTCTACATTCGTTACCTTCAAAAGGATGGTAACATAGATATCCAGCAAATTGTTGAAATGAAAATGTAGCAGATTTATTCACCAAGTCACTTCCAGATATAAAATTTGAAAAACTTGTCCATGATATCGGTCTTTGGAGACTCAAAGATCTCAACTGACGTTATCAAGAGGAGGAGTCGATACACGTTATACTTTTTTTCCCTTATATAGGTTTTATCCCGCTAGGTTTTCCTAGAAAGATTTTTAATGAGGCAGTACTTGACAGTGTATCAACGAATGATGTACTCTTTTCTTTGACTAGGTTTTTGTCCCACTAGATTTTTCGTCGTTAAAGTTTTTAATGAGACACATTCTTGATGGACGTCTAAAGGGAAGTGTTATGAATATTAATTATGTGGATGTTAACTAACTTATATTTAAACCAACTTGCTCTCCAAGTTGTTTTTATTAATTGTAACTTTTGGTGCAAGGCTCTTGAAGGCCTATAAATAGAGGCCTTGTGCAAATATTGTAAACACATACAAGTGAATGATATTTACTCTCATCTTTCTCTCTTGAATTTTCTCTTCTCTTGCTCTTATTCTCTATCTTATCTCAAATTTCTTTTATTTTCATAATAGATTGTTGTTTTTATTTGAATATTAGGATACAATCCATACTCAAATGTCTTCATCATATCATGCAGAAAATTTGATGGTCAACCTAATTATTTGCACCCAGACATTTGAATAAGTGAGTGTGAATTAAAGCTAAATAAAATTGTTATTCAAACTTTGAAGACATTAATAAGAAAAAATATATTGATATAGGATCTTGAATTTGCATGAATGAATGGATAAAAGGCAAGATTTAGTCTTTCTTCCCTCTTGATAATCAAATGAGGAGGCCATACTAAGTAGTTAGTTTGACATATAATCAATGAGTAAAGAAGGTTAATTCGTACGTGACGGTGGGCTATTGAAAATCTTAATATCCGAATTAGCAATTACCTACTTGATGGATAAGGGTCCGTTTGGGTTAATAGTGGCAGAAGTGGGTTTCTTTTAATATAACTTTTACAAATTTAAGTAGGATAAAAGTCAGATTGTAAGTGTGATTTATGTTTGGATTTGTGGTGGCAGAAGTGACTTTTTTCTAAAAGCCAAACTTTTGAGCTTCTTCTCAGAATATACTTTTAGAAGGGGAAAAAAATCAGTTACTAAAATGCCAACCCAAACATCTTAATTTTCAAAAAAACCACACCATCGTGCTTTTTTAAAGCAAAAGCCACGTTAACAGGCTCTAATCTAAGTCAGTCCACGCATTTAACAGTCTCTCTGAGGTAAAATGGGCTGGAGGATGGATTTTACTTTTTCAAAAAGACAATTTTCATTCTATAGAGAAATAAATAAATAAATAAATATCATTTGAATTTTAAAATCTTAAATCAGTGATTTCCTAAAAACTTAGGTTATCAATTGCTATACCTTTTTTATCAATCTTATTACGCTTATTATTAACAAAAACAATTTGAGATTTTGAAATTCAAACGATATTTAAGTGTCTTTTTCCCTTCTATATATTATCTCCAGTCATTAATATAAGAGCTAATTTAGAGTTAGATTTGCTTATAAATATAATACCTTAATCTACTTAATTTCCAAATTTGAAATTTTTTTCAAATTACTCCTATTGATCATACACATTAACGGCCAAATTGGATAAGCGGCGTAAGGGGCTGAATGCACGGTAGAGATTAAAAAAGCCACTTTTAGCTATTTGCTTGTGTTTGGAATCGCCTTTGCCTATATGACATTTAGTTGTTAAACTTAAAATCCAAAGCAACCTTTTGGGTGCTTTCAGGGTGAGGTGATGAGGGTTGGTTGTATCAAGAAGGAAGAAAGAAAAGGGTAAAAAAGTTGGTCCCCCTGCTTTAATAAGATTTAATTTATGTCATTTTAAGTCATTTTCTTTATAAACTTGTTTTCCAAACAAGTTTCAGTTTGAAAAAAAAACCACCCTTGTCGCCTTTAAAAAAAATGTCATCTATAACCATTAATCTAAACATAAATTACATTACACTAACTTCTATTCTTACTTGAGTTCCCAAAAGTCATATTGAAATAAAATCACTTGTCATTGCCAATACAAACAAACCCTAAGGAGCTATCCAAGGTAGTCATGATGAAATATAATATTTTTAAAAAATCAATTTTTATTTGTTACAAATAACTAACATAACCAACTTCCGTAATCTATTCAAATTAATTAACTAACTCTTATATTAAAAGTTAGAAGTAGTATCCTTTAACCCAACGTAAAAAATCAAAATAAAATGAGAGTACCAATTTGGCAATTTCTACTGCCATCTCCAGGGCCCATTGCATTGTCATCTTGTTTTTTAGATCAAAAGCTCTCATCTATCTTGCTCACTAGCTAGGAATGTGGACATCACTAAAACCCTTGACAAATATATTAGCATTGCTCCATTACAATTTACATGAGAGATGAGACCTCCCAAAATGACTTCTATGAGCTGGATTATACGAGAGAAATTAATTAAAAAATTTTAACCCTATTTCTTTAATATTTTTAAATCCTACTCATAAAAATTATCCTTCTACTCCCTTACAAATACCGCATACCAAACAGCCCCTTAATTAACACCCAATTTTGAGAAAATATCATCATGTACGTCTTCTATGGTTCAAACATGGATCCCCATCCTCATGAATGACCCTGATGGAAAATGGAATGCAGAACCTCCTTTACATGAACTCATCCATAGTTGCTGAAGGTAATGATGAGTGGTGACAGCTAAAAGCAAAATCAACCAACAGTCATTCATGACTATCGTTTGGTAAATTTAATTCCATGGAAAACGAGGTTCTCCTAAAATGTTGTGTCTTGGCTTAAATACGAAACAGTGAGAGTAGGGTTCTCATAACGAAGCCATACACAACGTAGTCACTACTTTTTCTTTATTTCTTGGGCAAAAAATAATCAATATTTCCTCAGAGATAACAATATGTTAACGGTCAAGATGCAAAAGCAGTATCATATGCATTAATACATACTGTTAAGCTCTTGAAAAATAAATACTAAGCATAGAGAAATATCAGTAATTAATTCTACTCCTCTCTTTGGAGCGCCCTAGGAACCCCGTATGTTGTTTCTTCTTCATTGTCTGCAAGCAAGCAATCTGAACCTAAGTTTCATCTTCGTTGAATGAAAGTAAGCAATCTTGTATTTGTTCCCTGAAAACAAGAATATTACCGTCTCAAGACCCCACAACAGAAACTTTAAAGTTTAGTAAAAAGCAGATCACAACCACTATTAGAGGATATACTTGTGACTTGTGAGTTGTGATCCCACAGCAGAGATCCACAATAGCAATTATGTATACTATATCGGACCCCGTGAAATAAAGAACGAGTCGCCCTGTTAATTATTTGTGGAAATTATAGCTCACTACATGGGTTCTTTAGACAAAAGAGATGCCTAAGGAGCCAGAACCTGTTGCGCCGTACTCAAACAAAAGAAAGCGAATTTCAATATGATATGCAAAATATTAACATATATATTTAATTTGGAAACGAAACTTCCTCACGGATCACAATCAGTCATGGTAATCAAGATGATCCACTCTATTTGAGATATATCAGCCAGGAACCAGAAACAGATTATCTGAGAATTCCCAGTATTCAATATTTATTTTGCCCTCCTCCAATTCCTTCAATTTCAATTATTGGGTAATGTGAATGAATGCAGATTCTTATACGTGCCCTAATTAATCTAGAGATGTGCAGAAGATCCTTAGTCTGAGATATCACTGAACTCAAATTTAATCTATTGTGCTAACAGCATAGCCAAACTACTAATACTCACCTCAAGACACTCAAATTCCTGTTGTTTACTTGATTTGATCGTGCAACCACTGATTGAGGTAGAAGTGTACAAAATTGCTCCAATGACGTGGGGTCTCTTGGAAGTATCTGAAAGCGACAACTTGAACAGCAGGAAGCTCCAAAAACATCACTACTCCTGCAGTTCTCGAGATTGCTTAAATCAACAGTCTCAGATTTGTCAAGAGGGCTATTGCAGAGATAACAGAAAGATTCTGAGGAAACAGATTCATAGGACTTGAGATTGTATCTCTTGTTGGCGTCTCTGAGTTGCCAAAGGAACTTTACCATCAACAATCTCAGGAATCCTGTTGAAATGGAACGGAATGAGCTTTCCAGCTGTTCTTACAATAGTGCTCTCACGAGATGGGTTTTCTTCCTGCAAACCTATTTTTTATTAATGACTTGCTTATTAAATTAGAAAGGAAATAAATGCAAAGTCGAATACAACTGAAAAGGCAGGTATAGTTGCAAGCATAAGCATGTTACTCCATCCCAGACCTAATAATGGATTACTAAAAATTTCATAAAAATCGTTTTCCAAGAAGAGTTTTAAACTACAAAAGGCGAGCACTGAGCAGCGTAGCCATCACCAACAAATAATCTTTCAACCCTGAAGCAGAGAATGCATTCTTCATATTACTTCAAATGCAGCGTTACAATAAGTTATTTTCCTGAAAAATTATACTCAAACTATACCTATGCAGTATGTACTCATCTGTCTATTAAGGAAAGGGGAGAAAATAACAGCTCATACCTGCAAAAGTTGCACAAAGGATGAGACCAAGCTGTTAAAGCCAGAGTGAGGGCTAGTAGACAGCACCAAGGTCTTTAGACTGCCCAGCCAAATATCAGGCACATTATTTAAGTAAGAGATATATAAGTTTTTTAGGAAAAATATGCTCATATGGACAATATGCCTAAGACTGTGGATTTTTATAAAAGCTAGAGGAAAATGAAATTAAGAGAAGCCTTTAAAAAAAAAAGAAAGAAAGAACGAAAGACTTAAAATGTAAAAGGCATAGCCATATAACTACAAACCTGTCAAAAGTTGGCAAAGCATGTTGATCTCTTGGGCAAAACAATCGCGAAGAGGAAGCACAACAGGAACTTCCCACCTAGCATCAACATACTGCTCATCTGCAGGTAAGGAATATCCTTGGCCCTGTCAAAACATATAGACGGAATGCTTACTGAAAAGTCCTTTTTGTTTGGAATGAAAATGGGGAAACATGGGTGAGAGTAAGGACTGCTATCAAACGCAAGTAGTTTGCAGTAACTATATGCTGGAGCAAATGACATTGGAACAGGCGTACTTATGAACAAGACTTCAGGATTTACAACCATACAGGGACTTCAAGTCTCCAACTCAATCAAAATTCAACAACATACCTTCACAGTAGCTAAAATAACGTGGCGACCAATTCTTGAAATGCAAGAACCTAATACGAGTCTGTTGTATCCAAATTCTGATGCAACCTAGATAATGATAAAAAATCTTCAAATGGACAAAATTTCCAATAAATTGTAAGTTTGGGGCTAAACTGAGCTTAGAGATTCGGATACCAACCTTTTGCAGGTCCAACATGCGAAGATAAAGCAATACATCTTCCTTTCCAGTAGAATCACTTACAGCATTGACAAGTTTGATTAACTTATCCCTTCTATCACTAGACTCCGAAGGGTAAACGGCCTCAATTGGCACAACATGCAACTCTTTTGTTGGTGGAGCCAGACTTGCCACAATCGAACTGATATCTTTGACTGCCTTCTCTAACTCATTAGAAGGAATTGGGGAAACGGAACTTTCGTCAATCAATACAACTCCCATACCGAATACAGGCAATGATTATCTCTACTTGCATCAAAGTTCTTTAGGGCTCTATGTTGCATGTCGTGAACAAACTGTAACGCTACCCTGAAAAGAATGCATTTTTTATTACGAGAATGATCGAACAAGAAAGAAACCCTTTGCACTCTATATCGTTTTTTGGATCTCCCATCATCATTATGCTTGAGAGACTGTTTATAAAGTTGTAAAATATTCAAAAATTATGCCCACTCAGCGACAACTCTACTCACACACACACACCGGGAAAAAAAAAAAAAGAAGAGCAATTACAGTAGACGGAAAGGAAGTAGAGACCTGGAAGAAGGGCCGCCTGAGAATGCAACGAGAACCTTATCCGTCGGAGTAATCATAGCGTTCGAAGTGACGGTGAATCTAAACTTCCCAAACAAATTGTTCCTGAAGCAATCAGCGCAAAACCGCCCTTCATCAATACCACTGTAACCGGAAATCGCTTCATTGACCTTACACTTGATGCAGAGAGTGTTAGCGATTGGATTGGACTCTGCATCGCCTGACATGGTCCGCTCAGCTGATTTGGCGCAAGAGGCTACATCTGCGACTCCCGCTTCTTCGTCTTTGTAGCAGTTGGAATTGCATCCCGAGCCATTGCATGCCATGATCGGTTATGCACCTTTTTTTAGGGTTCGGTGAAATTGATAGGGTTTTAGGGTCTGTTTGGTTGGAGGGGAGGGGAAGAAAAATGAGCCCCTCCCCTTGTTTGGTTTGAAAAATAGGAAAGTGGGGCTTCAAAGGAGGGGCTCCCAATCCCTCCCATCCCCTCATTTTTTTCCCCCCCAAATTGAAGGGTTTTAGAGGGGATAGATAATGAGCCCCTCCCATTCTATCCCCTCCCTTTAAACCAAACAGGCCTTTTAGACGATCATCGACCCTCTCCTTTCAGGGCGCGGATGGATCCTTTGCTTATCGACGGGAATGACCCGGGGGAATTGTCTTGCACCAGATTCTTCTTTTTTTCTTTAAGGAAAAAACTTTTATGTGAAAAAAGAAATTGGGAAAATCCCAATCCCATAAAAATGGCAATCATGAAAAAACACCCATCATCTTTTTTAAAGAGACCTATTCGCAATGATCTGAAAGCCAGACCGGACTGGATGATCTGGTAGGCTAGACCGTTGGCCAGAAACGGCAACAGCCCGTTTTTATAGGTAGAGCTGTTTTCGACTTTGAGCCGTTTCTAACCGGAAAAGAGTCGTTTTTCAGCCGGAAAACGCTTTTGAGACGGGATCCGGAACGGCTGTGCGACAACTGGACCGCTGAACTTGGTGGTGAGAAATGGGGTAGAAAAAATCAGAAAAAGATGAATGTGAGTTTGTTGTGTCTGGTGCGTGCAGTTCGCTGCAGCTGCATCTTGCCCCAACTCCTCCTGCCTTTGCTCATCCGTGTCGTCTGGTCACTGCTTTGGTTCTTTGTCTGAAAGTTCAAGTTGAAACACAGCTCCCATGGAAGAAGAGGAAGAGGTTGATGGCAAAGAAAGTTTGGGGTGAGTTTTCACTTTTTAGACGGAAGGAATTGAGTTTGTGGGCAATAGGAGTGTGAGGTGAGAAGAAAATTAATGCTGCACAATACATTGTCAAATCTGTCAGAGAACACGTGATGGGGGAGAAGGTTTGATGCAGCATATTTTGACTTGAAATTCAAATTCCAATCAAATTATTATATATTTGACCCCAAAAAAATCAAATTAATATATTTAAGTAAACACTAAATGTCCGGTCATAATTTGAAACTGAAGAGAGATTTTAGGTGAAAAAACTTAGAAAGATTTTATTCTACATTATAAAAAATATGAAAAATAGTTTAGTGTAATTATGTTGTTTTATTTAAAAATTTATTCTGATATTCGTAAAAATGAGAACAACTCTAATAAATTATTATAAAATAAAATGTTATATTTAAAATTCATGTCATAAGTTTATCTTATTTTTTATTTAAAACTATTAATATTAATATAAACTTTATATATATATATATATCTAATAATATTTATTTCTTATAAGGTAAATGATATTTTTTATTTAATTATTATGCACCGGCTCAACCGAACGGATGGACCGATCCGACTAGTTGAATCATTACCCGTTAGCCTTTCCGGTTCAACATCCGATCCGGCTTTTAAAACATTGCCTATTCGCACTATAAACAAATTTTAGGTTTAAAAATGCCTATCAATATTCTTCTTCTTTTAGTATTACAACGTGACCGGTTTCAAATCTGGGAGGGGAGGGGAGAGGAAATGCTTAAGAATACTTCAATGACCACTGTGTCTATCAAGAGTTCTAAACTACCACTTCCTTTAAAGTGGTCTGACGAACATTTATTTTAAGTTGTAGGTCCCACGGATTGTCTAGTTGTCCTCCACCTGATTATAAGCCTGTGTGAGAAAATGGTGAAAAATCATGTTCATGTAAATCAATACAAAATTCTTCTCATAAACTTATCTTATATACCGTAAATCAAATTTAAAAAAACAGCTTCTATAGCTAATCCAAACAGATACTATATGGGCTAAAAACGTGGCAAGATTTCCCCTTTTTACCCAAACCTTAACCCTTTCAAATTTGTTCTTCACGCCAACATTTTCAAATTTCAAAATGATACCTTTGATTTGACATGGGATTAGTGATATTAGAATCACTGATACGGGTCCCCCATACTTTGACAATATTTATATGGGATTTTCCCAAAAAAATTCCTTTGGAAAACCTAATTGTAATTCCCCTGATAAAACTATGGTGTGGAACTGTAGATGCAAAGGAAAAATAAATTGCCGCATCCATGCTACTTTACCCTATGAACAAAACTGTTATACCCTTACTTATGTAGGATTGAATTATCTAGAATGCAAAGCATGAAGTAGGAAATCAAGGAAAATTCCTTGGAAAAAGTTCTTTACTCGTGTGCTGGAAGGAAAGATGTAGAAGAATCTACTCTAATGAACTCAGCTCTAGAAAAAATGTAGTTTTTTCAGTCACATAAGGTCTTATTTAGGATGACCAGCTCACATCTCTTAAAAACATCATCAGTCCCTCCTACAATGAATCCCTCATCAAATGGATCCTTTCTAAGGAAGTTTGGTTGAGACTAGACATTGATGACTCTGTGTTCTAAAATAAAAAAGCCACGTTGGGATGGCTAAAATGCCACCCCAAACAGACACATTAAAGGTGACATTATGAATATTGAAGAATGTTCGTTCCACACGGAGTATAGAGAGACTCTTAGAAAATTTTAGTCGTATGTTTTCCATAGCTAACTAGTTCCTACGCGTTTTCTCATGCCCTTTTCATTCCAAAAAAATTGATATATTGATATTTTTTATTTTAAAAATAATATAATAATATATTAAAAAAATCAAATTAACACATTTTATTTTTGTTAATTACTTCCCAATACAAATATAATCCAATTGATGTTGTTGAAGATTTTTCTTTTTGTTATAAGCATTAATAGAATATCACAAAATTTATGAGGTCAAATTAGTCAAAAAAAGATTGAATCCCCTTGAAAAAAACTCCAATTTAGTAACTAAACAAGGGGAGAGGATATTTTTCCTTCCTTCCCATCCCCAACCTTATTTGTATAATTATTTATGAGTATTATCTTCTTTTTTATGTAATTGATCTTTTTATGAGGGGTAAAAAAGGAAGGGGCCGGGAGAGAAGGTGAAGACTAGAAGCAATGAAGAGAAAACCCTCCGCAGGGCTGACCATCATGGTTACTTGGAGGAAAAGTTGTGGAGTGAATGAGAGAAGCCCCAGGAAGGTTCCAACTTCCAAGTCGCTAGTGCCAATTGCAAATTTCCGACATAAGCCTCTATTTCACTTGGTAAATATGCATGATCAGGTCAATGTATATGAGTACAATGCCTCAAATTAAAATAATAATAATCATAATGATGATGATAAATTAGCAATTGAAGAAATTAATGTTTTGCTGCAAGCTTTTGAAAAAGAATATACTCCTATAACAGGTTGATGTATGTACGCGGAACTGTTTTTTACATCTGTATATATATTATCTAAAGCTATAATCATATTTAAAACATACTATGTAGAAATAAATGTGTGTGTGTATGCATACCCATGTATATATTTTTTTTTAAAGAAATAGAAATATAATATTTATTTTGATTAAAAATACTGAAAGAGGAAAGAAACTGTTGTAGTAAAATTTTTCATTTGTTGATGTTGTGTGTGTCTATATATATATATATATATATATATATGATGATTTAGTCAAGATGTAGACGGTGAGGTCAAGCCTTTGAAGTCAAATATTACTTGGGACGCGGTCGAAAGCTAGGACCTGTTCACGCTTGGGCATGAGAATCAGAAATCAGAAATATATAAATAGCGATGCCATGCATATTGCTAATCCACAAACACAACAAATCTCATCATCTTTTATCAACCTGATCACAACAACACAGAGCCCCTACTTCATCATCAATCTCCAACACAAACAAACTTGGACTGATATATATTCAAAAAAACTTGAATCAAAACCATTCATGGAAGTGCTTCATCATCGTCAACAAGTAGAAGAAGCTTCAACTTCTTCTTACAGCAACGAAGGGTTCAGCTATCCCTACTTTGCCAGAGAGAAGGATGAGAAAGATGTCAAGTTTCAAGCATTTACAGAAGAAAAGAAGAGAGTCTTCAGATTCAAAAAGATTCATTCAATCACGGATCGAGGTCGTTCTCATCCTTTCACCTCCCTCGCACACAAGCTTGGTCGTTTCAGAGCTCGATACGTTCTTGTACAAGAATCCCCAAAACCCCAAAACGAAAACCATTAACCTTGCTTTTCCTTTGTCGTTTACTTCATCCACCATTCTAATTAACCCCCTTCCTCCTCTAATTCTATATGAACAGAATTCTTCCTATATATTTTTCTTAGTCAGAATTCTCCCTAATTTTTCCTAAAGATTAATTATATTCGTGTACTACTTACTACTCAATAAAATTTTTTTATTCCTCCAAAGTGAGAGCATGATGATGATATATCTGTTACTTGTAGATTTTCTTTTTTTCCCCTTCTTACATTTCGCCATTTAGTGTACAAAGAGTATAATCTACGCGAGCGTTTATACCTCGTGAGAGAGGAAAAAGCGTGAGTGAATATTTGAATTTTAAATAATTAATATTGAAAGGAAATTAGCATTTGATGTGGGTTACAATATATATTATATAACCTGGGTTTCGGCTTTAGACGGTACAAAATGAATCATGATCAATTTTGAATAATTATGAGTGGACAATTAAATGACAATGATCCTTAGTAACACCAAATTTGAAATTTCAACAGGTTAGAAAGTAGAACGGTCAGCTGGACTTGTTCAATATGACTCCCAATATGATTCATTCAAATAAAGCAGACTATTCCTTCATTTCATATGAGAGATCACCAGATTGGAAGACACATATTATTCCTTCATGCAATTGAAGGAAGGCTACATTATCACAGAATCAAACCGGCTACATATACAGATGGAAATCTACATCAAAGAATAATGACCACGTCAACAATGAAACAGTACAAAAAAGGTCTACTTTACAAGCAATACTTGCATACTCTTGGAGTGTCACCTCATTTATATTCTGAATAATTAAAATATAACAACTCATCTTATTTTAATCTTACATGGCAGATGAATCATCTGAAGAAATTCAAATTTTATAATTTTGAAAAATATAAACTTCATAATTCACTACAAAAAAACATGGTATTACCGACGGAATTATTTCCGACGGTTTACCGACGGATTTTCCGTCAGAAAAATTACATACGGAAAAAAATTCTGTCTCTAATTACCGACGGATTAAATACAGAAAAAATTCCGTGGGTAAATACTGACGAATTATCCACGGAATTTTTTTCGTCGGTAATTACCCACGCCTTACCCATGGAATTCCGTGGGTAATTTGAATAAGAAATTACCGACAGAATTCCGTGGGTAATCCGTCGGTAAAACGAATAAGTTTTTTATTATCTTTTAATAATTTATATAAAATAATAAAAATAAAAATAATCTATAGCAAATAAAAATTGAAATATCATAAAATTAATATTTAATATAATATATTAAATATATATAATATTAATAATAAAAATTTTAAATGAAATAAAAAATAAAAAATTTTAAACTTTATATCATAAAAACAAAATATATAATTATATATAAATATATATTTAATATTATATATATTTATATTAATATTAAATATTTAAATGAAATAAGAAATTAAAAAATTTTAAATTTATATTATAAAAAATGAAATATATAATTATATATAAATATATATGTAATATTATATATATTTATATTAATATTAAATATTTAAACGAAATTAGAAATTAAAAAATTTTATATTTTATATTATAAAAAATGAAATATATAATTATATATAAATATATATTTAATTATATATATTTATCTTAATATTATATTTGTTTTTTAATTATTACATTATATATATTATTACATGAATAAATAATATAAAGGTCAAGCAGCTCAATTGGCAAAGGCATCAGAACACATACCAAAGGTCCAAGATTCGAATCCCACCTTTGTCGCAAAATGCAACAATTATCTCACGTGCTGTAATCCGTGGGTAATTCGTCGGTAATTTCTGACGGAATTTGTAAATCAATTTGCCACAGATATTTTAGCGAAAGAAAAAATTCCATCGGTGATCCGTTTCTGTCCCTAATCCATGGGTAATCCGTCAATAATTTCTGACAGAATTAAAATTCCGTCGGTAAATCAATTTGCCACAGATATTTTAGAGACAAAAAAAATTCCATCGGTGATCCGTTTCTGTCCCTAATCCACGGTAATATGATTTCAGAGACGGAATTCCGTGGGTAATGTGCTGTTTTTTTGTAGTGATTTAGAAAAACAAAAGACGTAATTCCCTTCCATAAGTTGTTGTTTATTAAAAATCATAAACTTTTAATTTTTCCAGATGACTCATCTACCATGTAAGATTAAAATAAGATGAGTTGTTATATTTTATTTAGTCAAAATACAAATAAGGTGACACTCTTGAAGTATGTAAGTATTTCTCCTACTTTACTGCCCGTCCTCCAAATTTTCAGGCTCAACTTTAAAGTTTTTTTTAATACTAACTTTAAAGTTAAAAGTTGAAAGATTCAACGACTGGAAGCCGAGGAATCAGGTGGTTTGTTTGTGGTATACACATAGCCCCGTTTGGAAGATTGGGCCGCATGTGGGAAGGATGGCCCAAGTCCATCTTGAGGCTATTACTAGCTAGCTTCCTTTGTGGGCTTTGTTCGTCACTAATGACCATGGCGTCTTTGTTGTCTTATAGTGCCGTGGATGAAAAATGCAATGCCTGTTTTGATTAGCCGTAGAGAAGTAGCTTTTTTTGTAATTTGAATTTTATAAAAATCAGATAGGATAAAAATCAGATTGTAGATGTGAGTTGTGTTTGGATTGGCGGTTACAGAAGTGGCTTTTTTTCTAACTTTAAACATGTTTGGATTAATGTTTGAAAAGACCGTTTAGATGGAAAATGACTGAAAATGGTATGAATCTTATTGAATACTACATATATATATATATTGTGATAATTGAAGTGAAAAATTATAATTAAAATTTGATAAAATAAAAAAAGTTCAATTATTATTTGAAAAAAAGGAAAATACACCAAAGTATGTAATTAAAAATGGAAAAACTACTCTAATTTTATTTTACAGGAATGGTAACTTTAATTTTTACTTGAATAATAGTGGGAGTAACTTCAATTTCAATTAGAAAAATAAGCACAGAATGAACTAAATTAATAAATTATCGTTAAAATTAAAAACTAATCAAGAAACAAATAAGGATGGAATAGAATAAAAAGTGACAATTACTTCTACCACATGAGTATAATGGGCCCCACCATCACCCAATAGCCTATCACCCCATTGCCAACACGCAGCCTTTCCCTCTCATCCAAATTCCCTTCCCTCCTTCTCTTTGAGACATACAAAGCTGCACACACAAAGACATGTTCGCTCTCCTCTCCTTCTTCGCCATAGCCGATGATCCAGCTTTCATGTCTAAGTTCACCAAAGCCCTCTCTAATCCCTTTGGTTGGTCCAGAAGCACCCCTTTCTGCAAATGGGACTGCGTCAATTACGACAGCTCCGACAACACCCATACCACAGAACAAAACTCAAAACAAGGAAGAGACCGACAACCACGTCCCTCCACCGAACACCGCCAGACGCCGATGAAAGGTAAAGCTCCTATCAGGAGTGAAAGGCCGACATACAACAACAAATCAAAGCTCCAGTTGAGTACATGAACGACAGGTAGAGGAATAAATGTGGGCCAACGGCCTTCTCTCTCTTTTTTTTTTGTTACCATGGCCTTCTCTTCTCTCTGCAATCCCAACACCACCGCGATGAAGAAGCATCTATTGTGAGCTTCTACTAGAAGCCACTTTTGGCGGAAAAGCCCAGTGCCTTTCAACGTGAATCCAAACACCTCCATGCCTACCCATTATGCTTTTTGCCACAAACCGTGTGGCTACCCGCTCTCGCCGCTTTACCAAACAGGCTTGCAATCAACTTTGGGTGCCCCCTCAGCACTCTCTTTCTGCTTTCCTTAGATGTCCACCTTTTTCGTCGTTTCTGAGTCCTTGGTTTTGCTCCTTGTCGCCACAATTTCTCCAGCTGGGGTATGCATGACAAACCAGCTTCCCTGCTCGTTCTTAGTTGGATGAGGAAGCAGAGCTTGGCCTATTTGAGCTGTCCAGATAAGATCTAAACAATTTAGATTTATTTTTTTATTTTTTACATTTTTAAAAAAATTATTTTAATGGGTAGAAAATCTAAAATAAAAATAATCTTTAATTAACACTTTTTTTAAAAATGATTTTTTTTATTTAAAAATCTCAAGTAAAAAAAATTAAATCAGGATCCTCTAGATCTTATCTAGATGATCCAAATGAGCTAAGCTCTCACTCCTCATCCAAAGGATGAGTAGGGAAACTCGTTTCTATGCCTGACATGGTTGTACACTACGAGAATATCCTCCTCGCAACCCTTTGCTCCATTAAGAGCCTTACACCTTGATGACGTAGGAATATTTTTGCTGCCCTGGCCCATTTCTTTCCTACTCTCCCTGTCAAAATTATGCCTCCTATGTTGTGCCTGCATGTATATCCATATTGGCTTGCGCTTCTTGTTGTTGCTCATGCTCCATTTGCATCTCTAGGTGTTTATTGCCGGAATCCATTATAGTAGCCATTTTCTCCGAATAGGACTCCTGAAGGTGACCATACTGACTCAATGGAAACAAATTGTTGGAAGTCTTTCGTACTCAACGTAAATAAACTCACCATCGACGATGATCTTAGAGGTTAAAGGTATTGTTAAATCAACCAGAACCACAATCCTTGCAAACTTGCCTGTATCTCCAGAACAGTGTTATAATCCACCCAAATAACTTTGCCAAATACACTGCCAATAAAGCGAATGATGCTTTTGTGGTAGTAGCGAGCCGATAGTTTGGGAAGTCACAGCCAACAAACAACCTGGTTAATCACATGTTCTTGCGGTTTAAATGCTGGGTGCCATGGTTGAACAGTCAGTTAGTGACCGTAAATGACCCACGGACCATTAATGAGGGCATTTTGAAAGTCCATTTCATCCTTGAATTTAACCAGTAGTCATCGTCTAAATCAGTTTTCCAATAAGGCTCTAAATATTCTAGAGGTGAGCACGAACGGGGTGGATACCAATCTTCCTTCCCAACAACTTGACGATAACTACAAGCCCCATTCGTTTGTTCAGAGCATCGAGACTGTGGGTTGCGAAGTTAACAGTCAGGATAGTCCCATCCATGCCAATGGTAACGTCGCCTTACTGCAGGGTAACTTCCTCTTCCTCTTCATGGAAGCTTTGATATCATTGTTAAGTAACTTGTCTTTGAAAAAAAGTATGGCAGTAGCTATCTGTTGGTTGTCAACGTTCATCTAGATGTCATTCACTAAAGGAGGTTCTTGTGCGGATGCTTGTGTCTTGGGAACGATTTCTAGGGTTGTGGTCACGGAAACATGGGTTTCTATAGATAGTGAAAATTTGGCTTCCATAGTGTCATTGATTGCTTGGCCTTCTCCTAACTTTACTGTCTTGGCATTCACCGCATCTCCAGGGTATGGAGGTGGTTCGTTCTTGGGGCTACTTTCAATGGGAAAGGGGTATAGCATGGTAAAATTGCCTATCACTACAAAAAAAATTGTGGTTGTAGTGGTTAAAAGTGTGTATTTATAGAGTTTTCTCCGCTACAAACATAATTCATAGCGGTTCCTTGAACCGCTACTAAATCCACCGTTGCAAGTGTATTTGTTGCAGTTATTTTTAACCGCTACTATGTTTGTAGTGGTTAATTAGCACCGCTACAACATTCTCAATCAGATGAACCTTTTCTTGGTAATTTGTAGCAATTATATAACCACTACAAGTGGCAACCATGAATATTCGATGGCGAAAAATGAAAATGAAAATTTATCATGATATTTATAGCGGTTATAAAACCACTAATATATTGAATTTAAAAAGGGCGGGAAATATTATTAGTGGTTGCATAACCGCTACTAATTTCAATAGAAATTCAAATTTTACACCAAAAATTTTGTTTGTCTTTTAAAAAGTATATTTGTAGCAGTTATAAAAAAATGTCAGAATACAAATGTCAGAAAAATTAAAAAATATATATACAATTATCTGTTTCCTTTTTTTTAATATTAAATTAAATAGTTTATTATTTTAATAGTTTAACTAATTTAATTAGCTTATTATTTAGTAGTTTAGGTCTTTTATAATTTTAAAGGAATGACTTAATTAAATTAGATAAGTTTGAAAATTGTATTGATAATATTATTGGGGATACGTAGATAATAAGGAACTATTATGTTATCTGCTACAATGTGATTATGATTATGTAAATAAATATCTGGAAAAAAATAGTGAGAATAAATATTATGCGAAAGAAAAAAGTATTGAAATAAAAAATTTAAAAATTTATTACTATATTTGATCACCTTGTTAAGCTCCTCGGCTCATGGAAAAAAAGTGAAAATGAGAGAAGATGAAAGAGAGGTAAGGTGGCAAGAAATGGGGGAGTTTTTGAAATGAGATGTCGTTGGGGTTTTTATAGGGATCTGCGTAGAACTTGTAGCGGTTAGTATCATTTTTTTGTAGCGGTTATTTATGTATTTTTAGCGGTTTTATAACCGCTACAAATATTTTTTTTATTTTTTTAAAAAGATTTTAAAAACAAAAATATAATTTGTTTTAAAACAAAAACATAATTTGTTTGATCACTCATCCGCACCATCCCTATAGAAAATATGTAGAAAAATTGTTAGCGATGTATTTTTTTGTTAAAAAAATTTAATTAAAATGATATGAATTTAAAAAATGCACCAAACTATAGGTAAATAGTGATCGCCTTCAGAGAAGAATTTTTCAAAATTGGCGGGCTGAAACAACTCACTCTCGTAGGCGATGTTATCACCATCACCCCTGTCATAAAGGTCTCGAGGCTTTAAATGAACAACTATGTGCCAATCCCTATGTCTCTCGTCCTCAATATAATAAACCTGGCGTGCCTCAAAGGCAAGAATATACGGCTCATCATCTTGAGAATGACCATTGTGAATTGGCCATGAGAAATTTATCGATGTGATGCCAAAGTCGTCAGTTGTGAGTCCCCAAGAAGTAGTGGTAGGTGCCCACAAACACTTGAATAGTGTAACGGTGAAACAACCTTGGTAATTAAATTCCAAGACATCAAGAAGCTTTTCATAGTAAGGGACGCCTCTGAACTGCATGTTGGCGTCACTGCTGCTCACATAACTCCTTGTCCCAAATGTGCCATAAACACCCAAATTATGAGTTTACAATCCTTGATCCCTTGAAACCGTGCAAAACTTGAAACCATTGACATTGTATATTGTAAACCTTTTTGCATGATCAAGAGGGCCGATTGTGAGAGCTCTGAAATCTGGTGAGTTTGGGTTGTGGTCATTTAGTATTCTGCGCGCAAACCAGCTTGGGAATTCTTTGTGGAACTTTTTGTCAACTTCGGAGGAAGTTTGTGTACGGATCCTGAGTTGACGCTTAACATGACTTCTGAATTCCCAGCAATTAATCATGGAAAGGCGATAGTGAAATGAAAGTGAAAAATGTTACGAAAGATATAGAATAACATGTAAGTATACACTTCTTACTGTATAAAAGGTTCAACTTGAGTGCAATTAATCAAGACATGTCTATGTGCTTGCAACTTCTAAGTTACCGTTAGTTTGAAGTTCTCAGTTCCTCCAACTGGTTTACCAACACGAGGGCTAAAGTCTCCTGATGTTGGCGCAGGTTCAGCACAATCATCTACACGAGGCGGTCGGTTGAAGGCGGCCTCAATGTCATCAAAGTACCTTGAACACAAATACAGGACCCCATCCCCTATATAACCTTCAGCTATAAAACCTTCTGGCCAAGCCTTATTCCTTACGTAAGATTTCATTTTTCCAAGAAACCTACAAAGTGAAAAAGGGAAAAAAAATACAAAATGCTCAAAAAGGCGACTAACAAACATAAGAACTATTAATGACGCACATATATAAAATAAGTACCTCTCAATAGAATACATCCATCGATATTAAACTGGGCCAGTGAGCTTTGTTTCATAAACAAGGTGGACTGTATGGTAAACTATCACAGTGAAAAAGGACATAGGAAAGAGCATCTCCAAATGACAAAGTGTAAGAATAATTTTATACTGTAGCTGATCAAGCTCTTCAATGATCAAGACCTTGGAACACAACTTCCGAAAGAAAGAACAAAGCTCCATCAAAATGATTGACACATCGGGAGGAAGTACATTCTTTATAGCCAACGGAAGTAACTGTTGCATAAGCACATGTGAGTCATGACTTTTCAGGCCAGCAACCTTTCGATCCTGCATGTCAATGCATCATGAAATGTTGCTTGAATACCCATATGAAACTTTTATTTTCTTCAACGTCGCAAGGAAGACTTCCTTGTTCGGTTTTGTGAGAGTGAACTTTGTCGGCTGAAATTTGTCATACTCATCTGACCATGCGTCTTCACGAACTCCCATGGCATGTAAATCTTTCCTCACTTGAAGATGATCTTTTGACTTTCCAGGTTTGTTAAGCAGCGTATATAGCATATTGTCGCATACATTTTTTTCAATGTGCATGACATCAAGACTGTGGCAAAGTAAATTAGAATTCCAATATGGAAGAGTAAAGAAAATGCTTATCTTCCTCCATTGCTGAGGCGCAGAAGTCTTGCCCCTCTTTCGGCCTGCTTGTGCTGCATTGTCACTTTTTCTGAACTCAAATTCAATATCATCAAGCTGCTATAAGATGTCTGCACCGAATAAAGTCTGAGGTAGCCCTCTTGTTTCTGGTTTCCCATTGAAGCGATTCCGTTGCAATCGAAACTTGTGCCTTCCATCGAGAAACCTCCAATGCCCCATAAAGCACCACTTCCAACTGTGGCAAAGGTGCATTGCGTCAGAGTCAAAATTGCAAGCTGGACAAGCCGAGCCAGTATGCACATTCCACCCGGATAATGTTCCAAGGCCAGGAAAGTCACTAATCGTCCACATTAAGGCTGCACTCAAGTTGAACAATGTCTTCTCGAAGGCGTCATATGTCTCGATGCTGACATTCCACAGGTCAAGCAATTCCGCAATAAGCAGTTAGAGATACACATCGATGTCATTACCCTATGCTTTTTTGCCTTGAATGATCATAGACAAAATGAAGGAACTTTGTTTCATATACATCCAAGGGGTAAATTGTAGAGAACTAAGACTAGCGGCCAAATACTGTAACTTGTACGCTAAGATTCCTAAATGGATTGAAACAGTCGGTTGCCAAAACAAGTCTAACATTTTGGGGGTCAACAATGAAAGATGGAAAGTCTTTGTCGAACATTTTCCAGGCGTTTGCATCCTGAGGATGTCGCAATTTACCATCTTTATTCTTATCAACCTCATGCCACCCCATGTACTCTGCCGATTTAGACGACATAAACAATCTTTGTAAGCGCGGCTTCAAAGGGAAGTTTATGAGAATCTTTATAGATTTCTTCTTCTAGTTTTTTTCCTTCCAAATTGTCTTGTACCTCGATGTGTGACATCGCTTACAAGTCTCCTTGCTGTCATCATCTCCCCAATACAGCATACAATCGTTGAGGCATGCATCAATTTTTTGTAGTTCAAGCCCAATTATTAATAATCTTCTTGGCCTCGTAGAACGATGTGGGAATCTCCACATCGGGGAATGCATCTTGTAATAATTCCAACAACATTGACATTCCCTTATCTATGATTCCACACAAGCACTTGATATGATACAACTTGATCAAGAAAAATAATTTAGAGTATTTTCGACAACCTTGATATAAAGGACAATTTGCTTCATCCATCAAGCTGAAAAAATCCTGAGCGGCTTTATTCCGCATGAACACCGGCTCTGAGCCCTACACTTCTTCGTTGAAGTTGTTCTCATGAACACCAAATACATCACACACAGCATCATTAACAGGATCATCTTCATCTAGTTGAACTCCTACTTGTGAACTTTGAGGAAGAGTATCATCATTTCTCATACCGGCCTTCTCACCATAAACTGCCCAGAACGTATAGTCTTCCGGGAAAGGCTTCCAAAGTAAATGTTCCTTAATAATATGTCGTGCATGCCACTTCTTGAACTTGCATCTCCAACACGGACAGACGATCTTGCTATTACAGCTGGCGTGAGTGAATGCAAAATCCAATAAATTGTTTAATTCGTACAAATATTCTAGAATTGCGTGGCAACCTGATCCATGACTTATTCATAGTTACTAGTGAGAGAGAAGAAAGTATAGTAAAGAAGATGAGTGAATAGAGAATTATGAATGCTTGGAAGCTTATATTCTGATTTTTCAACATTTAATATTTTGTAGTGGTTCAAAAACAGCTACAGTAACCACTACCGTGTTACAAATTTGTAGCGGTTATATGAGTAAAACCGCTACAGTAACCACTACCAATTTTCGACCTGTTAGAATCAAATTGAAGAATTTATTTTAACCTTGTAGCGGTTCTATAACAAAATCACTACTAACTTATATTTGTAGCGGTTATAAATTCTTAACCGCTACAAATTTCAGGTGATAGAAGAATTTCAAATTTCAAATATTTTAACTTTGTAGCGGTTATAAGAAAAAAACAGCTATAAATATTTATGACCGTTGGACAATTTTAAAATAAAAATTTGTTTTCAATTTGTAGCAGTTATTGGCATAAACCGCTACAAATTTAGAACAAAGTGGGGCGAAATTCAAAATTCAAATGTTGAATATTTGTAGCGGTTATTACTGTAACCGCTGCAAATATTCAACATTTGAATTTTGAAATTCCCTCCCTCAGTTTATTACATTTGTAGCGGTTTACACTTATAACTGCTATAAATTGAAAACCAACTTTGTAGATATGTTTAACATTAACCGCTACAGAAATGGTTCAAAAAAATTTTTCTAATATTTGTAGCGGTTTTATAATAAAACTGCTACAAATATATATGATTATTTTTTTTACAGTTAGTTTTAGAAATATAAATAAGATTGTCGTAAATGCAACACAAATTTAACAAGGCTCTAAAAATATAAATATAACTATGGTAAACGTAATAAGAATTTAAGTTCCGAAAATAAAATATCTAGGTTTATTTACAAATTTTTCAAAAAGAAAAAATATATATGTCCTAAACTAAGTAGTAGGAGGCTGATCATCTGGTCCTCCCTCAGGTGCTGCTGGATCGAGGCACTAGGCAGAGTTAACAGCACCATCATCAACAGGAGGAGGAGGAGGTTGGACGACGAACCTAGGAACAGGGGGAACCTATGGATGCTACTCGTTCGAGAGTCGGCGACTCCACAACCGCTCGAGCATAAAGTTTGTGATATCGCGCCACTGCGCATGCTGAGCGTAGTAGAAATCGGCCTGTTGTTGCATCTACTGCTACTGGTGAGCCACTACAGCCTATGTCCTAGCCAAATTTGAGCGCAGCTCCTCAACAAACTTGTCCCTCAGACGTCTATGCTCTAGAGATGCAGCCTCAGAGGCAGCACTCTTGCCGTAGACCATGCTAGGTTTGGCGCTTATCCCCATCCCCTGCACGTGTCCTGGGTGCTCAACTTGACCTAGACCCCCTTCAAAGGAGCCGTGGGGTCTACAGACCCTTGTGACTCCTCGTCCTGAGCCTCTCGTAGCTCAGCCTACGACTGCTGCATCCGCTCCTGCCATTTTATGAAACAATTACTTATTAGTATTTTTCATAATAAAGTTGTTTTTATAAACAATATAATAATAAAATCACCTACAATGGCTGTCTCTGCCTGCTGAGAGGTAGGAGTCCTATCACAGTATCTATGTGTGATAACGAGCAACTCCCCATTGTCTGTCTGACAGTTCTCCTGCTGTGCCTTCCTCTCTTAAAACAATTACAAAATTAAATTAGTATTATCAAAACAAAATACTAGATTTATAATATGAAATAACCAGCTAAAAGTAATTGACATTGTGAAAAGTTACCAGCTCACTGTAAGTGACAGCAAAGGTCTTCGATCCTACTGTGTGGTGGATCGTATGCTGCCCATGGCACCTCGTGTTCCTTTAAGAAAGCAAACGCCTGGAAAAAAACATAATATGAAATGTATTAAAACAATATAAAATATTTATAATTAATAAAATCATAAAATTAATTAAATTATAATTATAATTATAAATTACAAAATTATATATAATGAATCTAATAAATACATTACCTGCCCCCTTAGCGTTCCTCCTGAACTAGACGAAACTCGCCCAGTCATTCAACAGGATGCTGTCCAGGACGTTCTCGATTAGCTGCTGTAGAGGAATCATTCCATCCTTAGCTATACTGTAGAAGAGACGATTCTTCATGTTCCTCCAGCCGTCGCCCATCTTCATCAGCGTGTACCTCTTTTGATTGGCCCGGACGGTAAACCTCAGCTGTAAAAAAATTTAAATATGACTAATTACAAATAAGACAATTAAAAAATATTAATTAAATAGAATTAATTATAAAAAATATAATATAATTAAATACTATTAATTACCTGTACCACCTCCTTCCCACCAGGTCCTTCGGCCCCTTAGGAACGTTCCTCCACGTCCTGAAGTGAATAGGGAACCGCATCCAATTCAAGCCCAGGTCATTCAAGAAGCGATTGAATAGGTGACCCCCATTGTCGATAAGCTGGTCCGTGGTCTCATTCCACGGAACTACAACATGTAGTGTCTAGTCTATACTGTTCAAACTGGCCACGTCCAGCCTCCTCATGGACACGTTTTCCTGCTCATCTGTATGATTTACCGCATGTTAGATAAATTGTAATTCAAATTTAACATTTTGAATTTAAATATGTAATTTATTAAATAAAAAATATATTTACCTTAGACCTGCACATCAAACCCAGTAAACCGTAAAGATGGCCCTCATGGGTTGTTCTGCTCCCGCACCTCCTCTTCATCGAGGAACTGCTCTATCTCTCTGATTGAAATCAGGATCTCGAAGTCCTTGTTCATGTCATAGTCATCGACACTGATATCTCCCTCTCCCAAATCAGGCACCTTTGGTGAGGTCGTCTCCTGTGAGACGGTCTGTGGTGGCTGTGGTAGGGCCTACTCCTATGGCTGCTATGGGGAGATGGGCTGAAATGGCCCAGACGCCAGCCCTCCGCGCTACCCCCTCCTCTATTGCTGCCACCCTGCAGAATCGGTCTGGGGACCTCGGGCTCATTCCCCTTATCCATCCCTGAAGCCATATCAACTACAAAAATTTAAAAAAACACCAATTTAGTCACATTTATATGTAAAATTATAATAAAAATAAAATAAGTATTGTTCGTACCTCAAGTAATAATGAGAAATGCTAGAGAGAAAACTCTTCGACAGACGTCAGAACTCTCAGATCTGAAGGAAAACTCTCAGAGAAACTTTAGAAAACAAAATGGCCAAATGGGAAAAAGGAGGGGGCAGCAGCCTTTTTATAGTTGTGGATTTTATAGCGGTTCTTGAAAAAACCGCTACATCAACCACTACAAATAAGCTAGGGTGGCACAACTTTTTAGCGGTTATAAAATAACCGCTACAAATGTGATGACCTTTGAAGTTCTATAGCGGTTATGAAAGCGTGACCGCTACAAAGAGGAAACCTTTGGCATTTTATAGCGGTTCAATTCGTAGTAACCGCTACAAAAAAAAAGATACACTATTGGCGCAGCTTGGTGGCGCCAAGTGGCACGAACTTTATAGCGGTTTATATGTTGTAACCGCTACAAACTAACCACGACAAATTTTGGCTAGAATCTTGCGCCATATTTGTAGTGGTTTTTTTCTATCAACTGCTATAAATAATGTTGCTAATCAGTCACGCCACTTAGCGTGTAAGTTGCCACTACAATATTGTAGTGGTTTACGTTGAAACCGCTACAAATGCATCACTACGAAAAACCATTTTTTTGTAGTGTATAAGCAAATTCTAGAGAGAAGGATGAGCTTGTCTCTCTAAGACATGCTTGAAAACTTTTATAGTCCCTCAAATTTTATTTTATTTAAATTACTGATCTCTATAATTTAACAAAAAATTGAATATTTTGCTTATTAAAGGATCAAAACCTACAGTTTGAAATTTAAAGAATAAAAAAATATTTATATTAAAATTGATTTTATAAAAGCTGTAAGAGAAAAGCGTTTTGTACTCAAATTTTATATTTGTTGATGTTAGAAATGAATGATGTTGATTAGGTCAAGCCTTTGAAACCATGAAATTCTTGGGAGGAACGAAAGTTAGCATTTGTTCAAGCATGAGCATATATGGATTATATATATATATATAGCACTACCATATTGATAATATTCATAAACACAACAAATCTCATCATTCTGACCACCTGATCACACAAAGCCCCTTCATCATCGATCTCTAACACATTCAAACTTATACTAATATCTATATATTCATCTAAGAAAGCCACACACACACACACACACACACATATATATATATAGCCTTGCTAGACCCTAAAGGATTCACTACTATTTATTGAATCAAACCCATCTATGGAAGTACTTGTTCATCGTCATCATCAAGAAGAAGCTTCAACTTCTTACAGCAAAGAAGGCTTCAACTATCCTTACTTTGCCAGAGAAAATAAGTATAAGGAACGTGTCCAGTTTCATGAATTTACAGAAGAAAAGAAGAGAGTATTCAGATTCAAAAAGATGCATTCAATCAAGGATCGAGGTCGTTCTCGTCCTTTCACCTCCCTCGCATACAAGCTTGGTTGTTTCAAAGTTCGATGCGTTCTTGTACAAGACCCCCCAAAACCCCCAAATGACACCTAATAACCTTGCTCTTCCTTTTTTTGTTTACTTCCTCCACCATACTAACCCCCTTCCCTCCTCTAATTAATTGTATATCACTTCTTCAATTTCAAAGATGGAACAAAATTCTTCCTATATATTTTTCTTAGGCAGAATTCACATGTGAAAATGTGTATGTGACCAGAACTGATATCTTTCCCTCAGGTATGAGTGGTAGGTGAGGTCAAAAGAAAGTATACAACAAGCGAGATGTTGCACCATCACCAGAAGTATGACACTAGGTACTAGACGAGGAAACTTTGACAACTGGCTAGATCTCCATTTATAGAATGCCTGTTTCGAAACTCCAATAGGGCCAAGTCAATTTGCATGAGTTTTGTTGGTTAGACATCGATCATAGAAGCGCGATCTCCTTTATAGCATGGCATGGTCTGTTGTTCCTTGATCAATTAGCCAATTAGTTAGTAATTGCCTCCCTAGTTTTTCCTAAGATTAATCATATTCTTGTATTACTATTGAAATTGCTCAGTGAGAGCCAGAACTAGAGAACTCAAGTGAGAGAGAGAGAGAGAGAGAGGAAAGACGAAGAAGAAACATGAAGAAGAGAAAGTGTATATCTGTTATAATTGAATATTACAGCCAGTCCCTATATAATAGTATTTAGACATAATAAATAGGGAAAATTCCAAAAAACTACGTTGCAAAATAGAAAAGTACAATTTAATACAGTGAAATTTGAAATTCCCATATCAGTGTTGTGTCAGAGCAGACGAGGGATATGGGATATGATATCTTGTCACAATGACTTTAATGCCCTTAGTGACAAGGAAAAGGGAAAAAATCAAAAGAGGGAAGGCCGAATAACTGTCAGATGAGAAACCTAAGGGGCAACGGAGAGATGACGGGAACGATGGTGTAGTGATGGTGGTCGGCGGCGATCTAGGGTCTCTTGGAAGGAGGTTAACAAAGAAAGGACGAACATAGGAGGTCAACGGCGTGGTACGGTTCTGTGACCTGCAATCTGTCAAGTGGGGTTGGAGTGCTATTCCTGTAAAGATGTTAATGAAGGAAGCGAAGTCGTTAATGATAAATGTGGTGTTGTTAATAGTCCAGGAGGTGTTGTTTTCGAACATCCACGTTACGACTTTCCATATAGTTCCAGCAAAGATGTTAATCAAGGATGTGGAGTCGTTAATAATGAATCTAATATTGTTAATAGTCTAGAAGGTCTTCTTGTGAAGATGTTAATGAAGGAAGAAGAGTCATTAATGAAGAATGTGGTGTTGTTAATAGTCGAGTGGTGTTGTTTTCGGACATCCACATTACAACTTTCCATGTAATTCCTACGAAGATGTTAATCAAGGATGTAGAGTTGTTAATGAAGAATATAGTATTGTTAATAGTCCAAGAGGTGTTATTTTTGGACATCCATATTACGACTTTACATGTAGTTTCAGTGAAAATGTTAATGAAGCAAAACTGAGTCATTAATGACGAATGTGGTATTGTTAATAGTCTAGAAGGTGTTTTTTTTGGACATCCATATTACGACTTTCCATGTAGTTCTAGCGAAGATGTTAATCAAGGATGTGAAGTTGTTAATGATGAATATGGTGTTGTTAATAGTCCAGAAGGTCTTCTTGTGAAGATGTTAATAAAGGAAGAAGAGTCGTTAATGAAGAATGTGGTGTTGTTAATAGTCCGGGGGGTGTTGTTTTCGAACATCCACATTACGACTTTCCATGTAGTTTCAGCGAAGATGTCAATTAAGGATGTGGAGTCGTTAATGACGAATGTGGTGTTGTTAATAGTCTACGGGGTGTTGTTTTCGGGCATCCACATTATGACTTTCCATGTAATTCCAGCGAAGATGTTAATCAAGGATGTAGAGTTGTCAATTATATCACATGTGTTGTTTTGAACCTAATTGCAATGGCAAACAAAGTTGCAACACGCAAAATATTAACAACACTAGATTCATTATTAACGACTCCACATCCTTGATTAACATCTTCACAGGAATTACATGGAAAGTCATAATGTGGATGTCCGAAAACAACGCCTCTTAGACTATTAACAACACCATATTCGTCATTAACGACTCCATTTCCTTCATTAACATCTTCACTGAAACTATATGGAAAGTCATAATGTGGATGTCTGAAAACAACACCTCCTAGACTATTACAACACTACATTCTTCATTAACAACTCCACATCCTTGATTGACATCTTTGCAGGAATTATATGGAAAGTCGTAATGTGGATGTCCGAAAACAACATCCCCTCAACTATTAACAACACCACATTCTTCATTAATGACTCTTCTTCCTTCATTAACATCTTCACAAGAAGACCTGCTGGACTATTAACAACACCAGATTCATCATTAACGACTCCACATCCTTGATTAACATCTTTGCTGGAACTACATGGAAAGTCATAACGTGGATATCCAAAAACAACACCTCCTGGACTATTAACAACACCACATTCGTCATTAACGACTCCACTTCCTTCATTAACATCTTCACAGGAATAGCACTCCAACCTCCCTCAACAGACTGCAGGTCGCAGAACCGTACCACACCGCTGACCTCCTATGTTCGTCCTTTCTCTGTTAACCTCCTTCCAAGAGACCCCAGATCGCCGCTGACCACCGTCACTAAACCATCGTTCTTGTCATCTCTCAGTCGTCCCTTAGGTTTCTCATTTGACAGTTATTCGGCCTTCCCTCTTCTGATTTTTTCCCTTTTCCCTGTCACTAAGGGCATTAAAGTCATTGTGACAAGGAATCATATCCCAGATTCCTCGCCTGCTCTGACACAACACTGATATGGGAATTCTGAATTTCGCTACACTGAATTGTCCTTTTCTATTTTGCAATGTAGTTTTTTGGAATTTTCCCTAATAAATAACCAAATGACCATTTTATCCAACAAACTAAAAATAAACTGAACTATTCAACTAACTAATTGACTACCCTGTATCTATAACGTCCTTTGTACATTTTGTCAGCCCCCGTAAGTAGAGCATGTATATCAATCATGCCCAGCTTGGATACAAGAAACTTAAATGGTGTTGGACCTAAAGGATTAGTAAAAGTATCAGCAAGTTGATCATGAGACGAATGATACCCTCTTGAACTTTATCGTGAACCAGATGACAATCTAGCTTAATATGCTTGTATAACCATGAAATGTAGGATTATGAGCAACTTGAATAGCAAACTAATTATCACAATATAACTATAGCAGCCCGAGAATGAGCAATTTGAAGATCTCGAAGAAGATGCAAAAGCCATTGAATATCACAAGTAGTCATGGCAAGAGCATGATGTTCGGCTTCATAACATGAAGTAGAGACAGTTCCTTGTTTCTTGGACTTCCATGAGACGAGAAGTATCAAGAAAAACACAATAACCTATAATAGATCTCCTAGAATCAACTCAGGCAATCCAGTCACTATCACTAAAACCCTTTAAGTAGAGGTTAGAATTGGAATGGAAGAAAAATCAAATAGAAGGAGTAGATGTAAATAAGTGGGATTAGCCATATATTGACTAAGGTGTTGAGTGGCAAAGGATATGTCAGGCTTTGTGGTTGTAAGGAATAATAATTTGCCAACTAGCTGTCAATAAGCTTCTTATCTAATAAGGGAGTACCAAAAGCAATATTAAGCTTAGCTCGGCTATCTATAGGAGTAGAAGCAAGTTTGCAATCAAGATACCTATTTGAGTAAGTAAAGCTAGTGCAAATTTATGCTGACACAATGAAAGACCAACCTTACTTCAGACAACCTCAAGGTGAAGAAAATATTTAACAGGACCAAGATCTTTGATTTTGAAATGAAAATCAAGATTATGCTTCATCAAGTCAATCTCAGATAAATCATTACCAGTCAACAATGTATCATCCACATAAATCAGAAGCGCTATGAAGCCAGAACTAGAAGTCTTAACGAAAATAGAATAATCAGCTTTAGACTCTGTATAACCATAAGAGATAAGAGCCAAGGAAAGCTTTTGAAACCATTCCCTACTGGACTGTTTAAGATCATATAAAGCCTTTTGTAATTTACACCCCAAAGTAGAATCAGTGGAATAAAAACTAGGAGGTAAAACCATATACATATCCTCATGCAAGTCACCATGTAAAAATGCATTGTTAACATCAAGTTGTCGAATATGTCAATTATTAGCATAGGCCAACGCAAGAAGTAAACGCACAGTTATCATTTTGGCAACAGGAGAGAATGTATCAAAAAAAATCAACTCCCTCTATTTGAGGGAAACCTTTGGCAACCAACAAGGCCTTATACCTATCAAGGGTGCCATCAGACTTGTATTTCTTAGTGAAAACCTATTTGCAACCAATAGGATGTTTCCCATTAGGCAAAGGAGTAAGGATCCATGTACTATTCTGTTCCAGAGCCTGTATTTCAGCATCCATGGCATCTCTCCAAGGTTTGTGTTTATAAGCTTAACGGTAGGCGGTAGGAATATCATTAGAAGAAAGGGTCAAACAAAAATAAGTATATGATGGAGAAAGAGAAGAAGAAAAAGAAGTCAGAGAAAGAGAATACCTATCACCAAAAGAGAATGATTCAGCTAAAGCAGTGAAGGAAGAACAATAATAATCCTGCAAATAGGTAAGTGGTTTACGAAGTCTAAAAGAAACCCAAGTAGACGTGGGAAGATCAGGTAAGGGAGTAAGAACAAAAGAAGTAGAAGGAGGGGGAGAGGAAGGTAAAGGAGAATAATAAAGGGGAGGTATGTCTGCTGGAAGTGGTAGGGAAGAAGCAGAATCAGCATGTGATGTAGCACTAGGATAAGGAAATATAGATTCATATAAGACAACATCTCGAGAAATGAAAAACTTGTGGGAGTGAAGATCCATTAGGACAGAACCTTTAGTAGTTGCAGAAAAACCAAGAAACAAACACTTAGAAGCTCAAGAATCAAATTTAGATTTATGTGCAACTAAACTTGAGGCATAGCATAAAGAAAAATCCTTAATTCAGAATAAGATGGAACCTTATTAAAAAGCAAAGAAAAAGGGGAAGAATGATGAATAATTGGCGAAGGAAGGCGATTAATAAGAATCACATCATGAACAACTGTAAAACACTAGTATAGTTTAGGAAGTTTGGCCTAAAACAAAAGTGCACGAGCAACACGAAAAACATGTTGGTATTTCTATTCCACAGTACCATTTTGTTGAGGAGTTTCAATATAAGAGGTTTAATGAATGATGCCCTTAGATTGATAAAATGAATCCATGAGAAACTCAAGACCATTATCAAATCGAATGACTTGAATTTTAGTGCTAAATTGTGTCTCAACATATGGCACAAATGATTGTAAATGAACTCGATGATGCCATAAATTAAAGGAAGATTGAACCGAAGGAGTTGGTGAATCAGTCACAGTAGGTTGAGTTGGTGATATGGTATTAACTGCCACAGTATAGTGAAAATATGTAGGAATAAGAATGTATAAACCTTCAAAGACTTTACTATACCAATCGTCCTCCAGAGAGAAAGCTCCTGAATGAAACAAATAGATGATAAGAATATGAAACAACATGTGAGAGAGTTTGGTAACAGAAAGAATATTAAAGGCAAACACAGGAATATAGAAAACATTATGAAGAATCAAGGACTCAGATATGCACATTGTGCCAGAAATAGTAGCCATAACAGAACTCTGATTGGAAAGTTTAATAGGAATTGGTGGAATTGTCTTATATTCAAAAAAAGGTGTAAGAGTCTGACATACATGATTAGTAGCCCCTGTATCGATAATCCAAGAGGCGTGTGGAGAAAAAGAAACAAAAGAAGGAACAATACCTGAATTCTGATGAGAAGAAGAAAGAGAATGTATATGGTGAATAGAGGAGACAACATTAAGCTGAGGTGTTGAAACAGAATTATAGCATTATCTTGAACCAGAGCCAGAAGCTTATGATATTGCTCTGGTGTGAATTGGGAAGTAGGAGTGCGTAAGATGCCATGAGAATTAATCTTCGGTTCTGTCACAGAAGAATTAGGATCCTTAGATTGAAATTCATTAGCTGAGGCAAATCCTTGAGTTCAATGCCTATAACCCGGTGGAAAATCATGTTTCCTATAACATGTGTCCATGGTATGACGTGAATGATTACAATAGGTACAAAAGTTAGTATCTGAAGTACCCGAACCAGCAAAAAACCGTTGACCAGAACTTGGATTAGAACTAGATTGACGAGATGGCCCTTTAGTAAACAAAATTGTAGATTCAGAACTCGGTTGTATTTCGCGTTCCTGTTGCAAAACCAATGAAAACACTTTATTTACCAACGGCAAAGGATCGATTAGCATGATCTGAGACTTTTCAGAAAGAAACCGATCATTCAAACCCTTTAAAAAATGAAGAGTATAAATCTTGGTCTCGGTAAGTAACACAAGAACATTTAAAATTACAGATACATCGTGTGATTGGCCATAAAATCAAGTATTCATCCCAAACTATCTTCAGTTTAGTAAAGTATTCACTAAGCAAGAGATCACCTTGTCTAAACACAAAAATCTCGTCCTGTAACTCAGCAACACGAAACACGTTACTCTGAGCAAATCGATCCTTCAAATTCGTTCAGATTTCATATGCTTTGTCAACCCACAAAAGATACTCTAAGCAATGGTAGGAGAAAGAGATCTTGTAAGCCAATTTGCAACATAAGCCTCTATTTCACTTGGTAAATATGCATGATCAGGTCAATATATACGAGTACAAGGCCCCAAATTGGGAAAATGAAAATAATGATGATGAATTAGCAATTGAAGAAATGTTTTGGTGCAAGCTTTTGAAAAATAATATATTTTAGGTTGATGTATGTACGCGGAACTGTTTTTTACATGTGTATATATATTATCTAAAGCTGTAATCATATTTAAAACATACCATGTATAAATAAATGTGTGCGTGTATGCATATCCGTGTGTGTGTGTGTTTAAAAAAATAGGAATATAATATTTATTTTTATTAAAAATGATTAAAAATACTGAAAGATAAAAGAAACTGTTGTAGTTAAATTTTATATTGGTTGATGTTGTGTGTGTGTGAGTGTGTGATGATTTAGTCAAGATCTAGATGGTGAGGTCAAGCCTTTGAAGTCAAATATTACTTGGGATGCGATCGAAAGCTAGGACTTGTTCAAGCTGGGGCATGAGAATCAGAAATCAGAAATATATAAATAGCGATGCCATGCATATTGCTAATCCACAAACACAACAAATCTCATCATCTTTTATCAACCTGATCACAACACAAAGCCCCTACTTCACCATCAATCTCCAACACAAACAAACTTGGACTGATATATATTCAAAAAACTTGAATAAAAAACATTCATGGAAGTGCTTCATCATCATATCGTCATCAAGAAGAAGAAGCTCCAACTTCTTCTTACAGAAAAGAAGGGTTCAGCTATCCCTACTTTGCCAGGGAGAAGGAAGAGGAAGATGTCAAGTTTCAAGCATTTACAGAAGAAAAGAAGAGAGTCTTCAGATTCAAAAAGATTCATTTAATCAGGGATCGAGGTCGTTCTCATCCTTTCACCTCCCTCGCACACAAGCTTGGTCGTTTCAGAGTTCGATACGTTCTTGTACAAGAATCCCCGAAACCCCAAAACGACAACCGTTAACCTTGATCTTCCGTTGTCGTTTACTTCATCCACCATTCTAATTAACCCCCTTCCTCCCCTAATTGTATTTCACTTCTTCAATTCCAAAGATGAACAAAATTATTCCTAGTTTTTCCTAAAGATTAATTATATTCTTGTACTACTTACTACTCAATAAAATATTTTTATTCCTCCAAAGTGAGAGCATGATGATGATATATCTGTTATACTTGTAGATTTTCTTTTTTTCCGCTTCTTACATTTCGCCATTTAGTGTACAAAGAGTATAATCTATGTCAGCGTTTATACCTTGTGAGAGAGGAAAAAGCTTGAGTGGATATTTGAATTTTAAATAATTAATATTGAAAGGCACTTAGCATTTGATGTGGGTCACAATATATAACCTGGGTTTCGACTTTAGACGGTACAAAATGAATCATGATGAATTTTGAATAATTATGAATGGACAATTAAATGACGATGATCGTTAGTAACACCAAATTTGAAATTTCAACAGGTTTGAAAGTAGAAACGGTCAGCTGTACTTGTTCAATATGACTCCCAATATGATTCATTTAAATAAAGCAGATTATTCTTTCATTTCGTATATGAGAGATCACCATATTGGAAAAGAAGGTAGGCTACATCATCACAGAATTAAACCGGCTACATATAGATGGAAATCTACATCAAAGAATAATGACCACGACAACAATGAAAGATTCAACGACTGGAAGCCAAGGAATCATAAGTTAAAAGTTTCCATAAATACGTAAACTAAAAGTTCATAACAACCAGTCAACCTTGGTTTGAACCATTTTTATTTGATTTATTCTTCGAGAAATGTTCTGTATATAAGCAAAGCTGCCCCGTTCATGACACAGAGGCCATAGAATTTTTTTTGTCCCCATTACAACAGTGCAAAAGCTGCGACAACTGTTCACTTGAGATAACCTAATGACTTAATGAGTGAATCCAACGTACCACAAAGCTAATCAATTCCAGTATAAACTTTCCATCACAATCTCATCAACTTTATTCTTTTTTTTTTTGGATGAAATCCCTCCGGTGTCCCACATCTTTAGATGCAGACTAATCCGGAGTCACCCCGGGAAGGACTTGGCAGGGATCGAGTCCTTGACCTGGCAGGGTTCTTTTGTTTCCCTTACCAGCGGAACTTTATTCTTAAAAACATGTAATACCCAATTTATAAACTTTCCTCATTTGCCCTAAGGCTTAAAATCTTGATTCAAAAACCAGTACTAGTTTGAGAAGGATAAGAAATCAATGATTTTTTATACGCAACCACAAATAACACTTTCAAAATTCCACTAAGGGCCAACATAGCTTTAATTATATTTACATTTACTCGAATACTAACATTCACATGAAACCAAAATTGTTAAACAGAACTTTAAGTTTTTCTATTGTGAAGGAGAAATCGAATGACAAAACTTTTACATTGGTTGATATATCATATATGACAAACCGAAGAACTTTAAGTTTGCTTTTTGCAATCCAACCAGTTACTATTGCAGTCCCTACATCGCCAGAATACAATTTCTGCTTCTTCTTCCATTGGTAGGCAGCTTCCAATAGCTTGAGAGTCGTAGTCTAGGCTTCCTCCGGGAAAATATAGTCGATGTATTCTTCAAACCCATCAGTTACTATATACTTGTTAAATGTGTTATCTTTTGGAGCGATCCCAATAGCATTTCCCAATATTTGTACCACAACTCATCCAACTCTCAAAAATCTGCCTTGCACCTGCCACATCGCCAAGCATCTACTCCTTGTGAATATATTTGTACCACAACTGATCAACTGTTGGCAAAAGAGTAACTGCCAGTTCCCAAACATTCCTGGCATGGTTTATGAACTTGTTCTTCATCTCTACCTTGGTATATTTACGCCACAGTGTGTGGTTTTTGTAATCCACCTCTAGGGCTCGTTCCCAGACAGAACGAGCAGGATTCAAGTCCTTTTGTGACTCTTCCCATTGAGCATTCTTGATCCACACACTTGTGTTCCATCGAACTCAAAACTCTTTTTTGCGTTCGTAGACGATACTCAGCAATTTCAGTGTGATCAGTAATCTTTTGCTTAGGAGGGTGGATCTCATCAGCCTTGTGCCGCTCTCGAGCCTCACGAAGAATATGCTTCGGTGTGATTTGTACAGGAGCTGGGGTTTTGTTCTTAACTCTTGTAGGACGAGGAAGCATGTCTTTCCGAGTCAAGTACCCAAGGGTTGGGTCCGCATCTTTGACTGAAGACATGGTCAAAAGGAAGAACATAATAATAATAATAATAACAACAACAATAATAAACCAAATAATCTGAAATATATTGAAGAATATCCTTAAAGGGATTAAAAAATATCTAAAATATAATCTTAAGATATTATATCCATATATAATTTTAAAATATAATAAATATTAAATAATAAAATCAAATAATCTGAAATATCTTGAAGCATTACTCAACTCACTCGTTGGCAAGGGAAAAAATAACATATTTTAAATGAAAATTAAAAAAAAATGAAGATGTAAACATAAATGTCAAATAGTAATAAATACATAATATTGGTGTGAATAAAAATGTAAAGTCACACTAACAAATCATATATATTTTTAATTTTTTAAAAACAAATCATAAACACTTTGCTTGCTCCTTATTAATTTGATGACTTTTATGGCCTGTTTGGTTCGCAGAATCGGAAGTAATATAATGAAATGTAATGTGATATAATGGAATGTAATGTAATGATGATTTCATGAATTTATTTGGTTCGTCATTAAGAAAAGATAATGCATATGCATAAAAATATTTAGCTCGATTACATTCAATATGAGAATATATGGGAATAATATACAAAGAGGAAAAATTACATCCCTCTACACATATATGTATAATGTATACGTTGAGTTCATAGTAATTTTTTTTATTTTGTGCAGTGTACACATTGGATTTATAGCAATTTTTTAATATTTAAAGGTGAAAATATTATGCAGTGTACATATTAGGTTCATTGTAATTTTTTAATGTTTAATAGTAGGAATATTAGTTAATGGGATATTTTAATATTTTAACGATGGCATATGATTTTTTTTATTGTTCAATGGGAATATTTTTTAAATTTCTATATTATTAATAATTTTTTTAATATTTAATGGCGATAACTATTTAATATTTAATAGTGTTTATGGATGAGCACTTTGATCAATTTAAAAATGATAATGTCAATTGTGTCTTTTTCACTTAATTATATAATATCCGCATCCCAATTCATCAATTTTAGTAGTGTAATCCGGATTACATTAAATGATGTAATTAGGATTATAAAAGACCAACCATTTTAATCAGTCTGTTACATCACGATTATATATAATTATGTCCCATACAATCCAACAACGAGATATTAAAAACCCAGAAGTTAGACCATGTTATGGAGTTTTTCTTGGAGCATGATTGTACCACGTAATCTTCCACGATGTAGTTTGGGCCATCTGGTAAATTCTGCAGGTGGATTCTCTGCTATACATAGTTTTATACGACCAAACGTATCCACAATTTTTCCCCTTTCTTAACACACACACACATTATATATCTATATATAGGCACACGCGTGAAGAGATACCCTGCACAATTGCGATTGACCACGTGGATAGGCCTCGTTGGAGGAGCACAATCAGAAGTTTTACGGTGATTGTTTAAGTTTTTACGGTGTTGGGTAAATCAGCGTGGACTCTGGGATACAACGTTGACCACTGGTCCGTATTATATAGGGCAAGTATATAGGCAAGGAAAAGAGTAAGCAGTATTAATATACACAAGGGAACAGTATCTAGAGTTCAATTTTTTGCGAGCTAATCATATTTCTTAATTACTTTACTAATATTAACAACAATAAAGATGAATCTCATTTTCAAAGATTACCAATGAATACGATGAATCTTTCTTCTTGGAAGTGGTGACTTAACCTCAAAACTTATTTGTGGCGAACGAGATAAAGACCTATATTAACCCTCATCTTTTAGGTGAGGATTTGACTTTCTTTACACCTCCAAATCACATATCCTAATGGTTTAAGCAGCTCATATATTCTAACTTCGAAATCCTTTTAAGTAGCAATTTTAGGGTGACCGAGAAGAAGAGTTCCTAATCTTGTTAAAGGACGACTTAAAGCCTCACTGTCATATTATCTATATATATATAAAGTGAAGGAATACCAACGGAAGTTGGCGCAGATGGGTAGGCATCTGCGCCACACCAATTCGTTCCTAGGTTCGATCCCAGGAAACGGAAGGTGTAGAGAATTTCCGTTGGGAGCTCTCTCCCCTGGGGCGCCTCAAAGAGGTGAATTCCTGTCGGGCCTATCAGATTGGGGGCGCCAGGACTAGTCGGTTGTCGGGGGCCCATGTCGGTAAATCCGGCGTTGGCCTTCAGGTTAACGCCGGATACCTGGAAGGTGGGTGCACCGAAGGCCAAAAATGGTCCATTGCATAAACCATCTGTTAAAGTCAGAGACAAAATCCTTCAATATTTCTTCCTATTTGACTTTAGTATGTAATGGTTGAATATCTAACATTCAACAACCCCTCTGTCTCAACTCCTCCGTCTATCACTGCACTCATCACTCTCTGTTTTATCTATATATATATCATGTAATGTAATCCTTTCATTGTGTGAATAAGAGTGATATCTGAGCTTATAGCTCCAATATGGTATCAGAGCCACTTTATAAGTGTGCGCCCTGGCCGGTCATTCACTGCCAGAAGCAGCGCCGTGAGTGACAGAAACCGAGAGAGAGAGAGAGGGACACCGAGCACCTAGAACTCGGTGTAGGGAGGCGAGTGAGACTACACCGCCAGCACAGGGAGGACCGGAAACCGCCGATCGGCGGAACCCAGAAGTCCAGCGTCATTCTGAGCCGCGCGTGGCTCTCACGCGCCACCACCGTGCCGGCGCGTGAAGCCCACGCGCCGTCGCTACAGTACCCTTTTCCGGCGAAAAATTTTTTCTTCCAGGATCATGAACCCATCCGAATTTCCTCCCCTTTTTGGCTCTATTCCTAACCATTCATCTAAGATTGGATCTCATCCCGCTGCACTTATGTCTGGTACCAATTCCACCACCTCCTCTTCTTCTTCCAATTCCTCCTCTTCAACTACCAATAATACCTTCATGACCTCAGAATTTCCAGAACCTCAGAGCATGGTCATTAACCATAGGTTTAATGGAAAAAACTACCTCCAATGGTCTCAAAGCGTACTAAGGTATGTTCGTGGAAAGAGGAAGGAGAAATATATTAATGGGGCAGCACCACAACCTACCTCAAATGATCCAGAATTTGATACTTGGTTTGCTGAGAATAACCAAGTTATGACTTGGCTATGCAACTCCATGAATGCTGACATCAGCGAAGGGTATCTCCTGGCAAACACTGCAAAAGAAATTTGGGATGCAGTCAGAAGAACATATTCCTCACTTGATAATACTGCCGCCTTGATCCATTTGAAGCGTCAACTTCGCGACTTGAGACAAGGTACTCTGACCGTCACTGATTACTATAATGCGTTGATCAAACTCTGGCAACAACAAGACCTATTTGAAGTACACCCGTGGAAAACTGTGGAAGATGCTCAGTTATACAAGAAAATAGTCGAAGAAGGACGAGTCTTTGATTTTCTCCTTGGTCTAAATGACTCATTTGAGGAGATACGGGGTAGAATAATGGGCCTAAAGCCTTTACCACATCTCTTTGATGTTGTCAACCATGTGCAGTTTGAGGAAAGTAGGAAACTCTTGAATCAAAGAAGTTCCGAGCCAATTGAAAGTTCGGCTCTCGCCATAAAAGGACCAAAAGACGATCGAAGAAACAATAAATGGTGCAATTATTGTAAGAAAAAGGGGCATGTCAAAGAGGAATGCTGGAAGCTACATGGCAAACCATCAACCAGCAAACAATACTCACCTCCTAATATCAACCTTACTACAGCTGAGCAAAGAGCAGAAGAAACCAGTTCTCTAAGCCAGATAGAAGTTCAGATGCTTCGTCAGCTGCTTGACAAACAGAATAATTCCAACTTTTCTCCTAATGCCAATCTGGTACAATCAGGTAATTCCATCATAGCTCTCAACTCTGTGCTGACTAGTAAAGATTCTTGGATTGTTGACTCCGGAGCTACAGATCACATGACTGGTAACAAAAATTTGTTTCACAATCTGAAATTCTGTCATGGAAATCTTAAAGTAAAAGTAGCTAATGGAGTATTCACACGGGTTGAAGGAATTGGCATAGTCACATTATCTGAACACCTAGAAATAAATCATGTTCTATTTGTGCCTGCACTCACTTGTAATCTAATATATGTGAGCAAGTTAACTAGAGGACGAACATGCCAAGTCATTTTCGATAATGATCTTTGTATTTTCCAGGATTTAAAATCGAGGAGGACGATTGGGACTTCTAGAGAATGGGATGGACTGTACTACCTTGAAGGATCTAACTCTCAAACTACAAAGGCAAGAAGAGCCCTGGTTAGCTCCAACTCTAGTCATGATGTACACTTGTGGCACTGTCGTTCAGGTCACCCTAGTTTTGATTACATGAAGCATGTATTTCCAACGTTATTCAATAAAAATTCAGTTCCTTTTCATTGTGAAACTTGCCAACTTGCAAAACAAACTAGGTCTTCATATCCCAAACAATCCTATACACCTTCCTCACCATTCACACTAATTCATAGTGATATTTGGGGTCCTACACGAGTAAAGACCTTAACCAATGCTAGGTGGTTTATTACTTTCATAGATGATCATTCTAGAACCACTTGGGTTTATTTAATGAAAGACAAATCCGAAGTAGCCAAAGTATTTCAGAACTTCTATACCTTTGTGAGAACTCAATTCAACACTTGCATTAAGGTACTACGAAGTGATAATGCCAAAGAGTACATGAGCAATACCTTTAGAGAATTTCTAGACCAACAAGGAATTCATCACCAAACTTCTTGTCCTTACACCCCTCAACAGAATGGAGTGGCCGAGCGAAAGAATCGTCACCTCCTGGAAGTAACCCGAAGCTTATTGATGGAACGAAATGTTCCTACCATCTTCTGGGGTGATGCTGTGCTCACTGCGGCTTATCTTATTAACCGAATGCCATCCAAGATTCTCAATTATACCACCCCTATCCAAAAACTTCTTGATCAATTTCCATCTTGTCCACTGATCAATTCCTTACCACCTAAGGTATTTGGTTGTGTTGTCTTTGTCCACAATCATGATGGCAACAAGTTTGCTGCTCGAGCAATCAAATGTCTCTTTCTTGGCTACTCCTCCACTCAAAAAGGGTATAAATGCTATTGTCCTTCTTCTAGGAAACTTATTATCTCCCGGGATACTGTATTCTTGGAAGACGAAGCATATTATCCTAAATTACCCATTTAGGAGGAGTATACTGACATGGAATGGCTAATTCTGGAACAATCAAAAACACAGTCATCACAACCTCAACTTCATCTTATAGCCACCATTGACTCACTCACTCCCACAAACCAACCTAATCCTATCCAACCTGATTCTGAATCACAACATAGTCCACCTCAACCTGAACCTGAACTGCAAACAAATGTTGAAATTAATTCAGGGATGGATACCGAATCACAACAAGGGAACGAGTCGAGAGTTAGAGATGAATCAAACACCGGTAGTACAATCTCTCCTATTCAAAGGAACGACCGTGACTCCAATCCGGGATTAAATCCTGAAGAATTGGGCTGGCCAATTGCATTGAGAAAAGGGGTAAGATCTTGTACTCAGCATCCAATTCAACGCTTTGTTTCATATGGTAATCTGTCTGCAAAAATGCAAAGCTTTGTCGTAAACAGTGCACAGATAAAAATTCCATACACATTTCAACAAGCTACGGCTGATCCAAATTGGAAACAAGCTGCTGAAGAAGAGTTAAGGGCACTCAAGGAGAATAAAACATGGGAGATTACAACTCTTCCTAAAGGAAAGAAACCAGTAGGATGCAGGTGGATATTCACTCCGAAGTTCAATCCTGATGGCAGTATCAACAAATACAAGGCTAGACTTGTTGCAAAAGGATATACCCAGACGTACGGAATTGATTATCAGGAGACATTTGCTCCAGTAGCCAAGCTTAATACCATCCAAGTGCTACTATCAATAGCAGCCAACCTAGATTGGTCGTTGCATCAACTAGACGTGAAAAATGCCTTCTTGAATGGAAACCTGGAAGAAGAAGTTTACATGGAAATTCCAGATGGAATTATAGCTCCTAACAACTCTGTGTGTAAACTTAACAAGTCATTATACGGACTTAAACAATCTCCTAGGGCATGGTTTGGTAGATTCACCAGAACAATGAAAAGGCTTGGGTATACTCAGGGACAAGCAGATGATACTTTGTTTATCAAACGTATCAATGGCAAAGTCACCATTTTGATTGTCTATGTTGATGACATGGTCATTACAAGAAACGATGAAGAATCCATTGCTAAACTAAAACAGGACTTGTCAACAGAGTTTCAAGTCAAAGATCTCGGACAAATGAGATATTTCTTGGGTATGGAAGTAGCAAGAACCAAGAAGGGTATCAATGTATCCCAACGGAAGTATACCCTAGATTTATTGCATGAAACAGGAATGTTAGGGGTACAACCTGAAGAAACACCAATGGAAGAAGGTTGCCACTTGGAAATCAAGCCAAAAGGTATCCCAGTCAACTCAGAACGGTACAGAAGACTTGTTGGGAAACTCATATACTTAACTCACACACGTCCAGACATTAGCTATGCAGTTGGAATAGTAAGTCAATTCATGCACCAGCCACAAGAAGAACATATGGCGGCCGTGTATAGAATCCTAAGCTATTTGAAGTTCAATCCTGGAAGAGGAATATTCTTCAATAAAGGGACTTTCAGAAATATTGAGGTCTACACTGATTCAGACCATGCAAAAGATAGGGAGACTAGAAGGTCAATATCAGGGTACTGCACATATGTGTGGGGGAATCTGGTTACATGGAGAAGTAAGAAACAGACCGTAGTATCAACAAGTAGTGCAGAAGCCGAACTAAGAGCTGTCAACAATGGAGTACGTGAAGGAATGTGGGTAATCAGATTACTGAAGGAGTTGGGAATTTCACATGAGGGACCAATACAAGTTTGGTGTGATAACAAAGCTAGCATTGAAATGGTCAAGAACCCAGTTTTTCATGATAGGACAAAACATGTGGAGATAGACAGGCACTTCATCAAAGAAAAGATTGAAGCCGGCATCATGAATCTATCCTATATCAGATCTGAAGACCAAATTGCAGATGTTATGACAAAGCCACTAGGCAGAGCTAAATTTGAAGGATTTCGGTACAAGCTGGGAATGATTGACATATACTCTCCAGCTTGAGGGGGAGTGTTAAAGTCAGAGACAAAATCCTTCAATATTTCTTCCTATTTGACTTTAGTATGTAATGGTTGAATATCTAACATTCAACAACCCCTCTGTCTCAACTCCTCCGTCTATCACTGCACTCATCACTCTCTGTTTTATCTATATATATATCATGTAATGTAATCCTTTCATTGTGTGAATAAGAGTGATATCTGAGCTTATAGCTCCAATACCATCAAAAAAAAGTGAAGGAATGGTATCATATATAAAAAGAAGTAAAGCCTCAAGTCAGAGTGCCAAAGTAGAAAGTGAGTTTCTAAGTAGAAAGTGAATTTCCCTCGTCGGAATTGTCTTATGCCTATTTTCTCAATCCTCAACTCAATCAAAAAGAGACCGACTGTCAGTCTCATTTTTCTGTACCTTCCTACGACTGGAAAGGGGGGGGGGATCTGAACTCAAATCTCTTCACTCTGATAAAAATGATTTTAAAGAAAAGATTTTGGAAAATGGTTTCTGAAAATGCAAGAAAAAATAGCTTCTGGAAAACCATGATTTTCCACCCCGTACCATAGTTTCCTCAACAAAATAGATGGGGAAAAAGGTCCAAGCATATAATTAAACTGAAATTTCCTCAAAAAAGAAAAGAAGTATCCATGCTGAATATTCAATGGTTGTGAAATGAGAACTATAAATGGATCAGCATTCCCAAATTTGCTCACTGACATAAAACTATATGCACATCATAAGTGCTACAATTGTGATCATGGCCCGTACTTGCCGTTCTGTGGAAAAGGGCACATAGAAATTCACATCAATTCAAAAGAGCAAGTCCAGTGCATTTACTTATCAGTAGTCTCCTTCTCACAAATTAAACAAGGGCGTGCAAACATTGACACGCTTCAACAGAAGAAAATATAACTACAAGAATACGAAAAGAAAAGATCAGATGTTATAATGCTTAAGATTTACTCCCGTTGTCTCAATAATATTTTGTTCCATAAAAAAAACTAACTTCAGTGAACAGAACCATGGATCCTTCAACGTTAACATTTGTAACTCAAATAAAATCATCAGAAACAAAAACTATTAGAATCATGAAGAATGTGTAATCAATTATATTGTAGTTTGGAATGTATATCTGTGGCAATTCATTGCATATTGCTAAAAGAACATACAGAAATTGGAACCTCCATAATTTTAGAAGCTGGAAAATAATTCATTGCATATTTCTGGATCTTTACCATTTGAATGAGCCATTCGATTTTTACCTTTTAAATGATCTATTCAACTCTCTTCCCTTATCATTTATGAGCATAAGGACAAAAAGAATTCGATTTTCAAACCTTGATTAATGGTTCATAAGACGGCATTAAGTTCAGCCACCTGCCATCAACCCTATCCACAATAATAAAAATATGATATGATAATGTTAACTGCCGTAAATCAGCTAACAGACAAAGTAAGATAAACATTTAGGAGGGTCACAAAGGAAGGAAGCGGCTTCTCTTCTCTCCTCTGCACATACTGTTCGCGCCCATCCTTTTCTATTAAAACTGCGGCGTTTTGACGGAAAAAATTGGAGCAGAAAACTTTTTAAAAAAAAAAAAACAGTACTCAACATCCTAAAATATTTTTTTTTGTAGTACCATCCAATATTTTCAAATATTTTTTAAATAGCACTAGTATCTTACAAAAATTTTTAATCCGCTTACTACTAAAAAAATTTTTTTAATACCACATAATATATAACATTCAGTATCGTAAAATACTTTTTCATTAACATTGATTTAGTATCCAAAACTAATTTTTATTTCATCTAGCACTCAAAATATGTTTTCGGTAACACTGTGTTTCAGACTAATTTTTGGTACCATATTTTAGGTGCCGAATGTATTAAAAATTAGTTTAGTATACTGAATGAATATTTGGATAACTCTGAAACTAGATATTAGGTGATATTAAATAATATTTTAGGGTGGAAAGTGGATCAAAAAAAATTTTGTGCATCCAACATCCTAAAATACTGCACCAAAAATATTTCAAAATACTAACTGACACTAAAAAAGCTTCAGGATATGGGATAATACTGAAAAATTACTTTATGATCTTGAAAAAATATTTTAGGGAACTGACTGGTACTGAAAAAATACTTCAGGATGTTGAATGCGGTTTTTCAGGGAAAAAGGGGGGTCTACTGCTTTAGTTTTTTGCGCCAAATCGGCACAATTTTATAGAAAAGGATGGAAGCGGACAGTATGGGTAGAGAAGAGAAGCCACTTTCAACAAGGAAGTCTACGTAGCAGAATTAAACTAACTAGATATCAAGGTTGTGGAACCCGGACTGGACCGGCCCGGAAACTGGCAAACCGGCCGGTAGACCGGTCCGATTCCCTATCCAATCTGGGTTCCAATTTAAAAAAATAAATTTAAATTTTTTCTTTAGAATTTCATACTATAAGCCTAAAATATTCAATTTTTCACTGGTTTGATCCCGGTTTGGCTCCGGTCTGACCCACTGACCCTTAACCCAATACTCTGACCAGTTCAATACCTAGTCCGGGTAAACCTTGTTAGATATAGAGGGAAAATTTATTAGCTTGAAGCAGGATCACTATCTTGATATTCTGTCTCCAATAAAATCCTTCTTCTCAGTACCACTTCCCAAAAGTGACAATCCTAGACAAATTAATACTCTCAGTACAGCCAATGCAACACCAACAGGTAAATATATCAATGGCAGGCATAGGTCAATATAGCGGAATCCTGATAACAACAAAACAGTTGAAGCACAGAAATATAACAAGTCATTATATGAACTACCTATTTGAGCAAAGCATATGAATTCATTTCAGTTATCAACAAGCTTCTCAAGTCGATTACAACAACACAATATATATATCATTTAAGGAGAAAACTGTACTTAGTACTTAAATACTTTGAGATGGACCTCCAAGCAAGAGAGGTGTAAGATAAATCACATCTATCATACGACTGATTTGGGTCTCAATGAAAATAATCAAAATATAGAACGGGTGTCCATCTTGTTCTTAAGAGATTGGTACATAGACATTACAGTGATGAAGATGAAAGCAACAGCCAAGAACCAGAGGTTCAAGCAGGTTGGTACAGAGGACGCCTGTATTCGTCAAAGTACTGGTCACGATCAACAAAGACAATGGCGTAGAGGGCATAAATTATTCCTGGAACATAGCCTAGTATGGTCAGGAGCAAGCAGATGATGAATTCAACCTGCAGCAACGTAATTGTAGTCTCTGATTCGTCACAATCAAATTGACAGAAATTTCAATCAACAAAAGGAACGGTACAACTTCAATTGTGCAATCATATTATCTATCCATAGAAACCGCAATCCAAATCCATCTAATAGATAGAAACAACCAGTAGCATAATACGCAAATCGAGCATAGATGCAGAGACAAGAAAAAAAGGGCCCTATCAATTTGAGATCAAAGAATGAAAGAACATTCGTACAGTAAGTCGATAACAAGACAAAAAAGGCGAATCTTTGCGAATAAATATCAACAAACGAATATATGTAGAGAGAAGAAGAAAGAGACGTACGCTGCAGCATCCATGGCGGAAGCAAACCCCAACGGGAGGGAGAAAGATGGCGATGAGTAGTTCGCAGCAGATTTCACAGCGAGACGGCATATTCCCAAGTTAAAGCAAGAACTGAATCCCTATTTCGGAGGAAGAAAACAGGATCCGATCTGATTCATCCTTCGCCAATTGGATATAAGCCATTTCAGCCTTTTGGCATTGGACCCCACCTTTTTTGGGCTCAGAGGATTTACTTTCCTCTTTTTTTTTGGGCATCTCATAGGGATTTCTCGCTCCCTTATTACTATTATTATTCTCAAATGCAGGTACGGAGGCTAGGCTCAATCAGAGATTACAGTAATCGACCATAAATTATGGAGATTCTTTTTTTTTTTTTTTGGATTACAATGACAAGGGGTAAGATTCCCTTGAGAGTCACAGCGGACTCATATCAAAACCTACTTAAATCGAAAAGAACGTCAGGTAATCCAAATATTAGCGTAAGTCAGCCAAGATTTGGATTGAACAAAAATCCGGCGGATCGTGCAAAAGGGTTAGATCGAAGGAAGAATCTAGAGCCCCTTTTGCTAATAGGTCTGCACATGCAATACATTCCCTGAATGAGTGGTGAATCTCCAAATCCCAATTCCTGTAGATTAGTTCTCTGATTTCCTCAATGTCATTGCGAAGAGGATGTTGTGGCCCTCCTGCACAAAATAGTAAGTGAAGGGCTTTTGCCGAGTCCGTGTGTAGTTTCACCTTTGTAAATTTCATGGATTGGCAAATTTGGAGCTCTATCTTAATAGCCTGGAGCTCCGAGTCCGTTGAACCGAAAGAGAACCCAGTGTTTTTTTAAAAGCCGCATATCCAAGCTCCAGAACTGTCACGAACAACTCCTCCTACTCCAGAATGACGATGCTCATCGAAAGCCGCATCCACATCAATCCGAATGTAGCCATCTGGGGGAGCAAACCACCGTTCCGAATCTCTATCTGGTACTCTGAGAATCTTATGCTTGAGTCTTCCTTCTTCTATGCCTTCGTGTAGGAAATGTAAGCCTCTGTGTATTCTCTGTTGTGGTTGGTCACAAGTTCCTTCAAAAGCCTTCTTACATCTGGTTTTCCATATGAGCCAACAAAGGGAGCCGAAGACCCTCAGCCAGGGCCATTGCCTCACTTTGCGGTTCCCTGGGGAGTGTCGCATATTCCATCTGATCCAAACTTGCAAATTGCCAGAGAAGAAAACAGGGTGATATATTGGGTTAGTACAAGAAAGCTACACACTGCTCGCAAACTCACAGTCTCTCAAAGAATGTAAAGGTGTTTTGACACAGTTGCACTCAAACGGGCACTCAGTGTTTATCCTCACATCCCTCTTAGCACGAACTGAATTGGTGGGAATTCTCTCTTGGAACAATTGCCACATAAAGAACTTGACTTTCTCAGGAATAGGCCACCTCCAAATACGTTGCCAGAAAGGATCAGGCGCCTCCGAACGTGACGAGTAGATCATTGAATAGGCGGATTTAACGCTGAAGTTCCCGTCAGAAGATTTCCTCCACCAGAACAAATCATCACCTGGTTGGGAAGGAGGAGGGATGCATTTGATCTTCTCAACCACCCACCTCGGCAAGAATAAAGCCCATTTGTGCAAGTCCCATCTTCTGTCCCGGCTCACAAACTGGCTTACCACATCTTCCGGATTTATGAGGTCATGATTTTTGTCCACGTAGTGCATTAGTGGTTGCTCAAGATTTGTCCATAGGTCCCACCAGGCATTGGTTGAGTTACCACTTCGGAGTTTGCTTACAATTATGGAGATTCTTTCTTCTTTTTTTTTTGGCATCAAACATTCCTTTCATTGCAACAAACTGACAGTTTACAAAACGCATTCAGAATCTAAAATCCAATAACAGCAACTACATCAGTAAACAAAACTACACTAACAAAATTACAACTAAAATCCAAATAAAGAACAGAAACTGAAGTCAATCATTTCCAGCCCTCTCATTTTCATCGGCTAGGATTATTGCCAAAGGAGAAGGGGGTTGCAACACCCAATCGTTCGAGCACTTCTCCTGCATAGCTGTCCGTGCACACCAATTGGCTGCCCGGTTGCTTCTTCTCGGAATCCACTCAAAGAGAGACTCTCTTAGAGTTTTACCCAGATTTGAAATTTCCTCCACAATACTCAAGCATTCCCATTCTGGACAAGGTATAGCTTTATTTACCGCTTGAATCAGTGAAAGACAATCAGAATTAAATTTCACAGCTTGAAACCCATTCTCAAGGCACCACTTAACACAAGTAAGCATGGAAAGAGCTTCTGCCATGAATGGAGATTTGGCTTCCACCACTGCCCCCTTCAAACATATATATTCATTCTCCTTATTCCTACCAATCCAGCCCATCCCCGCAGTCTCACAGCTGTTCTTAAAAGCCCCATCACAGCATATTATATAATCGAACCCATTATTGTTATTCTTGTTCAATTCAGTCCATTCCTTTTCACAATTAGCCTGAGCCTTATCATTTACATTATTCCATCCATTTGCATTCCAAAAAGACTCAACTAACTCTACAGCAAATTGAACAACAATCATGGGCTCATACAGTTTTTTCTCAAAGACAAAAACACATCTTGTCTTCCATATATGCCACAGCAAACAAGCAATAAGGGCCTTAGCTTTCTCATGGCAATCCACATCATACAAAATATCAACCAGCCAAGAATCAATTCTTGTTATTCTCCTAACATCAAATTTCAACCCCAACGAGCACCCAAACCAAACAACTTGTGATCTATCACAAAGCAATAATAAATGCTCAAGAGTTTCAGGTTCAGAGTCACATAAAAGACAATTAGGAGAGGATACACACCTTTTGCGCCATAGGGCTTCCCTTGTAGCAACAGCACCTTTTGCAACTTTCCACAGGAATAGTTTTACTTTAATGGGGACTTTCAGCTTCCAAATACCGCACCATAATCTGTCATCAATTGAATCTAATCTACTTGGCCTTTTCTGAGGAATAGGATGATGTTTCTTTGCCCAATTATATCCTGCCTTAACAGAATATTCACCATTTTTCCTAGCTACCCAGCAAACATTATCATTCCTGACATTACTAGGTAATATAATGCTACAAATAGCCCTTTCTTCTTCTGCTGTGATAAATTCCCTAATCAAATCCAGATTCCAACCCTCCTGGGAAATAATCTCCGCCACCTTCCATTTTCCAGCCTCTTGGTTAAGAGCCACTGACCTTAGCTTGAACAGCGGTAGAGATGGAATCCAAGGGTCACTCCATATACGTGTACTAATCCCATTGCCTATGCTGAAACAAATATGATCTTGTAGCAGAGTTCTCCCAGCCAGCAAGCTATTCCAAGCCCAAGAGGCTCTACCACCTTTCTTTGCTTCAAGAAATGAAGATTCTGGGTAATATATGCCTTTTATTATCTTCACCCATAATTCATTAGGTTCCTGTAGCATCCTCCACCCCTGTTTTGCCAATAGGGCCATATTAAACCAATGAAAATCCCTAAAACCCAGCCCACCATCCTTTTTTGGGTCTGTCATGGCATTCCAATTCACCTAATGAACTCTATTTTCCCCAACTTTTTGTCCCCACCAAAAATTAGCAAGAATACCGTCTAACTCCTTACACGTGGTAACAGGGAACAAAAAGCATGACATTAGAAATACGGGAATAGCACTTGCTACCGCTTTAATCATAACCTCCTTCCCTGCCATTGACAAAAGGCTTTGCTTCCATCCTTGTATTTTTTTTCTAACTCTATCTTTAACAAAACAAAGAGCTTCAGTCTTAGACCTCTTCCATAGCACCGGCAACCCAAGATACTTCCCCGGTTCCACCGCTACAGTTACATCCAGAATCTGAGCTATTTGTCTTCTTACTTCTTCAGTCGTACCATTAGAGAAAAAAACACAAGATTTCTGAAAATTTATCCTCTGCCCAGATGCTTCACAATAGCACTCCAATAAGGTCTTAACTATCTCTATATTTTCCTTTGTAGCTTTCAAGAATAACACCGAATCATCCGCAAAGAAACAATGAGTAATCATAGGGGAGCTTTTACTTAATTTTATCCCTTGTATCACTTTATTTTCAGCACTGAAATTAATCAGTCTTGACAAGACGTCTGAAATGATAATGAACAAATAAGGTGACAGAGGATCCCCTTGCCTCAAACCACGTTCAGGCTGTATAGCAGCAACGATTTTACCCGATAACAAGATATTAAACTTCACTGAGCTTATGCAAGCATATATCCTTTCTACCCAGACATCATGAAAGCCCATTCCTAACAACACAGCTCTAAGGAAATCCCATTCCACCCTATCATATGCCTTATTCATATCCAACTTTAGTGCCAACTCAGCCTTTTTACCACTCTTAACAGCCAAATAATGAAATGCCTCATGGGTGATCAAAATGTTATCAAAAATAAGGCGTCCCGGCACAAAAGCTCTTTGATTTGGGGAGATAATGACATTCATCATATTTATCATCCTATTAGTAATTACTTTAGAGAATATCTTATATGAAAAGTTACATAAACCAATAGGACGAAACTGACTTAAAGAATCAGCATTTTCCACCTTAGGGACTAAAACAAGGTCTGTCTCATTGAGCCTTTCAAGAGAAAAACCATGTTCAAAAAATTGCTGAACAAGGAAACATAGTTTTTTCTCCACAACTGGCCAAGATTTTTGATAGAATATACCTGAATACCCATCTGGACCTGGTGCTTTTAAAGCCCCCAGCTGGAACGCGGCCTCTTTGATTTCCTTATTTTCAACCTTTCTAAGCAGCGTAGCATTCATTTCCCCTGTCGCCACCGGTTCAACGAATTGCAATAATAGGCTGAAATCCCGCTGTCCAGTAGCAGCAAAAAGGTCTCTAAAATATGCAGCAAAAGCACCCCCAATTTCTTCTTGTTCCTCTAACCATTCACCATTTGTCCCTTTAATTCTGAGAATTTTATTTCGCCTTCTCCTCTGAAGTGTTGATTGATGGAAGAATCGAGTGTTTTGATCCCCCCATTTAAGCCATTGCACTCTTGAACGCTATGCCCAATATTTTTCCTCTTTTTCCCATAGATTTTCAAGCTTTAAGGAGATTTCCTTGGCATTCTTTGCCTCCTCCAGTCCCCAACCCTGAGAATAGCAGCTTTTAAATTGTATTATCAGCTCATTCATTAATCTTTTGTCATCTGAAAATTTCTTCTTACTCCAGCTGATCAGTACCTTTTTTATTCTTTCCAAACTTCTTTGGAAATCAGCCACCAAGTCCTCACACTCACCCCAGCCACCCCAGTTATCCCGAACCAATTGCAAAAATTCAGGTTCATCCCCCCAAAAACTCTCAAATCTGAATCTCCATGGTGTCTTGGCTTCAATGTATTCAAACCTTAGCAAAATAGGACAATGGTCAGACCCAATTGCTTCAAGAAGAACTCCCTGTGCTTTAGTAAACACACCATTCCAGCATAAATTGCAGATAATTCTATCTAGTTTTTCTTTTATTAGAGCTTCTCCTTGTCTACCATTTATCCAAGTGAACTGCCCTCCCTTCAATTCAACCTCCATCATACACAAATCATCCATAAATTCATTAAAATTCTCCAAATCTTTTGATCCATAGACTCTTCCCCCATTTTTATCCGAACTATATAACAAATCATTAAAGTCCCCCATGATTACCCAAGGAATATTAAAGCCAGGATTCAGGGATCTCAATTTTCCCCACCATATCCTCCTATTCTTTCTCTCAGGTGGTCCATACACAAAGGTAACAAAACCAGTCCAGCCTATACTTGATCCATCTACCTTTACATGTATAAAATTGCTTGAACTACTCACAAAACTCATATTAACAGCAGAAGTAGACCAAAGCGCCAATCCCCCTGATAAACCCACCGGCTCTACATACAACCCACAGTCCATCCTAAACTTCCTCCTGATTTTTTCTATTTTTTCTGTTTTCATTCTAGTTTCTGAAATAAAAATAACACAAGGAAAATATTTTTTTATTAGGTGCTTTAAATGTCGAACTGTCAAGGTAGCCCCCAAACCCTGACAGTTCCAAGCCAAAGCACTCATAACTCCATGGTGGCTGCTTCTGGCCAGCCACCCAACCTTACCTTCTCAGCTTCAGCAAACATTTCTTCCCACCTAATATGATTCAGCCAGCTCCCATCCCCCTTAATCATCCCTACAGGCACCTCCACAAGACCTTCCAGCTCTAGTTTTTTAACCATTGTACATTTTTTCCTTTTTTCCTTATTCCTCCTACCCGAAGACTTACCCACCTTAAAACTATCAACCATTAGTTTCAGATTACCTTCCCCAGTTATCAACTTCTCATCTGTTCTGAATTTGCTCCTTTTTACTCTTGGGGGAGACCACTCATCTTCAGCCCTTCTCTTCAAACTGACCCCTTTTAACTTCCCAGCCAGCTCCTCCTCTTCCTCATCAGGCTTCCAAGGCACCAACATATTCCCTGGTTTAGAACTCTGACTGTTTTCTTCGTCATTAGGTAGCTCCACAAAGTATTCCTTATTTACTTCAGAGTTGTTCCCTGCCTTTATCTTTCTTACAGGGGAAATACTCTTGTCATCCAGAATCTTGTTTCTGAGCGATAAAAAACTTCTAACTGTCTCCTTCACTTCTTTGGAGAATATTGGCTGCATCACCATACTCTTAGCAAGTGGATCAGTAGGCCCAGCACATGTCAATTCCAAGGCCCTCTTGCCTTCTTTACCTGCCTGATTTTCTACAAATTTTCCTCCCAAACTGTTACTTTCCCCAGCACCACCCATCGAACTATTAGAAGACTCCTCCCTTCCTACATCATTCCCTGAGTGCCCATCTTGCCTCTGTTCCCTTGTAGTCCTCAGAAAGTCCTCCAACTTAACAATCTCAGCTATAGCCCTAGCCATTGGCACCCCCCAACCACCTCCATAAGGCATACCAACAGCTTGAGTACACATTTTAGATTCATGACCAATCCGCCCACACGAATAACAGTAATTGTGCAGCCTCTCATATTTAACATCCACCCATAAACCAGACCCATCTGGCCTGACAATTTGGAACCCAACAGTTAAAGGCTCAGTTATATCAACTTCTACTCTTGCCCTAACAAAATTACGAGTAATATTTCCATTTATCCTCGGATTCTCCACGGCAATGACTCTACCAATTTTATTCCCAAATTTAAAAATATTGCTCAAGACCATTCCTCCCGGAGGCACTCCATGAAATTGGATCCAGAAGTCACATACCTGAAGATTGACTTCCGAGAAAGCCAGCTCCGACGGCCACGTACGCACCACTATATGATGGCCCATAATGCTCCACGGACCATCACGGACAATCCTCTCAGAGTCTTCTTTATTATCGAACTTGCATAGGAAGATATTGCCATCGACATCATCAATTTTTACCTTACCAATCGCATTCCACACCTTCGCAGCAAGAGATTTGAAGGTTGGCTTGTGAATCGGTTTCTTCGACACAACCGATACAATCAGAACATGCGTTTTGGCCTCCAGATCAACCCACTCCAAGCCATCTAGCTCCATAGTGAACAGAATGCACAAATCTGAAAACCCGATCCCTTCACAATCACCGTCAACGAACCTTCCAGATCCCAATTTCTCCCTCAGATTTATCTCTATCCAGTGGGGATAGAGAGATTCTCATCAATACCACCGACTCCACCGAACTCCACCACCGGCGAACCCACAGGTCGCCACCGACTCAACACGCTCGCACCACCGTCGAGAAGGGGTCCTCAGCCCCTGCTCTCACTGTTTGAGAGAAAAGCTCTCGCGTATTCGAGAGAGTTTCAGTTCTAAGCGCAATAGCAGGAGATAAGAAAATAAAAGATTGCATATTAAAGTAGCATTCATAAGGAATAATTGATATTCTAAAAATAAGGGCTTTGATTTCTAACTTGTATTGTATTGAGTTTTTATAAGATATGATAATAAATGGAGTTTTAACCAACTCTTTTAGAGTGTGTTTGGAACAGTGATTGATAATTGGGCTTGTTTTAATTGGGTTTGTTGTGATATTACTTTTGGTAAAAGCCAAATTATGTAATGTAATTTATGTTTGAATTGGCGATTGGCGATTGGGCTTTTGCAAAAATAAAACTTGTTTGGATTGGCTTAAGCATAAGGGCTTTTGTGATAATGGTAAGAGAGCGTGGGTGGAAAAATATTTAAAAATTACTTTAAAATATTAGGTGCTACTAGAAAAATATTTTAGAGTGGGTGGAAATCAATAAATCAATATTCTAAGTTTTGGGTGCTCTTTATTACTAAAAAAAATAAATTAAAGGTAAAATTATAGTCAGTCTTCTAAGACTTGGTACAACTGAAAAATTATTTTAAAGAGTTAAAAGCACAAAAAAATATTTTAAAGTAATTTTTGGAGCTGAAAAAGTACATTAAAGATAAAATTATAATAAGTTTGATAACACACTAGGTACAACTTGAAAAATATTTTAAGGATTTAGAAACACCAAAAAAATATTTTAAAGTAATTTTTGGAGCTGAAAAAGTACATTAAAGATAAAATTGAAATCAGTCTGATAACACACTGGGTACAACTAAAAAAATAATTTTTTTGAGTGGGTACAACTAGAAAGTGGGTAAAATTGCAATCAGTCTGATAGCACACTAGGTAGTGGGTATAACTAGAAAAATATTTTAAGGGGTTAAAAACACTCAAAAAATATTTTTTGATGCTACATACTATTTAAAAAACATTTTATGGGAAAAGGCAATATCATATAACTAATTTCCAGACAACCCAATCTAGCATAAAATGTCATTAGCTTTTAACAAAAACTCCGTATTCTAGCTTCTCCCAATTGAGTTTTCACCAATTGGACTTTGGCAAAAGCTCAATTGCCAATTGGCCTCTCCAAACACTCAAATTTGAATTCTCAATTGGCAATTGAGCTTATGGTCTTAAGTTGGGCTTAAAAGGAATCCCCAAACACACACTTAGTTTAACAGTGTAAAGCCCCTTTAGATTTTTGGGGTCTCGAGTTACAGTCTAATATAAGACATTTGTATTGAAATGGACAATCACCAACCCCGAACCGGATATTAAATGAAAATTTTAAATAATAATAATAAGGTCAAAGGAACAAAAATACCTATAATCTTTCTCAAAAAGAGCGGCTGGCACCATAAATAAATTTTGGGTGTAAAAATACCCATAAACTCTTATAAAGGGAACGAAAATGCCATTTCTGTTAACTGTACTAAATTGCCGTTACTTTTTTTTTTTGTGGGGCCCCTTGTGTCAAGGTGTAAAGCCCTGAGCCCCTTGTAATCCTCATCTCAGTCAGCTCGCCCCCTCCCCTCTCTCCTCTATCTCCTTACTCCGACAACTTGAAGCAGCACTTCATAAAACCAACTCCTTCCCTTACCTCTTTACATCATCCTCTTCCTCTTCGTCTAAGACGATGAACTCAAAGACAACTGGAACTGTGTGCTTCAAAGCCAGTGCCACAGTTAATACCCAAGTGGAGACTAGTTTCACCTTACGGGTTGAGCTTTTTTATGAGAATGAAGCCATTAAATGTATTTTCTTACAAGAAGATAACTGCCTAAAAATTTGGTAATACCTACTCTCTAGCTAGGTTAGCCATAAGCTCATTATACTGATTCTGATTTTTACAAAAAAGGAAAATCATTTAGCTGATACAGTGAATCACTGATCAAAATGAAAATTTTAGAGACTTTCTTCATCGATCCAGTGGTTGGTGAATCACTAACCTCGATGGTAGAAAATGGTTATTGATGAAAGATTAGTTTTTTCTTAGTTTTATTTATTTATTTTATTGGCCAAAACCTTTTTTAGTTTTATTTTTGTTGTCTTCCTACATTCTTGAATGAAAAGTTCTCATTTTCTATTTTGGGGGAAAAGATCCGTGCAAGGGGCGGTGGTGTGAACACGTCACCGGAGTGAGGAGAGAGACGAGGGGCGGGAAGGGGCAGAGTTGACTGAGATTAGGATGCAAGGAGCTCAATGCTTTACATCTGGACACAAGGGGGCCCACAAAAAAAAAAAGTAAAGGCAGTTTAACACAGTTAACGGAAATCGCATTTTCACTCCCTTTACTAAAGTTTATGGGTATTTTTGCACCTAAAATTTGTTTGGGGTGCCAGCTGCTCTTTTTAAAAAAGATTATGGATATTTTTGCTCCTTTACCCTAATAATAATAATAAATGGATTTGACTTACATAGCATCGCATTCACCAACGATAGGGATATTTGGCTCTTAGGCTCAGAATCTAACTCACCTACATTTTTATATATGAAAATAATTCTCTCCTACCCCGTGAATCAAATGGGCCGCTTTAAACTTTTTTGTTTCCTTTTTGTAAACTTACACTTTAAGTAAGCTGCCGTTGACTGGGTGCTCGTTTGGAAGAGCTTATTTTTGGACAATAAGTGCTTATAATTCGTGATTCACGGTATACGAGGTAAGTATGTGAGAGAAGTTTTTTCTCGGCTTGCGTAATAAGGGCTTATTTCTCAAATTTAAGCTCTTCCAAACACACCTTGGATTCTGAGCCTAAAAAAGACATCCATGCTCTGGTCTACCCTCAAAAAAACTGGCTTTATGTTTTAGTTTTTTAAAACCAACTTTTTGTTTTTTGTTTTTAAAAAAAAATTAGTGAAAACAATTTTCCAAATAAGGTTTTTTTTTGTTTCTTAAAATAAAAAAACTGATTTTTAAAAACAAACTCATAGTTTCTTAAAGTCTGATTTTTTTTATACTCCTACCCTTTCTTTATCTTTGTAATTTTAAGAATTTTCGGAATGGTGCCTGTTTAATTTATTGGATGGAATGGAAACATCAGTTCAGTTAGGTTTTGGTTAAATTAGAAGAAACATTTTGGAGAATCCATGTTGGGATTTCTCTATCTTTTCTTCAAGTGGAATTTCATTATTTCTTCTTTTCTTCATATGTCTTTCAATTCTCTCAAATTCATTGATCAAGAAATGAAGAGGATGGATGCCGTATTGACTATATCAATCAATTTCTATCTAAGCTTTAGTGAAATAATGACCTTCAAGGTCACTTAACCTTCCTGAAATGTGTTTGACTTCGGTTGATATATATGTTGCTTGAGGTTCATATTGTTTGGGCTTATTTACTATTACTCCCGGTCCTAAATATAATATAAAATTATTTTTTTTTAGAGAGATTAAGTGCCCGTTTGGATTAGCGGTGGAGAAGTGACTTTTTTTTTCATCTGACTTTTGGAAAAGTAAGGTAAGATTAAAAGTGAAAATGTAAATGTGATTTGTGTTTGAATTAGCGGCGGCAGAAATGACTTTTTTTTCTAACCTTGAACCTGTTTGGATTAGAGTTTGAAAAGCTCATTTAGATACAAAATGATTAAAAAGGGCATGGATGATATTGAATACTACATATATATACATATATATATTGAGATACTTGAAGTGAAAAAATATAAATAAAATTTGATTAAAAAAACTTCAATTATTATTTAAAAAAATAGACACTAAAATACTTCACTAAAAATGGATAAATTTATATTTATATTACAATGCATACATGAAGTGGATTATTATTGAATCATCTAACGCTAACAAATTGGTATCTAATTGTATCACGAATATGATTTATTTAAATACACCATTTCAACATTAAAAAAAAAATTACCTGCCTGATATGATTTATTTAAATCCGTATGTTATTAACTTTTTTTACCTACCTCATATGCTTATCTTTTTTTTCCCCTCAAATCCACATGCCATAGATAAAGAACAATCTGACGGTAAAAAAAAACAAAAAGATAAAGAACAATCCAAAAGGCAAAAACATCACTGTTCTTCTTCTTTATCACATTTCAGGCAAGAGAGAAAAAAACAAGGCATGTGTGGAGGTGCTATTTTATGAATCTGATATAAGCTTTTCCATGTCACTAAAGCCTGAAATTGTCATCAACTTGCTGCGAGTTTTAGCTCCAACTCGTGAATGGTGCTGAAGTGCTCACCGCGGGAGAGAAAAAAGCAAGGTATGTGAGCTAATTCCAAAAACCACGTTGGTAGGAGAAGCACAGTACAGCTCGCCACTTTCCCAAACGGTCTAAATCACGGCCATGGTGCGTTCGCCTCTCTGCCGCACGTTTTCGGCTTGAAACGCTTTTCCAAACAGGCTCTAAGGAAGCTAAATAAGTTACTTAATCATATTATATGTTATGTATTCTTAGATTATATATTAGTTTATTAGTCAAACTAATTAGTTTGGAGAAAAAAATAAAAATATAAATACTCTAAAATAATTTAATTGGCTTCTTTAATTTTTCTAAAAAAACTAACTTTATCTTATAATTAGAACCGGAAGGAGTACTATTTATTAGGTTAGAATTGAGAAGCTGGATTAAAAAATTTCAAAGGTTTTTGTTTATGGGTTAAAGGGAAAAAATGTACCAGAAATTTCTACTAAACAGTATTGGGTGTCTATAAGTTTTCGATTTTCCGTCCTACCGCTAAAGAATCTAATGGTCAAATGTTAATTAACTAAACTATGCTGATGCGGCTCTACACTTAGGGCTTGTTTGGTCTGAGGGGAGGGGAGGGAAAATGGGTGGAGTGAAAATTTTTATGAGTTGAATTTAAAAACATTAGAGGAATGGGTTTAAAAATTTTTAATTAATTTTTCTTATTCTTTTATCTTATATATTTTCTTTATTAAAATTTTATTACCCCACTTCTTCAATCTTTTAAAATTCAACTCATAAAAATTTTCCCTCCCCTCCCTTCCCCTCCAATTCCCTCACTCCAAACAAACCCTAAATATCATGCCACTTGTTATTCCTAGGGTTGTTAAACCCGGACCAGACCGGACCGGCCGGTCCGGCCCGGGAACCTGTGAACCGACCGGTCCGGCCCGGGAACCGGTGAACCGACCGGTAAACCGGTCCGGTTCGGGTTGGTATTTTTAAAAAAAAAAAATTTAATTTTTCCTTTAGAATTTCATACTATAAGTCTAAAATTTTTAATTTCTCACCGGTTTGGTCCCGGTTTAGCTCCGGTTTGATTCCGGTTTGACCTACTGACCCTTGATTCAGTTCCCCCACCGGTTCAATGCCCGGTCCGAGTTTTAATACCTTGGTTATTCCACATATTAGGCCACTTCATCCAAAAAAAAAAAAATCACAAAAATGATATACCAAACATGCCCTTAAACCTGCGTACGACTTTATTCCTCCCTTCAGGTATTGATTCTCCGCCCACTGCGGCAACGCCATCTCCGTCACACTCGCTGCCATCGACGCCGTCGATCATGTCCCTGCCAACCTCGCCGCCAGTGCTTCCTTTCTTGTCAGTTAAGATCGATCATCCAAGAAAGGTAGAAGCTCAGAAATTGAGCTTCAAGCTCATCAGAGATGGATCTAGGGTTTTGCAGAGGTGAGATTGTGAGTAGGGATTCCCAAGTTATAAAATGAATCTGCCTTTATTTTTTGTTTTCTGCTAATTTTGAAGAGGGATTTTGATCTGATTTGTCTTCTTCATACTCATGGCTCTTTGGCTGTTCCTCTATTTCCACAGCGTTGGTCATTGCCGGCCGTCTTATCGTCTTATCGATGAGCATGTGATCCTAATTGTGATGTTGGTGTTGACCGTCGTTCTGCTGCTGTTGACCAACTAGACTCTCAATATACTGGTGGCACTTTTGATCGGAGCGGCGTTCCAGGTGGTGCACGCGGCTTTGAGGAGGACTGACGATTTGTTCCTCAGTGGAGAAGAAACTTCTGGACTGACGCATAATAGCTGCTACTGATGCTTCTTCTTCTTGATTCTTTTGATTTTTGTTTTCTTGCCCTGCTTAAATCCCCTTTTGTCTCTTGAAATTGCTCAAGTTTTGCCTCTTTTGATTTTTGTTTTCTTCCTCCTGCTTAAATCCTTTTCTTGTAATTACTGGTGCTTCTTCTTGATTCTGGTTGATCGTGGTTGAAAGCGGTGGCGGAGGTTGATTATGGCAGTCGGAGAGAAGGAAAGGCAAATAATATTTTTGATTATTTTTTTTTATGACCTGTCATAATACGTGGCAGAGTTAATTTGGCATATATCGGTCAACTAAACATTGACTGTTTTAGCCTTTAACGGTAGAGTAAAAATTACTTTTAGGGTATTTTGGCTCCTTCAAACAAATTTCAAGACACCCAATACTCTTTATTAAATTTTCGGGCGTTTAGCACTATTAAACTTTTGTTTGTTTAGGAACTTTAAAGTTGACTTGAGGTTTTTTTGGTTAGGGTGTGTTCTTATTAGTTTTTGGAGAATAGATTCTGGAAAGAATAGCTTTTGGAGAATAGATTATGGGAAAAAGTGATTTTGATAAAATAAGAGTGTTTGGATGATTTTATCATAATAGTTTTTTTCATGATCAAATGACTAAAAAGGACATTAACTTTTATGATAATTATATATAAAGGATAAGATTATATTTTAAGTATTATTTGACATTAAATTGCAAAATAATTACAATAAATGAAATAAATTTGTCCAAAAATTTTTAAATGATAACATTTGTCAATTATGTAATATAAAAAAATAGATGCAAAAATTATAACATTAGTCAATTATGTAGTAAATTACAAAATTAGATCAAACGTATATATTGAAGGCGTACACTATATTAATTTTCATCTCCTTTCACAACTTGGGTTATCTCCTGCCAAACCCACTGTATTATTCTTCATTAAATTCTTTGGAATGGTTTTGATTTTTGCAAGTGTGTCCGTATCTTTAATTTCTGTTTTTTTTTACCACTCCTGCGTAGTCTCTAAAGATATATATATTATTATTCTTCATTAAATTCTTTGGAATGGTTTTGATTTTTGCAAGTGTGTCCGTGTCTTTAATTTCTGTTTTTTTACCACTCCTGCCTAGTCTCTAAAGATATATATATATATATATATTATTATTAAAAGTATATTAAAAAATTGCTAAAATAAGAAATCTATTCTACAAAACACCAAAGTACAAATTCCGAGTAAATGTCAATAACAGAGTAAGTCAAAATATGGATAAAATACCATTTAACATATAGTCAAAAAGAGAATACGAAAAAATACGAAAACATTCACATGACTAATGCTCTTGCGTATAATAAATGATTTGATCTCTTATCGAATCACGAAGAGAAGCCATGTTAGATGAAGATGCGAGTAATGAAGGTATTGTTGAAGAATCTATAGCGTCAAGGCCATCGACATCGAGCAAACTATTCTCTCGTTCATGGTGGCGGAAGTCAGGATCAGAAATAGAAGTTCTTCTAATGAAATTGTGTATGGCCATCGTCGCACAAACAATTTTAACCTATGTGGGAAAACTATAGCTACGCATTGTCTGTAAGATTGCGAACTTGTTCTTCCAAACCCCAAATGTTCTTTCTATTGTGCACCTGAGACTTGAATGCAAGTAATTGAAGCTTTCATTGTCATTTTCAAGCCTAGATGACCTCCGAAAGTCAGGGAAATGGTAACGCTCGCGTCTGTATGGACCCAGATATCCAGTTGGGGTAGGGTAGCCGGCATCCACCAAATAATATTTATCTGCATGAAAGAATAAGTTTAATGCCAATACATCCTGTGTGATTTAAAATAATTACATTGTACAAAAATATAAGAATACCTGTAGGCGGATGTGGAAAATTCATTGATGGAGTTGTCAGGGCATGATGAAATATGCGAGAATCATGTGCCGTACCTTCCCATCCAGCCAGTACAAAGATAAAACACATGTCCCAATCACAAACCGCCATTACATTTTGCGATGGAAATCCTTTTCTTCCAATATATTTTGTTTTGTCCCTTGCTCTGACCTTACATGGAATGTGTGTGCCATCAATTGCACCAATAGCATTTTTAAAAAAAGGCCAGTATCTATTACTTTGGCTTATCTTACTGTGAATGCTCTGAAATGTAGGATCCAGCAGTTTGATGTTAGACATTGCAAGACTACAACATGCCTGTAAGACAGCATGCATCGCCCTATGAATTGTATCTCCAGAGCTCATAAATCTTTCTTGTACCAGTCTACTCGATGCCGCATGTCCAACTGTGTGCAAAAAAATTGCCACCATTTCATGTATACCCACATTTCGAGTTTCCCTCAGACCATGTCGTTGCATTTCAAAGCAGAATTCATGAAAGACATTCAATTCCATTCTAAACATGTCATAACAACGGGCAGAATTGCCGCGTAACACATCACGCACCCATACAGCACCTATAAACTCACTGGTGTGCCACGGTTGTTTACATAAAAATTGTTGAGCATATGCACCAACATATGCGGCCACTTTTCGGATTCTCTGTAATCACCGTTTTCTATTCTTTGCAATAAATTTCATAGTATTCTCCATATCTGCCTTTACCTGTACACACATACATTAACTTATATAAAACAAAAACGACCACAAGTATACATTAATAAGATGCACACACATATCATTGATAAAGAAATGACATTACATTACGTATAAAGTGACTTGATCAATAGAAACGTAAATATAACAGTCATTAAGTAAATAGCAACAACGTTCTTAATACACATCAATAGTATCCATAGCATTCATGCCTAAGAAACTTAACAAGCGTATCCTTCATTTCCTTCATTGCCACGTACATTTCCCTTGCAGCTGAATCCCTCATAAGGAGGTGTGCACAGCGCATATAGAAGTCTTCATCATTGGTTATTTCAGTGACTTGATTAAGATGATTCATGACTCCTGATATTGAAAACTCATTAGCCCGGGCTTCTGCGGCCATCCTTGCTGCACGGGCCTCTGCTTCCATCCTTCCTGCAAGTTCCACATCAATGTCAATGGCATAAGCTATCCTAGTCAGGACGTCAGCAATTTTACTCGATGCAGGCCCTTTCTTTTTCATTGGGGCACCCCTCTTCCTCACCCCCAGTGAGCTTGTCGGTCTACCACCACTACTTGTTTTCTCTCCACCACTTATTCCCTTTCCTCTGTCATTATTCCCTCCACTGCCTCCACTGGTGTTATTGAAATTGATTGAATTGAACTCCCCACTCAATCCAGTCGCTGTCCCTAACACCTCATCAATGTCTCTTGACCCTTCTTGCATTTCGACATCAGGGGTGGTCTTGGTAGGGTTTGGGAGAGACATGGAGGAAGGTGCCCAATTATTTGTTCCCGTGGCCGCCACACTTGAAAACAGGCAGGTTAATTCTTCTTGGAATTGGAGGCCATTATTTCTGAATTTATCGTAACCAGGAACTTCCTGTACATGAATCACCAAATTCATTACACAAGTTCATAAAAGCACGATGTTATGGAAATAAAAATGGCCGTTCGCATAAGTGAATCACTAACCAATAGCTTCTTCTCCCACCAATCATCGTCAGCAACAATAGTCTTCTTCTGATCGTCCCATCCAACTCCAGTTTCATTTAACAACCAATCCCACAGTTGCCACTCCTTTCGAAGGACATCGTATTTGTTTTTGAACTACCCCTTGTCGTATAATCTGCCTGTCCTTGCAATAAAGCCTTCAGATATCTCTTTCCACCCCTTCTTTTCGAAGCTAGTGCTTTTTCTTGTTCCTTTCTCAACTTGTTCTATGCACAAGTCAATGAAAATTTTCGTGCTCTTTACATCCCAGGATGTTTTCACCTTACTCATTATGCTGCTAAGTTGACAATTAATACATGAAATGGACAAGGAAGCAGAAATAGTAAAGCAAAAAAAAATAAAGCCCTGCTTGCTTAAAGACTCAATCAGGAAGTTAGACCAAGAGGCAACTATCTCAATGGCCAATGAGGGAATAAGGGAAAAAACAATTTCATAGCCACATTCAAAAAAATCTCAATGGAATTAAGCAAGGTGTAATGTTGAGGGTCTTGACTTCAAAATTACTGCATTATTTGACTAACTAAATCAGACGATCAAATAATTCCTAATTATCTCCTCTCTACAAGCAATCATGTAACATTAATACAAATATGAACTCTACCCGCATCATTTGCTTACAGAAACTATAAGTTTGTAAAATAAAACCTATAATAAGTAAAAGCAGCAGCATTTGTCTCAAATAAAATATGAAGAAAGAAAGATGGGAGAGGGGTGCCGAAAACAATTAGCAGATACTTATCAGGACATGAAATATAAAAGCACAAAATTGTGCAACAAAATCACAAGTTTAAGTTTCTTGTGTCAATCCCTAATATGAGTATCATTTTTATATTCAAGGATATACATCCTTTTCAATAGTTCACAAGCTTGCAAAAATATAAGTTAAAAAAATTTTATGAGCCCCAGCAAATTCCTATATTACTGTGTCCCTATTATTCAAGGAAAGGAAACAAGCAATGAAATCTTTCAATTCCAGCAACGTACAAATCACCATTCATATTTCTTTCAATAAAGTAAAGAAGAACAGTCAAGATTTATGGCATTATGCTTTGGATAGCATTAAATAGAAAACAATTATCCAAGTGACAAATCCTGAGATGGAAGAAAAATCAGTTCAGCTGCAGTTCAAATAGGAGCCAAAACAAAATAAAAACTATTGAATGTTAATTTGTCTTTAGGAGCTAATAACATCATCTAGACGTAAGGTACTGCGAATTCCTCCATCAACTACCATATGCAAGAAATAAAATGAATTGTGACACTTTGAGTAGCATACTTCCATGGAAAACCTTTAAGAATATGTGAAGTCATAAAATAACTCATAACATAGCTGATCAGAAGCTGATCAACCTATTAGAGCATTGAGTTCCAGTCCTTCGTTCTAATACAGAAGCTACAGACTGCCAATTGCTCACACCAAAACCAAAACCAGAGCACCATCACCACAACACCATAACCACAGCACCATAAGCACAGAACAGAAGCAAACCACAGACGCAGAGGAAAATGACACACAAACGGAACTATGAGCTACCACCACAAATCAGATATGCACATGCGTACCTGGAGTCGAACCTCAGAACCACCACAAACAGAGGAATCTGCATCGAAGTCGCCGGCTAGATCTGGATCGCCGAACCTCACGAAGTCGCAGGCAAGATTTCTCAAGCGATTTTCCGTCGATTTTACAAGCGATTTTCCGTCAACACACCGAAAATATGTTCACCGCTTTCCGTTCACTGCGAGAGAAGGGAATGTGTTTCAGATAGAAGCCGCGAAACGAAGCTTTTCCGATCTGAAAGAGAATGGGAACGACAAGGTGCAGCTAGGATCTGTTGACGGCCAAAATTCGAAGACGAGAACGCCGACCGGTAAGGGAAACGGAGAAGGAAACGGAGGAGAATGCCGATCGAGAAAATGGAGAAGACGAGAATGAAGGTCGACGCAAAACGGAAAGAGAAAAGGAAAAGAGGGAAGAGAAAAGTACAGGGTCAGTGATAATAATTAGTCCCAACGATAATAATCTGAGTTCAAAAGTGAAGAAAAACAGCTTCTGATGATAATAGCTTTTTTTGATGAAAAACGGGATTATTTGTTTTTTTGGTGTGTTCGGTTACCTTTATCCCAAAACCTTGGTTTCAGCTAATAATCGCTTTTTTTATCATCTGCCGAACACACGCTTAATTGTTATAATTGTCCTAGCCAAGTCATCATCAGCAGAGGAGAAGGAGGAAAGGGATGGACAAGTTGATTTATGTTCACGTTGCCAACTTGGGAGAAGGTTATATGAGATCAAGGTACAGAGGGATTCCCAAAAAAAAAAATTTGGTCTTTGATCAAACAAATAAATATTGGGATGACGGGGTTGAGTTGATGCTAGTTTTTGAAGATATAAAACCATTAAAATATAATATGCATTTCTTGAAAGTGGCAATTCTAGATAAATCAAGGGCTTGTTTTAAAAAAAAAAATTGTTTTTGAAAGCTAAAAAACCTGTTAAAAAACCGTATTCAATAAGTTGTTTTTAAAAATAAAAGGCAAAAAGTTGTTTTTAAAATCTAGAAAATAAAAATAGTTGTTATTTGTTTAGTGTTATGAATATTAATTATATAGATATTTATTGATTCATATCCTAATCAGCATCTACTTAGCTATATTTAATACTTCCTTCCCAAGCCAACTTGTTGTACAAATTTCCTTTTCTTATTTGTTCTACAAGTTTTACTAGTTCCACAAGTTTGCCTATACATTAATGGTGACTTATGGTATAAGATTATTGAAGGCCTATAAATAGAGGTTATGTACAAGCATTGTTAATACACAAGTGAAAATTACTCTCCTTTTTCTTGAATTCTCTCTACTCTTGTTCTTGTTCTCTATCTCTTATCTCAAATATATATTTATTTTCATAACATGTTATCAGCACGATAACTCTAATAAAGGTATACTTCTCTCTGAGTTATCTTAACAATCTCCTCTACTTTCTTTTACGGTATCTTTATTTGATCTTGATCTATCAGGGATAATCTGAACCACTATATGGAACTAAAGAGATTCTTTTACCGATTATTTTAAATATTGGGTTCCATATGACTATGATTGGATATTGATATTATTTTTATATTTTATTTCCATATCCTTTACAAGTTCTTCTATATTATTGATGTTGTCATTGTAATATGGCCATAAGCTATATGGTTCTAATTTTCTAATATAAAAATATCTGACAAAAAATCATATTGAATTGATTTTCTATTATATGACTAGAAGCCATATTCCTTGTATTCTTATTTTGAGATTATATGACTTGAAGTTATATCACTTTAATATCTTATTTTGATATAATATGGGTAGAAGCCATATTCTTTTTATTCATATTTTGATATTATATGACCAGAAGTCATATACCTTTTTCTATATCACAATATGGTCAGGAGCCATATTCATTTGATTCTCTATTATATGGCTAGAAGTCATATATTTTTTATTTGTTTTCTATTTTACTAGATGACTAGAAACATATAACTTTATTTATCCTGAAGATAAAAGATCAAAAGCCATATAATTTTATTTATCTTGAAAATAAAAGGTCAGAAGCCATATAATTTTAATCCCTCATCTTGAAATTAATAGGCCTAAAGCCATGAGATTAATTGGCCTGAAGTTATAAAAACTAAATGGCCTGAAGCCATAAAGTTACAATTTTATTGTAATATTTTACTTTATCAATTATTTATTGCCTTTTACGAATTTCTTTTTATTTTCGTTTGTGTTATTATATTACGTTTTTATATTTCATATTTTAAGAATTTCCTTTTATTATATTAGTTTGAATTATGTTAAATCTTTGCGAAATTTGAATTTGTGGCTCTTGTCATTATCGAAAAAACTAATTTTTCTTGCTTGATCCATGCTGCGCCACCATTTGTATGAAGGTTTCAAAACTGAATATTTAACCATAAAAGACTCACTTGTTTTTTGGAACACTTTAAAGCAAATGCCACCAGAAGATGACTATCCTTTCAAAGGCTCATTATGAATGAATGCATCCAATTTGTTCATGTAGCAATACCGTAAAAGAGGTTTAAGAAATATGTTGAATTAATTTCTTGCCTCCATGTGACAAAAGAAAACAATGAGTTTTTGTCGGAAAATCATGAATCTCGTCCAACAGGCTCGACTACATTCCCAGAAGTGAGTGTATTAATGAATGAATCTAATTATGTCTGTAGACGTAGACATGGCTATAGTCGTTGGCATAGCCGTGGTTGTAATTGTGGTGGTTCAAATTCCCACCCGAAGTGGGGAAAGATTGAAATAAATCATGTTGATAAGACTGAGAATTCTGAATATGGAGACATAGATATTACCCATTTGAATGTTGTTGATTTCTTAGCATAAATTATCTTTGTCTATTTAAATTGTTATATTTTAGTGTGTTTAAAGTTTCTTTTTAATTATGTTTTTATTTATTTTCATATCTCTTTTAATGAAAAATAAATCTTATTGGCATCAATTCTTAAGATTTATGTCTCGATGAAGGCAACATCCTACACCATATTTAGAAATATGATAAATATTTTTCTTTCTTTGCAATGCAAGAAACCAACGTTCAGACTATATCTGGTAGTATAAATTTGATTGAAGGCTCCGGAAGAGCTAATATTTTGTTACCTGAAGTAACAAAATTATACATTGATAATGCATTTTATTCTACCAAGTTTAAAAGAAACTTATTGAGTTTCAAAGATATCCACATAAATGGATATTATATAGAAGTAACAATTAAAAATGATCCAGAATTCTTACTATCACAAATATAGTTTTAGTAGAAAATGCATATTAGAAAGTTTTCCTTTGAGTTTCAAAGATATTCGCAGAAAATGGATATTATATAGAAACAACAACTAAAAATGATTTGGAATGTCTTACTATCACAAATATAGTTTCTAGTAGAAAATGCATATTAGAAAGTTTTCCTGCCTTTTCTTATGGCTTGTATTATACATTTATAAGCACAATTGAAACACATGCTATTAAAAACCAGAAGTTTACCAACGATGACCATAAGTCTGCCAATACAAATTAGTAGTTTGCCAATATAAACCAGAAGTTGACTAATAAATGTAATGTTTGGCATGACCGGTTAGGTCATCCCGGGTCAATCATGATGCGACAAATAATTGAGAATTCATGTGGACGTACCTTGAAGTGTAAACAATTACTACAATTCCATGATTTCTCATGTACTGCATATTCTAAATGAAAGTTAATTATTTAGCCCTTACCAAGCAAAGTAGAAAATGAGTCTCTCAAATTTTTAGAACAGATACAGAGAGATATTTGTGTGCCAATACATCCACCATACAGACTCTTTAGATACTATATGATTTTAATAAATACATCAATCAAATGGTTGTATGTTTGCTTATTATCTTCTCACAATCTAGCGTTTGCGTTATTACTTGTTCAATTGATTAGATTAAGAGTATATTACCCTTATTATCTTATTAAGAAAATACGTCTTGATAATGCTGGTGAATTTACTTTATAACCTTTTAATGAATATTATATGTCTCTTAGAATTGATGTTGAATATCATATAGCTTATGTTCAGACATAAAATGAACTTACAGAATCATTGGTTAAACGGTTGCAACTAATTGCAAGACCTTTATGTAACACCCCAAATTTTATTCACCAAGAATATATTATATTATTTTATATATTCAATGAAATGGTGAATATTTAAGGTCAAAGGAATTAAATATTGAAAATTGAAAATAAAATGTGTTAGCAATTGAGTAAATTGTAGAATTGTTAAAATCATTTTTCCTTTCCTTCCCTCTTGAAATTTCATCCAAACACACATGAATGAGGAGAAAATTTGATTTCATGAGAACATGCCTAATTACTACATGAAGAGAGTTATGATGGCAAGGCTACATGAACATTTCAATGATGACAAAGGATGAGTGTACACAACATGGAAGTATGATGAATGCATGAAGGGATAGCTTGAGTAAAGGGAGGAAGATACTTGATTGCATGATGGTAAGCTTGAGTGAAGGACTGGATAAAGTTGAGTGCAAGAGTAGATTTAGTTGGAGTACAAGCTTAGATCTTGTTGGAAGAGAACTTACTTGTCTTGTAAGAGGAGAGGGGGGACGGTTTTTCTTGCCTAACCAAAGGAGGAAAAATTTGTCCAAATGTCAAAGGGAACTAAGGGAGTAAGTATGCTATAATTATGAGCAAGTATGGCATAAAGTAAGAAGGCATGGTGGGAGGTATGGGAGGAGGAATGGTGTCTTTGACAAGTGTTGAAATCTCAACCCTTGATGAGATCAAAGGCTAGGAAGAAAGAAGACCAAATTAATAAAAACATTCTCCTTCCTCTTTCAAGCCATATTTCATCCAACACCAAAGAAAAATAGAGAAAGAGAGAGAGCTTGGGAAACTTTGAAGAGTTAGAGAGAAGGAGGAAGAAGAAGCTAAGGTAAGTGTTGATCTCTTTAGTTTTTCTTGTAGCATGTCCCTAGATCCTTCTCTAAATCTTTCTTCTTCATGGAATCCATTAATTTAAAGGCACATTCTTAGCTCAAGAAGAGAAAGAGGAGATTTCTAGAGAGAGAATATTCAAGATCTCAAGAGGTAATCTCACAAACATTATATCTAAACTAATATGGTATTGTTGAGGTTTGTGTTTGGTTTTGGTGATTTTTGTTAAGTAGGTAAATTTGGAAAGTCCTAATCCTAAGGGGTTATGCTGCCTAAATTTCTTTAAATCATGATTAGAATGTGATTAAATAAGTTAATAAGAGATTAGAAGTGGAGAAGTACAAGTTTTAGAAGCTAAAACACAAAACTCCATTTTTCCAATTTTTGACCAATATTTTGGTCAGCAAAGATCTGAGGGAAGGAGTTGGATTTTCATAAAATAAATGGTTCCATTGGATTCAGTGGATAAAAATAGGTGGGTTTACAGTTGGACACTTTTTCGGTATAGGCCGAAAAAGCGTAATTACAAAAACGCCCCTGAAATCCCTAAATCAGGGCTGTCAAGGGTATTTTCATAATTTGACACTAAGTTTGGTGATTTCGAGCCCGGAAATGGATTCCTTAGGCGAAAATATGTCAGAATAGCCTTAGTCAAAATTTTAGGAAAACGTGCCATCGGGCCAGGTACGACAGGGCGGGCCGGGGTCCCAAGGGAATTTTGTTAAAATTTCACCATAGACTAATATAACTCCCAGAAACACTATGGAAGTGTCTAAACTGTACATTTGACGTTCTAGGACCGAGTAGAGAGCCCGAGGGATTAACACGCAAATCGAGGCATGTATTCGAAGATCATGGAAGGGCGATTAAGGTAGGGAACCTACCTCTCCTGCATGTATTTGATATTTGTGCTGGTGTATTGATGCATGTTATTGCTTTGTTTGAATATGTGAAACATATGTGAATAATTAAAACTCTGTTTCTGTTTATGTTATGGTCATATGTATGTTGTTTGAAACATTGAGCACGTAGATATGTCATTGTGTGAGCATGAGTTATGTAATGCAAGCAGGTCATGCATTAAGCACTTATCTTGTATGCATATTGGTATTACTTTCCCACTGAGATTCCCTAGAATCTCACCCTCCCCTACCAACAATTTAGACAGGAAAAGACATAACGTATACTAAGAATAAAGAAGAGAACCATACGAGGGGATTGCAGTAGTGGAACGAAGATGGGAAGATGCCTCCATTTCACTGGGATGGATTTAGACACCTACGTAGCGCTATGAGGCTACGTTAATTGTAATTATCAAGTACGAACCCCTATAGGGAATTTTCATAATCGTGCACATAATATCAATGTATTTATACTATTCTTGTGTTGCCCACCGAACTGTGTATCGTTTTCCGCAAATACTCTGAAATAGGTAAAAAAAATGAGGGTGTGACACTTTACTTATGAGATCTAATCTCTCGATTTCTGCTTGGGGCTATACCATTTTCATGCAACAATGTTAATTCACATTAGGCCAACAAGTTACGTAAAGGTTTTCCCCTTACAAATGATTTTTGTTCAGAAACCTAATATATCCCATATAAGGATTTTGGGTGTGTGGTATATGTGCCAATAGCACCACCACAATGCACCAAAATGGATCCTCAAAGAAGGACGGGAATATAGGTTGGTAATTCATTCCTTTGATCATAAAATATTTAAAAACATCTACAGGATGGGAATAAATGATTTATTTATGACACGATTTGCCGATTGTCATTTTGATGAATCAATTTTCCCAACATTAAGGGGAGAAAAAAAGCTATTGGGTAAAGAGATTTGCTGGAATGAATTATCATTGGTTCATGTTGATCTTCGTATAAAACGATGTGAACTAAAAGTTTAAAAGATAATTCATTTAAAAAATTTAGCTAATCAAATGTCAGAAGCATTTACCGACCTAAAGAGAGTGATAAAGTCACATGTCTTAGCTGCTAATATTAATGCTCCTATTATAATTGATGTCCTTGAAGGACAACCTATTATGAATGAATTTAAAGCACGCTTGAAGCGTGGTAGGCCCATCAATTCTAAGGATAAAATCCTTGAAAGAGAAAATGAGCTAAAAATATGGATGGTCAAGTCGAGGATAATAAAAAAAGGTTAATAGCTCCAGAAGAGTCATCTCCTGAAGAGTTATTATCTCCAACAGAGATATCCCCAGAAGAGAATGGTGTAGTCCTAAAAGAGACCTAAGTACCTGACATATGTGAAAATTACGAGATCTCAAGAAATTATGTTATGAATGGAATCCGATGAAATTGAAATGAAGTCAACGTTGATGACATCTTTACTTATCATATAGCATATGATGTAATAAATGATAATGAGGATCATGAGCCAAAATCCACTAGCGAGTGCCAACAAAGAAAAGATTGATCTATATGAAAAGATGCAATTAATGCAGAATTAAAAATATTAGCAAGATGAAAAGTATTTGTACATGTAGTCCATACACCTGAAGATATAAAGCTAGTTAGATATAAATGGGTCTTTACACGAAAGAGAAATGAAAAGGGTGAAATTATAAGATAAAAGGCACGTCTTGTAGCCCAAGGCTTTACACAAACACAGAATTTTTAAAACAAATATTCAAACATATTTTTTTTTATTATCAAAACTTATTTTTAAAAACATGTTTATAAAATTGTTTAAAAAAAACAGAAACCATAATCAAACAAGCCCTAATACTCTCAGTATAATCAAATCCTTTATGTGGATGTTCATGCATGGTTGTGTTCATATGGCAAAGCCATGAGTTCAGAGAGGAATTGGCCAAATGCCCTTTTGGTTGCAATCAGGAGGAGGACTTAATGCTGGATTGCAGCAATGCAAGAGAACGATGGATCTCAGTTGTCAAATCGGCCTTATGGGAGAAATTCACAACGCTACAAGACACAAAGTGCCTACAATGAAACTTAAGTAGGAGGCAGGCAGAGATTTCACCAAAAAAGTCCAATGGGATATTTTGTTTGAATATGTTTGTTGGGACATATGGGTGGCTCAATGTAAAAAGCTGTTTGAAAAGGAGCTAGACAACGACAATACAAACGCACATAATAGTTTGTTTAGTGCAAGCTGGGACAGAGATTTAATATCGAAGCGTCAGTTCTACTTTAATCAGAATATGGTAGGATTGATTATCTAGGAACGCCAATAGGGTTTTTTCTCACTTGAAGTGGATGCTTATGTTCTTGAGTCCTGGAGAAGTAGTGGCAGAGGTGCTATTCGTGGAGAAGATGGAAGATGGATATGTGGTTTTATGCGGAAACTCACATCTGTTCCCCAGCAATAGCAGAAGTCATTGCAATCATCCAAGGACTACATATATGCTGGAATCGTGGATATAGGAAAGTGGTTGTAGTATCTGATTGTATTGTTGTTGTTAATGTAATAACCTGGGAATCTGATCACACTCATCCATCCTTTTAGGGATATTATTGATAATGCCAGACTATGATTGACAAAAAACTGGCAAGTTTTGATAGGTCACACTCATAGGGAGGAAAGTCGTTTAGCGGATCATTTGACTAAGTTAGCTTATAGTATAAGAGAAAACTTCTATTTCCTTAATCAACCACCGCCTCCTTATCAGGAGGCGGTTGTTGATGAAGGATAGTCGTTCATTGATAGGATATTTTGTGTATGCTCTTTTGAGCTTTTATTAATGGATTTCAGCTTCTATTCAAAAAAGGTATAATCAAACAAGCCCTAATACTTGCAACACAACATGTACATAAATCAGATGGCAGACATACGTCAGTATAGGAATCCTGATAACAACAAAATCGTTGAAGCACAAAAATATAACAATTCATTACATGAACTACCTGTTTGAGCAAAGCATATGAATTCATTCAGGTTATTAACGAGCTTCCCAATTCGATTACGACAACACAATATATATATATATATATATATATATATATTATTTAAGGAGAAAGCTGTACTTAGAGATGAATCTCCCAGCATCAGAGGTATCAAAGAAATCACATGTATCATACTCAAAAGTTCAACATACATTGACTGATTTGGGTCTCAATGAAAATATAGAATGGGTGTCCATCTTGTTCTTAAGAGATTGATTGGTACATAGACATTACAGTGATGAAGATGAAAGCAACAGAAAAGAAGCAGAGGTTCAAGCGCGTCGGTACAAAGGACGCCTGTATTCGTCAAAGTACTGCTCACGATCAACTAAAACAATGGCATAGAGGGCAAAAATTATTCCCGGAACATAGCCTAGTATGGTCAGGATCAAGCAGATGAAGAATTCAACCTGCAACAACGTAATTGTAGTCTCTGATTCGTCACAATCAAATTGACAGAAATTTCAATCAACAAAAGGAACGGTGCAACTTCAATTGTGCAATCATATTATCTATCCATAGAAACCGCAATCCAAATCCATCTAATAGATAGAAATAACCAGTAGCATTATACGCAAATCAAGCATAGATGCAGAGACAAGAAAAAGGGGCCTATCAATTTGAGACCAAATAATGAAAGAACATTCGTACATTAAGTCAATGACAAGACAAAAAAGATGAATCTCTGCGAATAAAAGGTCAATGACAAGACAGAAAAGGCGAGTCTCTGCGAATAAATATCAAGAAACGAATATATGTAGAGAGAAGAAGAAAGAGACGTACGCTGCAGCAGCCATAGTGTAAGAAAACCCCAACGGGAGGGAGCAAGATGGCGATGAGTAGTTCGCAGAAGATTTCACGGCGAGTCGGCATTTTCGAAAGTCAAAGCAAGGACTGAATCCGTCTTTAGGAGGAAGAAAACAGGATTCGATCTGCTTCTTCCTTCGCCCATTTTTTTTTTATACGCCATCTCAGGCTTTTGCCATTGGACCCCACCTTTTTGTTTTTTGTTTTTAAAAACAATTTAGTGAAAACAATTCTCTAAGTGTGTGTTTGGATTAACTTTTAGAGAATAGTTTTTATGGTCTATAAGATAAATATGTGAGAGGAGTTTTATCTCGATTTATGGAAAAATGCTTCTAAAACCATGGTTTGGAAGGTTTCCAAACACAGACTAAGTAAGTTTTTTGTTTTTTTTTCTTAAAATAAAAAAACTGTTTTTAAAAACAAAATAAAACAAACTCATGGTTTCTTAAGTCTGATTCTTTTGATACTCCTCAAAAATTCATTGATCAAGAAATGAAGAAGATGGATGCCGTATTGACAATTAGCCTGTTTGCCAAAGCGTTTAACAGCCCCAACGTATGATTATTTTCAAGAAAAGTACGTCAATCCTTAAGATGGTGTTTGTGTAAGCGTTAGCCTCCGCTGTGTGCTTCTGAAAAAAATGCCACGTCTTGTAAAAGCTAATTGAAGTAGCTTTTTTTTCATTCCCTCGTGCGGTGAGGCTGTGCCGAAGAGAGAGAAAAGCTGGAAATACAGAAAAGAGATATGTGATGTTAATTATAAGATAAAGTTGATTTTTTTTGGAGAAATTAAGGAAGCTAATTAAATTACTATAGATCATTTTTATTTTTATTTTTTCTCCAAACTAATTAGTTTGACTAATAAACTAACATATAATCTGAGGATACTTAATATATGATATGATTAAGTAGCTTATTATCAAATTTTATTTATATTTTTTCATTTCAATTATCACAATATATACAAATAATATATATATATATATATATATGTAGTATTATATAAGATTCATGCCATTTTTAGTCATTTTACATCTAAACCGGCTTTTCAAACTCTAATCCAAACAGATTTAAGGTTAGAAAAAAAAGTCACTTCCATCACCGCTAATCCAAATACAAATCACATTTATATTGTCACTTTTAATCCTACCTTACTTTTTCAAAACTCAGGTAAAAAAAAAGCCACTTCTCTACCACTAATCCAAACGGACCAAATATCAATCAATTTCTATCCGCACTTTAGTGAGATAATGACCTTCAAGGTCACTTGATCTTCCTGAAATGTGTTTGACTTCGGTTGATATATATGTTGCTCGAGGTTCATATTGTTTGGGTTTATTTACTATTTATCATATTAGAATTGAGAAGCTGGATTCAGAAATTCCAATGTCAAGTATTTTATTTATGGCACTATAAAAAAATTGTGGTTTAGTAGCAGTTAAAAAGGCTAATTCGTAGCAGTTTTAACCGCTACCAATATCATTAGTAACGGTTACTAAAACTACAACTAAATCCACTGTTGCAAGCGGATTTGTAGAGGTTTTTTAAACCACTACTCATGCATAATGACCGCTACTATATTTATAGCGGTTAAAACCACCGCTACAATAATGCCAAGGGAAAAATTCATTTTCTCTAAACTTTGTAGCGGTTTTATAACCGCTACAAATAGCAAACACTGAAATTTGGAAGGCGGGAAATGAAAAATAAAAACTAGGCTACACTTTGTAGCGATTTATAAACCGCTATGAATATGAATTTTAAAAAAAGCGCCATAAACTAGTAGCGATTTCATAACCACTACTAGTTTTAGTAAAATTCAAATTTTAGAAATAGCACCATAAACTAGTAGCCGTTGCATAACCGCTACTAATTTCAGTGAAATTCAAATTTTGTGCAAAAAAGGAAATTTCCATTTGAAAGTTGCGCCTTTAATTAATGGCAGTTACGCTACAAATGTAAGCAAAAATTAAAAAAAATACAATCGTTTGTTGCCCTTTTTTGATATTAAATTAAATAGTTTATCATTTTAGTAGTTTAGCAAATTTAATTAGTTTATTATACAATAGTGTAACTCATTTATAATTAAAAAAGGAATGTTTGAATTTAGTTGGCAAAGAATGAAGATTGTATTGATAATATTATTGAGGATACTTAAGTAATAAAGCACTATTATATTATTTACTACAATGTGTTTATGATTGTGTAAGGAAAATAGATGCAAATGAGAAAAAGCTCTTAAATATCTGGAAAAAAAATAGTGAAAATAAATTTTATGTAAAGAAAAAAAGTATTGAAATAAAAAATTTAAAAACTTGTTACCATATTTGATCACTTTATTCAGCTATTCAACTCATAGCAAAAAATTTGTGAATGAGAGAAAATGAAAGAAGGGTTAGGTGGAAAGAGATGGGGGAGTGTTTGAAATGAGATATGGTGAGGGTATGTATTTATAGGGATCTACGTTGCACTTGTAGCGGTTTGTGTAGCGAGTTTTGTAGCAGATTTTATTAGTAGAGGTTATTTTTGTTTTTGCACTGGTTTTATAACCGTTACAAATATTTATTAATTTTTTTAAAAAATATTTTTTTAAGACAAAAACATAATTTGTTTAATCATTCATTCTCGCTATCCCTACAGAAATTGTGTAGAAAAATTGTTAGTGATATATTAATTTGTTAAAAAATTTAATTTAAATTATGTGAACTTAAAAAAACGCACCAAAATAAAGGTAAATTGCCATCGCCTTTAGGGAAAAAGTTTTCAAAATTGGCGGGTTAAAATGGCTCACATTCGTAGACGATGTTATCGCCTTCACCCATATCGTAAAGGTCTCGTGGCTTTAAATGAACGACCATGTGCCAATCTCTGTACCTCTTGTCCTCGACATAATAAATCTGATATGCCTCTGAGACAAAAATATGCAGTTCATCATCTTAAGAATTATCAGTTTGAATTGGCCGTGAGAAATTTTATTGATGTGATCCCTAAGCCGTCAATTGTCAATCCCCATCAAGGAGTATTGAGTGTCTGTGAGTTTTTTAAGAAACAAAAATGTCTCGAAAATAGTAAAAATGCAGCATTTTGTTGACGTGTCAATGTTTTATACTCACCAATTTGAAGTTTAGTGCGTATTAGTCCTTAGTAGCTTATAGATATTAAAAAAAGCTGGGTGAAAGAGAATGAAAAGTTAGGAATAAAATGTGTTTAAACTTGGAGATGTTATGTTTGAAGTTGGATGAAGCGAACCAAATGCTTAATGCTTTTTGGCTCTGCTTCAGCCAAAACACCTTTCTCTAATAAGTCTGTTCTCAAATAGTGTGCTAGAAATGCATGTATAGCAAAACACCCAATCTAAAAAAAGAGTCTTCTCTCCAATGGTGAATGTTTATTACTTCCCCGGTTTTAATTATAAGATAAAGTTGACTTTTTTAGAGAAATTAAGGAAGCCAATTAACTTACTTTAGAGTATTTATATTTTTAGTATATTTAGACTATATATCAGTTTATTAGCCAAATTAATTAGTTTAAAGAAAAAAGTAAAAATATAAATACTCTAAAGTAATTTAATTGGCTTCCTTAATTTTTTTAAAAAAACTAACTTTGTTTTATAATTAGGACCAGAGGAAATAATATTTTTAACAGCATTGTGATGAGATGCAACTTATATACTGCATCTTCTTTACAAAGTTGAATGAAGAAAGCTTTAGCAAATTAGAGAATTATATGAAAATTTGTGGCTTAACTACATATCAATTTAGAACTACTTTAGTAATTCTTAGTAATTTGTAAGCTTGACTTTTTTATTTCTTGTCAATTCCTTCTTTTCTAATTTCGGCCTTTTTTTTGTTTGTTGCTTAATTGTTATAATGGTCCTAGCCAAGTCAACATCAGCAGAGGAGAAGGGGGAAAGGTATGGACAAGTTGATTTATGTTCACGTTGCCAACTTGGGAGAAGGTTATATGGGATCAAGGTACAGAGGGATTCCAAAATAAAAAATAAAAAAATTGGTCTTTGATCAAACAAAGAAGCAATGGCGATGATGGGGTATTGGGGTTGAGTTGATGCCGGTTTTTGAAGATATAATATAAAACCATTAAAATATAATACCACCTCTTGAAAGTGACAATTCTGGACAAATTAATGGCTTGTTTTTAAAAACAGTTTTTTGTTCCTAAAAGCTAAAAAACTTGTTTAAAAAACTTTTTTTAATAAGTTGTTTTTAAAAACAAAAGACAAAAAGTTGTTTTTAAAATCTAAAAGTTAAAAACAGTTTTTATTTATTTTTGTTATAAATATTAATTATGTGGATATTCATTGACTCGTATCATAACCAATATTTAAAAGATAAGGTATAATAAATCATGTTTCTATTTATATCAAATATCATATCATATTCAAACATGCTCAAAAGGAAATAAAAATCCAATAATACATTAATTATCATTAAATTATTAATTATGTGAGTAAAATGAATTATAGAGAATTTTACTTATAACATTACTTATTTGAAAATTTACAATACATACAATAATTCAGTCCATTTTTCTTTTATAAAACAAAAAAATCATTCACAATCATACACAATTCACAAGTATATGGAAGAATTTTACTTCATAACATACAGGTAATCACACAAGTGTTACTCTAATGCTTTCAATGAGAGTCTACAAAGTTATACAATTAAACATTTATTAATATATTAATTAAAACTACTCTAAAACCTTAAAATTACCCTGACTAATATTATACACACCTGAATTTCAATGGATTCCACTATTGTTATTTAGATATATTATTATTTGGAAATAAATTTTTATAAAAGGCAACAGATTTTTAAAATATATAAAAGTTTCACACACATCTGATGACACAGACGGGGAAAAAAGCGAAAAAAAAAGGGGCTTGGCTGGTTAGTGGTTCCACACACACATTTCTTTTCAAAAAAAAAACGGTGAAGGTGTAATTTTAATAACAATGTTCTATCTAAGAGGTATCTAGCACCATAAAGTTTTTTAGGGTGTTAAAATATACATAAACTTTATAAACTGGAGCAATTTTACCAAACCGTTAATTTGAAGGAAACAGACGCTATATGTGGGTCTCACACATATTTTTTAAAAAAGGATGAAGGCGCAATTTTAACAACAATGTTCTATCTCAGGGGCATCTGGCACCATCGAGTTTTTTAGAGTGCTAAAATACACATAAACTTTATAAATTGGGGCAATTTTACAAAACTATTAACTTGAAGGAAATAGACGTTATATTTGGGTCCCACACATATTTTTTTAAAAAAGCAATTGCTTCTTGCTCCTTCCCTCGAGTAGATAATTCTACAAAGAGCAATAGATAATAATGTTTACATTGTGTTCAATGCTCCATCTGAAAATATGGTTTGAAAGCCTTTTTCAACGAATATCATAATTTGCAGAACAAACCCCGTAGTTTTTAACTTTATTTTTTTACTGACGTATACAAATTATTAAAGCTGTTGGGAAAAAAATTTTACCTGTTTCAGCAATGGGAAAGATGAACATGGGTGAGCGAATAGTTAAAGATTTCAAAGGAAATGTTGCATGTTACAAACAAGACTGGGTAAGAAATTGTAGAGGGGAGCAGGAGCAAGAAGCAGTAAATTCATTATGCGGGACCCGCACGTAACGTCTATTTGTTTTCCGTTAACAAGTTGGTAAAATTGCCCCAGTTTATAAAATTTATGTGTATTTTAGCACACTAAAAAACTTGGTGGTACTGAATGCCTCTGAGATAGAACATTGTTATTAAAATTGCACCTTCACCCTTTTTAAAAAAATAGGTGTGGGACCCGCATATAACGTTTGTTTTCTTCAAGTTAACGGTTTGGTAAAATTGTTCCAGTTTATAAAGTTTATGTGTATTTTAACACCCTAAAAAATTTTATGGTGCAAGATACCCCTGAGATAGAACATTATTATTAAAATTATACATTCAAAAAAAAAAAAAGGGTTTGTCATGTCTTGGGCGGCAACTCAAGCAATTAAAAATAAATTTAAAAAATTAAAATTAGGTAGAAAGGACAAGGGTTTAACGGTAGCACCAATAGGTTATAGAGGGCTATATATATATATAGTGTTGGTTTGTGATAGTTTATTTTTTACTTATAAGTGCTTATAAATTGTTGTTTATGATATATGAGGTAAGTATATGAGAGAAGTTTAATCTCGACTTACGAAATAAGGACTTATTGTCTAAAAATATGCATGTTTTTGGTATCCCGTTTTGGAGCATATAAGCCTGTTTTTAATTATAAAAAGCTGGAATGAGTTGGATTGTTTTTTTTTTTTATATTTGGTTTAGTATTTACAATTACATCAAGGGTAGAATAAGCTACTTATAAAAAAAGCCTCTCATTGCAGCTTTTCTATTAAGTCACTTATTACGTAAGTCGAAATAAAACTCTTCTCACATACTTACCTCGTATACCGTAAATAACAATTTATAACTACTTATTGTACAAAAATAAGCTATCCCAAATTGTAGGTTTTCGGGCGTACCTGGAATCCGATTGACTCACTGAGTACCCACACGAGATCGGAGCACCGATTCGGACTCTAATCACGTTATACGGCAGATTCATCATACGGATGGGGAGGAACCATAAGAGAAGTTTTCTGGAAGTTTTTCTCATATTGAAAACCACTAACTGCCACAATCTATTATTCCCATATTTCACGTACAGGAAGTTACTGATTTGAATTTCAAATCATAAGGATAAAACTCCTTATTCAAACCCAAACTTTTTCATAATTTTATAATAGCCTCAATTGAATTGGGCTTGGGCCTGATCTACCAAAGGTGGACCAGGCATATTCCAACACAAATCGTTCATCCAAACATAAATCACATTACAAAAACTGACTTTTCTATTAAGTCATTTTTAATAAATTAGAATCATAATAAGGCATTTTTCCTACCGCTATCCCAAACACATACTATAAGTGATGCCAAACATGCTTGTTTGGGATAGCTTATTTTTTACTTATAAGTATTTATAAATCATAATTTATGATATACGAGATGAGTATATGAAATGAGTTTTATTTCGACTTACGTAATAAGAACTTATTGTCCAAAAATAAATGATGCCAAAAATACTCACAAACATATACGTGGGGAGTGAGAGCGTATGTTGGGTGGGGTTTCAAGACAATAGTATACACATTCTTACACAAAATAGCTGATGGGAGTTGGTGAGTTTTCAGCATAGAACAAAAAATCGGACCGGATCGGTCGGTTTGACTGATTGAACCAGGAACCGGTCAGTGGTCCGGTTTGATTCGATGGTTAAACCGTCAACTGATTTCATTTTTTTTTATTTTTTAAATTTTTATTTTGTGATTTTTTAGGTTAAAATGGAAGGTTAAAGACCAAAATGAAGATAAAAGTAGTAAAGAAAGAACAAATCTAAAAAAATGAAGAAGATAATGAAAACAATTATTTAAAAAGATATAATAATTATAGGAAAGGAGATATCATTGCATAAGTATAGGCATTATAACTAATACTAATAGATTTTAAGCATTTTTTTTCTAAAAATCTTGATTTTTATGTTTAAAAATATATTAATATATATTGTAACTAATAAATTATAATATTTTAATATGACCGATTCAACAACCGGTTAGACCCCGGTTGACCCATTAACACTTGAACCTGTGTTATGACCGGCTTATTGCCCAGTTTGATTTTTTGTTCCTTGGTTTTCAGAGAAAATAATTAATAATATCCACCCAAGAAAAGGACAAATTAGCAACAAGATTATTAGCCTCTCCCCATGCTTACTACATTCTAAATCTTTATGCCTCTTTAGATAGCATGGAAGATGGAAGTAGGGGGTGGAATTCAGTATTTGTTTGTTTGGTAGGGAAGTGACTTACATAAAAAATGATGGAAATCAGACCCTAAGGAACTGGTTCCACTTCTATAGAAGTGAAATTTGTTGATCATTATACCCTCTTATATTATAAATTCTCAGCTTTGCCCCTCCCTTTCTCTTTAACCTGCAACTCGACAATGAGATACAGGGACAATGATCGCGATCGTTCTTCCCTCTACTGGTCCTCTTCCAACAGTGATGGCAAACGACGACGAAGGAGGGCCACTACTCCTTTGACGATCACTTCTTCATTGATACTTGAAGAGCAATGACGAAGGAAAACAATGAAATGGAATAGATCTGACGACGGAGAAGCTCTAGTGAAGACGCTGTCGACTTTAGATTTGTGAGGAGGAGGCGATGGAAACGGTGACGGATTGCTTCCCCCAATAACGACGGTGAAGAGAACTGCTCAGCGATGGCGATCGAGCAAAGGTGTGACCAAGATCTGGTGAAACGATTGGGCCTTTGGTTTGGTCAATTGGTTCTAATTTTTAACTTTATCTCTGTTACTTCAATTTCTTTTGTTCTTAAGATTTGTTTCAATTTCTTTGTTGCTTTGATTTCTCTAAAGGTGGTGATGTGGTGGTTAGGATTGGGTAGAAGCGGGGGCGATTTTTTCTATGATGCCAGCAATTTATATTATCATCTTCCTCTATGGCTGCTGGCAATTTCTATAATGGTCGTCGTTGTCGGTTCTGTGGAAGTTGGTGGCAATTTAGGAGGAGGTTAGGTTTTTTTCATAGGGGTAAATTGATCATTTTCTTATTTTAAATGAATATATTAATTAAAAAATATATCATACTTTTATAACCATATCAAACATATTTTTATCCTCATTTTTATTTTCATACTCACTTTTATATTAAAAACTCTTTTACTATACCAAATCAGGGATTAACGTAGAAGAAGGGGCGACAAGTTAGTCTGACACAAATACCAACGAAACAAAACCAAAAATATAATGAAAGGGCCAGCTATAATGGGTGATGAAGAATGAAAAGACAAGGCACCAGATCTTGACAAAAAAAAAATAATAAAAGAAGGAAATGAAAAGGGCGAAAAGACATGAGTAACAGTGATACAGGTGGAGAAGCACGAATCTGAAAAGTGAAAGGGAGAGAAGTGTGAAACTGAAGAGCGAGAAGCGGCGCCCTTAGGATCTCTAATGAGTGGGTGAGATAGGATGTTTATATGGTAGAGGATTTAGGGTTGGGGTTTGTTTTTTTTATTAATTTTTTTTTTTCAGAAAACCTTTTTTTTCTTTCTTTTCTTTTTTTTTTCAAGGAAAAATTACACTGAGGTTTTGAGGAAGGAAAAATATGAAGAAATGACTCTAAAAAATATCTAAATTACTGTCAAATCCCATGAGATTATTTTGTAATAAATTTCAGTTGGGAAAAGTCAGAAATACCACTGTCAATTTATTATAAAGTAGTCCCAATTGAAATTTATTTGAAAGGCTATTTCTGATTTTTCCCAATAGGAATTTATTACAAAATAATCTCATGGGACTTGACAGTAATTTGAACATTTCTCAGGACCATTTCTTTCTATTTTTCCTTCTCTGGGACTTTAGTGTAAATTGCCCTTTTTTTAACTTCCCAATAGCAAGACAAGTTTACACACATACTCATATATTAAAATAATTATTTTAATAAGGTATTTTATGTGTAGTTAGTTTTCTTTTGAATATTATTTTTTTCTCAGAACTTATATATATATATATATATATACATATTATTGTTAATTTATATATATTATTGTTAATTTATTCTGTACTCTTTGACTAACTAAAATTTAAGTTATAACTAGCTTTAAGTCTTAAAAATTTAAGGAGGTTACACCAACTGCTAATGCTCCTATTAGAATTGATATCCCTAAAAGAAACCTATTATGTGAATGGATTTAAAGTACGTAAGAAGTGTGGCAGGCCCATTAATTCTAAAGATAAAAATCTTTGAAAGAGAAAAGGAGTTAAGAATATAAATGGTCAAGTCAAGGATAATAAAAAACAGTTAATAGCTCTAGAAGAGCCATCTCCTGAAGATTATTATCTTTAGTAAAGATATCTCCAGAAAAGAATGTTGTAGCCCTAAAAGAGACTCAAGTGCCTGACATATGTTAAAATTATGAGATCTCAATAAATTATGTTATGAATGGAATCCGATGGGATTGAAATGAAGTCAACATTGACAACATTTTTGCTTATCATACAACATATGACGTAATGAATGATAATGAGGATCATAAGCCAAAATCTATTAGTGAATGCCAACAAAGAAAGGATTCGCCCCTATGGAAAGATGCAGTTAATGCAGAATTAAAATCATTGACAAAACGAAAAATATATAGACTTATAGTCCATACAGCTGAAGATGTAAAGCCAGTTAGATATAAATGAGTCTTTACACGAAAGAGGAATGAAAAGGGTGAAATTATAAGATATAAGGCATGGTTTGTAGCTCAAGGCTTTACAGAAAGACATAACATTGATTTTGAAGAAACGTATTCTCTAGTAGTAGATGCGACTACTATTCATTATTTGATTAGCTTAGCAGTAAATGAAGAACTTGAACTGCACCTAATGGAGGTCGTAACTGCTTATTTATATGGCTCACTTGACAATAATATTTAGATGAAAGTCCTCGAAAGACTTAAGATGTTAGAAGTATCCAATTCACGTTCTCGAAAATAATACTCAATTAAGTTAAATAAGTCCATGCATGGCTTGAAGCAATCAGGGCGCATGTGGTATAATCGTCTTAATGAATATATGTTGAAATAAGGGTGCAAAAATTATCCAATATACTCATGTATTTTTATGAAAAGATCTAAAAGTGAGTTTGCTATAATTATTGTTTATGTTAATGATATCAACCTCATTGGAACTCCTAAAGACGTTCAAAAGGCAATTAATTATTTAAAGAAACAATTTAAAATAAAGGATATAGGAAGAACAAGATTATGTCTTGGATTATAGATTGAGTGTCTTAAGAATGAGATCTTTATATATCAAGAAGCTTATACAAAGAAGGTCCTAGAGCAATTTTACATGGATAAGTCACATCCACTATGTACCCCAATGATTGTAAGGCCTTTGCAAGCAGATACAGACCCATTCCAACCTCGAGTAATTAGCGAGAGGGTGATGAAGAACTACTTGGCCCAGAAGTACCGTATCTTAGTGCTATTGGAGCATTAATGTATCTTGTTAATCACACACGTTCTGATATATCATTTACTGTTAATTTATTAGAAAGATACAGTTCTTCACCAACATAAAGGCATTGGAATAGAGTAAAACACATTCTTCGTGACCTCAGAGGCACTATGGACATGGGATTATACTACTCAAACGTATCCAAGCATGAACTGGTTGGTTGTGCATATGCTGGATTTTTTTCTGATCCACACGATGGTAAATCATAAACAGGCTATATGTTTACATGTGAAGGTGTATCTATTTTATGGCGATATATGAAATAGACTATATCAGCCACATTATCTAACCATGTAGAAATTCTAGCAATACATGAAGCAATTTGAGAATGTGTATAGTTGAGGTTAGTGATACATCAAATAAGAACAATTTGTTGTTTATCTTCAGGCAAAATGCTCCCAACAATTCTATATGAGGATAATGCTGCATGTATTGCCCAACTTAAAAAAGGCTATATCAAGGGCGATAAAACAAAGCATATTTCATCACAATTCTTCTTCACTCATTACCTTTGAAATAATAATGAAATAGACATCCAACAAATCCGTTCAAGTGAAAATCTAGCAGATTTATTCACCAAGTTATTTCCAAGTACAATCTTTGGAAAATTTGTCCATGACATCGGTCTTCGGAGACTCAAAGATCTTGACTGACGCTATCAAGAGGGGGAGTCGATACATGTACTCTTTTTACCTTATCTAGGTTTTATCCCATTAAATTTTCTTAGAAAAGTTTTTAATGAGGCAGCACTAAATAGTCTATCAATGAATGATGTACTCTTTTTTTTGTTAGGTTTTTGTTTCGTTGTGTTTTTCCTAATTAAAATTTTTAATGAGGCACATTCATAATGGACATTTAAGGAGGAATGTTATAAATATTAATTATATAGATATCCATTGACTCATACCTTAATCATCATCTACTTGGTCACATTTAATACTTCCTTCTACTTCCTTCTCAAGCCAACTTGTTGTACAAGTTTCCTTTTCTTACTGGTGTCACTAGTTTGCCTATACATTAATGGTGATTTGTAATATAAGACTATTAAAGGCCATGTACAAGTATTGTCAACACACAAGTAAATGAAAATTACTCTCCCCTTTCACCCTTGAATTCTCTCTACTCTTGCTCTTGTTCTCTATCTATTATCTCATATATATCTTTATTTTCATAACAATTTTCTTATATTTGTTATTCTATTTTTTATTTTTTGAGGCCGCCACTGGTTTTCTATCAACACTACACTATTGACGATGATCATCGCTAAGTCATAGCCGGCAATGGTTGTTGTCATGTCACTTCAAAAACAAAATTTTTAAAACAAATATTCAAACAATTTCTTTTATTTTTTTATTATCAAAACTTGTTTTTAAAAGGGAAAATCACTCTCAGGTCCCAAGAAAGCAAAATATTATGAGAAAAATCCCTGAAATATCTGAAAAGTCCCTAGGGACTTTTCTGATATTATTTTCCAAAGTCAAATGACCCACATGCCCCTCTTCTATTATTTCTCTCTCTCATTTGTTCTGCATTTTCGCTCTCAGATGTGATCTTTTTTATTCAGCTCCCTGCGTTCTCTCTTTGCAGAAATGGTGGTGATAGTGAAGGCCAAAGCTTTGAGGTGGTGGAAAATTTGTGGGATAAGATGTAAGATAGAAGGAATAAGAAGATGGAAGGAAGGTGGTGGGATTTTTTTGATCTTAAGCTTCCACCATTTTTAAAAAAGAAAGGGGATGAAGGTGATGATGATGATGAATAGTCCAACTCAGCCCCCTTTTCCAACCTTATTGTGCTGTGAAAATGCTAATATGGAAAAAAAAATAAATTGTTGTTAATTCGCGTGGTAGTAGTTGTTAATATAACAGTAGGAGTTGTTAATACAGAAAACGAGGTTGGATGCCATGATGCTCTGTTTTTAGGGAAAGGAAACAGAGGAAGTGGTGTGTTTGAAGTGGTGGGGTACTATGAAAATGTTGATATGGAAACAAAATAAATTGTTATTAATTCGCGCAGTAGTAGTTGTTAATATAACAGTAGGAGTTGTTAATACGGAAAACGAGGTTGGATGCCATGGTGCTCTGTTTTTGGGAAAGGAAATAGAGGAAGTGGTGTGTTTGAAGTGGTGTGGTACTATGAAAATGCTTATATGGAAAGAAAATAAATTGTTGTTAATTCGCGTAATAGTAGTTGTTAATATAACAGTAGGAGTTGTTAATACGGAAAACGAGGTTGGATGCCATGGTGCTATGTTTTTGGGAAAGGAAACAGAGGAAGTGGTGGGGTGCTATGAAAATACTGATATGAAAACAAAATAAATTGTTGTTAATTCGCACAGTAGTAGTTGTTAATATAATAGTAGGAGTTGTTAATACGGAAAATGAGGTTGGATGCCATGGTACTCTGTTTTTGGGAAAGGAAATAGAGGAAGTAGTGTGTTTGAAGTGATGTGGTGCTATGAAAATACTTATATGGAAAGAAAATAAATTGTTGTTAATTTGAGTAGTAGTAGTTATTAATATAACAGTAGGAGTTGTTAATACGGAAAACGAGGTTAGATGCCATGGTGCTATGTTTTTGGAAAAGGAAATAGAGGAAGTCGTGTGTTTGAAGTGGTGGGGTGCTATGAAACTGCTTATATGGAAAGAAAATAAATTGTTAATTAGCGCAGTAGTAGTTGTTAATATAACAGTAGGAGTTGTTAATATGGAAAATGAGGTTGGATGCCATGGTGCTCTGTTTTTGGAAAAGGAAACAGAGGAAGTCATGTGTTTGAAGTGGTGGGGTGCTATGAAAATACTGATATGAAAAGAAAACAAATTGTTGTTAATTTGCGTAGTAGTAGTTATTAATATAACAGTATGAGTTGTTAATATGGAAAACGAGGTTGGATGCCATGGTGCTCTGTTTTTAGGAAAGGAAACGGAGGAAGTGGTGTGTTTGAAGTGGTGGGGTGCTATGAAACTGCTGATATGGAAAGAAAATAAATTGTTGTTAATTCACGCAGTAGTAGTTGTTAATATAACAGTAGGAGTTATTAATACGGAAAACGAGGTTGGATGCCATGGTTCTCTGTTTTTGGGAAAGGAAACAGAGGAAGTGGTGTGTTTGAAGTTGTGGAATGCTATGAAAATGCTAATATGGAAGAAAATAAATTATTGTTAATTCGCTCAGTAGTAGTTGTTAATATAATAGTAATAGTTGTTAATAAAGAAAATGAGATTAGGTATCAAGGTGCTCTGTTTTTTGGAAAGGAAACAGAGGAAGTGGTATGTTTGACAAGTAGTAAAGCATTTATTAACACCATGTTGAATGCGTTTGACAACCGGCCACACATTTCTGATTGGAACGAAGTTTTGTAACATTACATATGGAAAATGTTGTGTTTATAATGCTGAAAGCATGTATTAACAACCTGTTGCGTTCGGTTTACAACTTGACAGTGTGACCAGTTGCTTTTGCTTTGCCATAGCGAAACAAAAGCAAAATGATGTAAAATATGACCTCTTCTAACCGTGTTCGATTTCGGTATGCCACAACGAAACAAAACCGAGATTACCTCATATCCGTTTTACAACGCATAGGCCGTGTATTTACAACTCGTAAAGCGTGTATTAACAACCTTTTGAGTTCGTTTCACAACGTCCCACACATTTCTCGCTGATACTATGTTTCCTCATGTTAAGTATGACAAATTGAGCTATTTCCAACTCGTATAACATGCATTAACAACCTTTTGAATTGTTTTCATAATGTCTCACATGTTTCTCTCTGACACTTTTCTCACGTTAAGTATGACCACTTGAGCTATTTACAACTCATAAAGCGTGTATTAATAACCTTTTCAGTTTTTTTCACAACCTCAAATATCTTTCTCTTTGACACTATGTTTCCTCACATTAAGTATGACAAATTAAGCTCTTTACAACTCATAAAGCATGTATTAACAACCTTTTGAGTTTGTTTCACAACGTCTCACATTTCTCGCTGACACTATGTTTCCTCACGTTAAATATGACAAATTGAGCTATTTACAACTTGTATAGCGTGTATTAACAACCTTTTCAGTTCTTTTCACAACCTGATGTTAGGACTGCATCAGTAGTTCCCATTAGGTAGCTCACAACAGTTGAATTGTATCATAATTGATCAAGTGGTTGAAAATTGTTCAAGTGCGTTACACACATGAACAAGTGACTTGCAAGTCACCCAACCTCATTTACTGTATTAACAATTATTACAGTTATATTAACAACTACAACTGCAGGAATTAACAACAATTAAATTATTCCCCATATCAGCATTTTTCACAGTACCCACCAACATGACAATCAGCCATTTTCACTTTAAACGTATCATTTCCTCTGTAACTTTCCCAAAAAACAGAGCACTGTGACATTAACACTACCCAACCTCATTGAAACCTCAACTACAATGCTCAAGATCATATCTTTACCTAAATCATGCTATTACTCATCTACCTCCTACCATCTTGTCCCCTATTGACCCCAAGCACCTACCTTTCACCATCATTCAATTTCACTTCATCCAACGAATACATAGAACCAAAAAAAAAAATCAGTTTGCTATTCTACCTCTATACCAGTAGATGGAGCTTGCAAATTCGATCCTTTGCCAATAACTTCAACACTAAAATTTATCCCTTCAATGTTTGAGTTCAAACCCCTCCCTTTTGCATCGTTTCTCTGTCTCTCCAAAAAAATAAAGTTGCGCCTTCCTTCTCTTTTTGAAGCTTCGATTTTTACAATTACAAGAGAGGCATGTGAGTCATTTGACTTTGGAAAATAATATCGGAAAAGTCCCTAGAGACTTTTCAGATATTTCATATTTTTCAGGGACTTTTCTAACAATATTTTACTTCCTTGGGACCTGAGAGTGATTTTCCCTTTTTAAAAACATTTTTATAAAACTGTTTAAAAAAAAAATAGAAAACATAATCAAACAAGCCCTAACCCTCTAAGGATGCCCAATGCAACACAACATGTACATAAATCAATGGCAGACATAGGTCAGTATAGCAGAATCCTGATAACTAGGGATGGAAATAGGCCAGGCCCCTAACAGGGGCCTACGGTCTAGCCTACATAAAGCCTAGCCTAGCCTATTTAGTAAATAGGCCAGGCTTAGGCTCAAGCATATTGCTAGGCCTATTTAGATAAACAGGGCAGACCTATTTTTATAAGGCCTAGCCTACAAGCCTACAGGCCTGGCTTATTTAAATTTTTTTTAAAAAAATTATACTATTATATAAGTATATATAATATCATCTAAATAATTTTATAAATTTACCAACTTAATCTTAATTCTAAGTTTCATATTTCATCGTCATTATACTCAACCCTTGTTTTCGCATAAATCATTCACCTCTACATCTCTTCTCTTCGATCGTTCGAGATGACAATACTAACTCACTTTCTCTCCCCTAATTTGTGCCCTCCACTAAAGCATACAAATTGTTATGAGTTTATTTTAGTGTCAAATGAAATATTATAATTTTAACAAGGGGAGTTTGTCCCAATTTACGTGCAAAAGAGTAAAATAGATAAAAGTCTAATTTTACATGTTATTTGTTATACTTAGTCGATTTTAAAAAATATATCTCATTAGTCAACAGACGATTAGTTTTTCTTATTCCTATTTACTCGGACAAGTGTTGTCACTAGACATTATTTTCTTTTCCTTACTAAGCCTTAATATTACGATAAGAATAGATGTTAGGCTTTTAAGACATAATGTAGGATTGTATATAAGCATGAAGGGTTAGATATGAATTTGACGGCATAGGCTTTAAAGACTATTTAAAGTCCTACGTTTTAAGTAGGCTTTTAAACAGGCTTCAGGCCTTGTCAAGCCTTCTGAAGGCCCAGGCTCAGACCTAAAAAATAGCCTACATACAGGCTCAGGCCCAGACTTAGGCTTTGAATCTTTGTTACAGGCCCAAGCCTAGTTAGGTAAAGCCTAGCCTAGCCTAACTTATTTCCACCCCTACTGATAACAACAAAATCGTTGAAGCAAAAAATATAACAATTCATTACATGAACTACCTGTTTGAGCAAAGCATATGAATTCATTTCAGTTATTAACCAGCTTCCCAATTCAAGGAGAAAGCTGTACTTAGAGATGAATCTCCCAGCATCAGATGTACCAAAGAAATCACATGTATCATACTCAAAAGTTCAACATGCATTGACTGGTTTGGGTCTCAATGAAAATATTGAATGGGTGTCCATCTTGTTCTCAAGAGATTGGTACATAGACATTACAGTGATGAAGATGAAAGCAACAGACAAGAAGCAGAGGTTCAAGCACGTCGGTACAAAGGACGCCTGAATTCGTCAAAGTACTGCTCACGATCAACTAAAATAATGGCATAGAGGGCAAAAATTATTCCAGGAACATAGCCTAGTATGGTCAGGATCAAGCAGATGAAGAATTCAACCTGCAACGACGTAATTGTAGTCTCTGATTCGTCACAATCAAATTGACAGAAATTTCAAACAACAAAAGAAACTGTGCAACTTCAATTGTGCAATCATATTATCTATCCATAAAAACCGCAATCCAAATCCATCTAACAGATTGAAATAACCAGTAGCATTATACGCAAATCGAGCATAGATGCAGAGACAAGAAAAAGGGACCCTATCAATTTGAGACCAATGAATGAAAGAACATTCGTAGATTAAGTCAATGGCAAGACAAAAAAGGCGAATCTCTGCGAATAAATATCAAGAAACGAATATATGTAAAGAGAAGAAGAAAAAGACGTACGCTGCAGCAGCCATGGTGTAAGCAAACCCCAACGGGAGGAAGAAAGATGGCGATGAGTAGTTCGCAGAAGATTTCACGGCGAGTCGGCATATTCGAAAGTCAAAGCAAGGACTGAATCCGTCTTTTGGAGGAAGAAAACAGGATTGGATCTGCTTCGTCCATCGCCAATTGGATCTACGATTTCAGCCTTTTGGCATTGGACCCCACCTTTTTGTTTTTTTGTTTTTAAAAACAATTTAGTGGAAACAATTATCTAAATAAGTTTTTTTGTTTCTTAAAATAAAAAAAAAAAACTGTTTTTAAAAACAAAATAAAACAAACTCGTAGTTTCTTAAGTCTGATTCTTTTAATACTCCTACCCTTTCTTTATCTTTGCAATTTTAAGAATTTTCGGAGTGGCGCCCGTTTAATTTATTGGAAAAAATGAAAATGTCAGTTCAATTAGGTTTTGGTTAAATTAAAAGAAACACCTTGACTGATTGATAGATATCAATATATTTTGGGAGAATGTAAGTTGGGGTTTCTCTATTTTTTTTCTGCAAGTGGAATTTCATTATTTCTTCTTTTCTTCATGTCTTTCAGTTCTCTCCAATTCATTGATTGATGATCAAGAAATGAAGAGGATGGATGCCTTATTGAATATATCAATCAACTGCTGTCTGCACTTTAGTGGAATAATGGCCTTTAAGGTCACTTGATCTTCCTAAAATGTGTTTGATTGATTTTGGATTATATTTATGGTGCTTGAGGTTCTAATTATTTGGGTTTATTTACCATTTATTTTGTTAGAATTGAGAAGCTCGATTCAGAGATTCCAAAATCCAAAGGTTAAGCATTTTGTTTATTTTGGAACTTCAAATGTGACTTGAGTTTTCTATAAAGTTGGCTTATGTTATTTTAGTTCTTTTCCGTGAAGCTTTTCACCTTTTTAGTTTCTGTATTGCCCTCCACAATTTGATTTCATATTGCTATATGCACTTTAGTGGAAAATCAGTTGTCCTAATTTACAGTTAGGCAAATTGCCTTTTGATATTAGCTTCTCCTGCTGCAATTTTATGCAACTTTGAATGTTTCTAAGTGGTCAGTTAAAAGACGTTTTCTTGACGTGTCAATGAGTTGACGCGGGTTTTTGAAGATATAATGACACTTCCTGAAAGTGAAAATTCTAGACAAATTTATTATTGGTTTGGAATAGCGATTGAAGCCTTTAAAAGCAGTTTTTCAATTGTGATTTATAGTATACGAGGTAAGCATGTGAGAAGAGTTTTATCTCCAAGCATCAGAGGGATCAGAGAAATCCGATGTATCATACTCAAAAGTTCAACATACATTGACTGATTTGGGTCTCAATGATAATATAGAACATGGGTCTATCTTATTATTAAAAAGATTGGTAAATGACATTACAGTGATAAAGATGAAAGCAACAGACAAGAAGCAGAGGCTCAAGCAGGTTGGACGTACAGAGGACGCCTGTATTCGTCGAAGAACTGGTCACGATCAACAAAAATAATGGCATAGAGGGCATAAATTATTCCAGGAATATAGCCTAATATGGTCAGGACCAAGCAGATCAAGAATTCAGCCTGAAACAACATAATTGTAGTCCCTCATTCGTCACAATCAAATTGACAGAAATTACAATCAACAAAAGGAACGGTGCAACTTCAATTGTGCAATCATACTATCTATCCATAGAAACCGCAATTCAATTCCGTCTAATAGATAGAAATACCCAGTAGCGTAGTATGCAGAGACAAGAAAAAGGGGCCCTCTCAATTTGAGACCAGACAGAACATTCGTATGGTAAGTCAATAGATAACTAGACAAGATTGGCCAATCTCTGCGAATAACGGTGCCCTGTTCATACAGGGCATGCTCATCCAAAACGGCAGCGTTTTGGGTGAGGAACCCATTTTTTTAAAAAAGTTTTTATGTTTTCTTTTTTTAGGCCCCCAAATAGAGCCAGGAATACAGGTCGGCCTGGCCCTATAGGGCCGGCCCTTCACGGTCTCGGGTCTCCCGTTTAAGTCCATTTCTTAAAAAATGCCATATTTTTTAAACCCGCAGCTCTATAGGACTGGCCCTTCACGGACTTAGACCTAAACATGTTTAAACTCATTTTAATTAAAAAATATTTTTTTCAAGTTTTACAATTTATTTATTATTTTACTTTAAATTGAGATACATTATTTTTAAAGCTTAAAATTTTTTAGTTAAAATAACCATCTAATGTCTAAATTAACCTTTTTTTTTAAATTTAAATGAATAAACCATTGTAAAAAATAAAATAAATCAAACCAATTAATAAGTGTTTATCTGTTATTAATACTCTATTAAGTACTTAGGTGTCTCTCATATTAATAATTTGATATAATGATATTATATTTATTAATTTATTTTAAAAAACTATTAAACGGGCCTAAAAGGGCAGGCCCTACAGGGCTACAGGGTGTAGGGCTGGCACTTTTAGGCCTGCTTCCCTTTTTAGCCTCTAAATCATAAGCCACGGTTCGGTCCGACGGGCTCGGCCTGATTTCTCGGCTCTACACCCAAACCCAATGCCCCAAAATTAATTAATATTTCTAGTATATGCAGCTTCCATAAAAAGTTGGGAAAATTGTGAAAAAATACCTCATTGAAAATATATTTGTCAAATGGGACCTTTGCGTGCAGAATATCTTCCGGGTGTGCAGAATATCTTCTCTTGTGTGCAGAATATCTTTCTTGTGTGGAATACTATTCCTTATATGTGTGCAAAAATCTTCTCTCCATGTGCACAAATCTTTCCGTATGCAGATATCTTCCCAGGTCCCATTTGATAATTAAATTGTCAATGAAATCTTTTTTAGCAATTCTCCCTAAATAGTTTTCTGGTGGCACCCACTATCAAAAATTAACTCATTTTTACTGCACCCAGCGCTCTAAAATATTGTTTGAACAGCTTCTATCATCCTAAATTAATCAATTTTTAAGAGTATCTTAATATATTTTTTCAGCATCAGTCTAGAATTTCGAAATATTTTTTCAACAATATTCAATATTTTAAAATGTTTTTTAATAACTCCAATATCGCAAATTAATTAATTTGTAGTGATTCAGTAACTTAACTGAAACAAATAAAAAAAGTAATGAATTTTTTTATTTTTTTTGGAGAAAAACCCTGCCGGGTCATGTTTTGGAAGAGCTGGGATTTGGGATTCGCGAATAAATATACAGAAAGGAATATATGTAGAGAGAAGAAGAAAGAGACGTACAGTGCAGCAGCCATGGCGGAAGCAAACCCCAACGGGAGGGAGCAAGATGGCGATAAGTATTTCGCAGCAGATTTCACAGCGAGACGGCATATTCGAAAAGTTGAAGCAAGCACTGAACTGAATCCCTATTTAAGAGGAAGGAGGCAAGATTCAATGCGCTTAACCCTTCGCTAATTGATCTACGCCATTTCAGAATTGGGCATTGGACCCACCCTTTTTGGACCACACGAATTTTCTCCCTGCCTTAATTATTAAGGAGCTTACAACCTCGCGCGACTCGTGGGTATTACTGTATGATATTTCAAGAGATCGAATAATAAAATATAATTACTCTTCCCCCTTAATATAACGAGAAATACTCACATGTTCCACGACTATTCTGTCGTTTGAATTCCCTTCAGTAAAATCATAACAACTCAAATCAATTTAATTTTAGTTGGTTGAAGTGTTACCTGAAAAAATTCAAATTTTATCTTGTTTTTAAGAAGAGTATTGGTTGATCATTTTATTTTAGTTTTTTTTTGTCAAAATAAGATTTTGTTTTCTTAAAAATAAAATAGAATTTGAATTTTTTCAGATGAATCGTTAACCAACTAAGATTAAAATAATTTGAGTTGCTTTGTTTTCTTTGGACAAAGTTTTGATGATATGGGACTTTTGGAGTATGTAAGTACTTTTCTACTATAAGATATATTTACTTAATTTAATTAGATTAAGAAATTTAGTTGAGTTAGTTCATGTGACATATATTTTTTAAAATACCCTAGTCATCTTCTTAATTTCCTCATTCCCCTTCTTCTTGATTCCTGTTGATAGAGCTTTAATAAGGGTAAATTAGAAAAAAAATTTACAAACATGAAAATTATGTCTTATATTTAGGATCAAGATCCACTCTCCAATTATGCCTTATATTAAGGACCTGATGGAGTAATTGGGAAAATTTCATATAAGGACAACCGTAGCAAATTAATTCCCATTAGAGACCAAAGAAATCTAAAATTAACATACTACGGTGAAATTAATTTGCAGAGTAAAAAGGCAAAAATAATCTTTTAAAAATCAAAAGAGAAACAATTTGATTTGTAATTAACGAACACATTATGAACAAGCAGAATACCCCTATAAACAAGTGAAATTAATTTTTTAATAAGAACACATTAAAACATGATCAAGTCAAATTCTATCTACAAGTAGTGAACACAACGTTAATAAATGGAATAATCTTGTAAACAAGTTGAATAGTCCTATAGATGATTTTAAGATGATAATCAGTGAAAAAGTAAAATACCATTTATTTATACAAATATCTCACTTTTTTATGATTTGAGAGAGAGAGAGAGAGAGAGAGGTGACACAGCCGGGGGGATAAGGAGGGAGGGAGAGTTGAAAGAGGCGAGTGAGGAGAGTACTCTATATCACATCCTCATCTTATTTTCACCTTTTTTAGAGTATTTACGAAAAGCGATACGCAGTTCAGTGAGCAATACAGGAATAACATAAACATACTGATATTATGTGCACGATTACGAAAATTCCCCATAGGGGTTCGTACTTGATAATTACAATTAATGTAGCCTCGCAGCGCTACGTGGGCGTCTACATCCATCCCAGTGAAACAGAGACATCTTCCAATCTTCATTCCACCACTGCAATCCCCTCGTACGGTTCTCTTCTTTGTTCTCAGCATACGTTCTATTTTCTCCTATCTAAATTATTGGCAGGGGAGGGTGAGATTATGGGGTATCTTAGTAGAAAAGCAATACCAATATGCATGCAAGTTAAGTGCTTAATGCATGACATGCTTGCATTATATAACTCATGCTCACACAATGACATATCTGCGTGCTCAATGTTTCAAACAATATACGTATGACCATAGCATAAGCAGGAACATAGCTTCAATTATTCATATATATTTCGTATAATCAAGCAAAGAAATAACATGTATCAATACATCAGCTCAAATATCAAATACATGCAAGAGAGGTAAGTTCCTTACCTTAATCGCCCTTCCCCGATCTTCGAATAACATGCTTCCATTTGCATGCCAATCCCTCGGGCTCTCTACTCATTTCTAGAATGTCAAATGTACAGTTTAGACGCTTCCATAGTGTTTCTTGTGGTTATATTAGTCTATGATAAAATTTTACCAAAATGCCCCTGGGACCCCGGCCCAGACTCGCCATACCCGGCCCGATTGAACTTTTTCCCAAAATTTTGACTAGGGCTATCCTGACTTATCTTTGCCCAAGAAATCCATTTCCAGGCTCAAAATTATCAAATTCAATGTCAAATTACCAAAATATCTTTGACAGCCCCAATTTAGGGATTTTAGGGGTGTTTTCGTAATTATGCGTTTTCGGCCTCTATTGAAAAAGTGACCAACTGTAACCTCACCTATTTTTGCCCACTGAATCCAATGGAACCATATGTTTATGAAAATATAGCTCTAATTACATATTTACCCCTGACAGCCCCTATGTGAGGATTTTAAGGCTATTTTTGTCATTTCACTTTCTAGGGCTTTTCTCACTTCGCATCCAACATAAACCTACACAATTTTCCATTTTAAACACAATGGAATCATAAAAAATACCAAAATCCGGACCCAACACTGTCCAACACAGATTTGGACAAAATTCTTTAATAATTGGAAAAAATGGAGTTTCATGATTTCAATTCATAAAGCACCTTCTTATGACCTTTAATCACTTGTTACTTAATCACATTCTAAACATGATTAGACTCAATTTGGACAGCACCTCCCCTTAGGGTTAGGACTTTCCAAATTTACAAACTTGACAAAAATTACCAAAACCAAACACAAACCTCAACAACAATACTATACTAGTTTAGATATAAGGTTTGTGCGGTTACCTCTTGAAATCTTGAATATTCTCTCTCTAGACATCTCCTCTCTCTCTTCTTGAGCTAAGAATGGTGTCTTCAAGATCATGGATGCATGAAGAATCACGGTTTAGAGAAGAATTTAAGACAAAATCACAAGAAACCTTAAGAGTTTAGCTTCTTACCTTAAGATTTCTTCTTCCTCTTCTCTCTAGCTCTCAAAGTCTCCAAAGCACTTCCTCTCTCTCTTTCTCTTGTGGCTTGGACGAAATGAATGAAGGGAAGGGAAAAGAAAAACTTCATAAAAATGCTCCCTTGATCCTACACCATTGATCTCATCAAGGGTTGTTATGGTGACATATATTCCTCACCACACCTCCCTCCATACCTTCACCCATACTTTGACTCACTTTATGCCTTACTTGATCTATACTTCCTTAATAATGTGACTTTCTTGCTCCCTTACTATGATCATCATGTCCATATTTCATGTCATACCCACCTTACCATTGTCATTATTATTCTTTTCTTGTATCATTTTGGACATGTGCTCATGAAATTAATCATCATTTAATCTCCTATTCACATGATAATGGTGCTTAGCATGTTAAATTTCATTAAATCAATTTTTCCCCATGTATTTCATGCTAGGTGAAATTATGGAAGAGAAAGAGAAAGGGAATAATATGTATTTCATTAATTCCATAATTCAATTAAATGAATTATGTAAAATTTCCTCTAATTTCACAATTCTTGATTTATTCCATCAAGAATAATCCAATTATACATTTTTCTTTATTTTCCTTGATTAATTGAAATTAACTCTAATTAATTAGAAAATAATTAATCTTGGGAAAAATTAGTAAAATTATGATTTTGCTATTACTTTGTAATTTAATTAATTTATTTCTTGAATTAATTTGCCCATTTCCTTATGAACACGAATGTTTCAAAATTTATAAGATCCAAATTCATGGATATTCACCATTTTATTGAACTTCTTAATTAATTACAATATATTTTTTGTGAATAAAAATTTAGGGTGTTACACTCTATGTATTTTAAGGGTTACATGTGGATTTGGTGGAATCCACAAATTAAATTTTTTTTTTAAAAACTACTATTATAATATTTTATAAATTAATCATTTGATTTTATTTACATTGGCATTGCCGTTATGAATTATGTAGATCAGGTTTTAACAGTTTAAATTTATTTATTTATGTTTAAAATAATAATTTTATAAAATATTAAATCTAAACCATAATTGTTTTAATATGAGGGTAGAGATGAAATTTTGAGGAAAAACATAAGAAAAATGATTATGACATAGCCAAAAACTAAGTTTAGGTTTTTATAATTTTATCGATATTTAAATCTTTATTATTATTATTACTATGATTATTATCGAGGAATGCTAGTAGAATTAAAATGATCATTTTAAATAACTTCATAATATAACTTCTGATACGACAATATCTTCTAATATATTTTAATGTTTAGATTAAGATTGTCAAACTCACAAGTTCAAGCAAACTCATGACAGTGACATAAATTCGTAAACTCAAATAGTAAACTCGTAAGAATTTACTTTTATCATATAAATAGGTATTAATAGTATATAATTAAATAATTAAAATATAAAAAAATGACAACAATTTATTTTAAATATATTTTAAATATAAATAATTGAAATTAAATTCATCAACATTTATAATTTATCATATTTAATAAAAAAAATTCTATAAAAATTATATATAAAGCCGTTGAACATGATCAAATCACAGAAATTAGCATAAGTTTAAGGGTGAGTTAACACAGTTTTGTAAGGTACAAACATAAAAATGGTAAACTCGGTATATAAATTTGTAAGTTTAACTGAGTTTATAACGATCACGAATTTACCAGTAACTCGACTCAATTTTGTAAGCTAGAAACATGAAAACGGTAAATTCAAGGAGTTAACTCAGTGAGTTTGACAATAATATTTAGACTTCAAATTATTTTGTGGTTCCTTATCTAACAGCTAATTAAGTAATCAACTACAAACATCATAAATAAAAATTTATTTTATATTCTAGTTTGAGTAAGTACTAAATATGCTTTTTAATGTAGCCCATGCTCGTCAAAAACTCGCTCATGTTTATGACAAATGGGTTGAGCTAAACCTGTGTGAGCTGAAATAGGCATGGGCTATCTGTTAGTGAATCTTTTTCAAAAACTATACTTCTACCTTATGTTTTGTTGTTATTAATTTCTCACTATAAATTACTAAAAACACTAATAATTATTAAACCACCACAATCCTCATCATTCCTCATCAAATAATTTATTTAATAATTTAATTAATCCTTACTCAATAGTTGATAAAATCTTTAGAGTAAGAGCAATTTATAAAATTATATTAGAATTATAGCGTATATATATAAAAGCTTTCTATCATGATCATGATTCTAATTTATGAAATATGATTATAATATATAGTTATTGATTCATGAGATATATATAATTATATCATTTAACTTATTTAAAAATTTGTCCTTTAGAATTACATTATCTCTTATACTTAAATAAATATTATATATAATATTATATTTTATATATTATAATATATTATATATTTTGACAAAAAAGTATATTATATAATTATACTTAACAATAAATATTATATATACACATAAATGGGTGGGGCATGGGCAGCCCGACAGTGTACCCGCGGCCCATCCTATTTAGTACACGCCCGCCCATTTAAGCCAGTCCGTTATGAATCTTTATTGGGTGAGCCAAAATGAGCAATTTTTCATTAGGCATGGGTGACAAGCTCAGCCCCAATGTTAATGACTTGATTTATCCAATGAAGAAGAAATTATATATGAAGTCTTGGATTATTCGAACGTGCACGATGAATTCGAAAGATTTGGTTAATTCTATTTGTATTAATGCTATGAATGAATTCACTCTCATTATTATTCTTATTGAGAACTATATGGGATGAGGCTCAATCACGGAGAGCATAATCAGCAATTACAATAATCAACGATAACTTCCTAATCCTAGGCGCAATAATAGGAGATAAGAGAAGGAAAATAAAAACAAATTATATAAGCTAAAAATCAAGCGATAATTGATTGTGATCAAAACATCAGCGCTTTGATTTCTAACTACTAGCATTGTATTGAATTTTTATGAGATATTATAACGTACGGATGAGTAGAATTTTATTATTTTATTGTAAACTTAAGCTAGATTTATTTAAATAAGTAAATTATATGTATTTTTTAAAATAATTTTGAAGCTCTATTTAAGACAAAACGAAAGTTTATAAATAGGCTGGAATGATTGCATAGAGCTTAGAGTATGGGCTTTTAAACCTATTTATAAACTTACTTTTCAAGTAAGCCATTAATTGGCTTCAGGCATATTAAGCCTTTTAAAGTCTTAGATCTAAGCCTAAAAAAATCATACATGCTTCAAACCTTTTGTTGTAGTCTCAGCTTAACTTTAATTATTTGGCTAAAATCTAGTCTAACCTACTTCCACACTTCCACCTCTTAGTCCAAGAAGGTCTGTGATTCGCCTTCGCCTTCAGATTTTTGATTCAGATCCAGCCTTCGGCTTCAGGTTTGTTTTTCGTTTTTGACTGTGCATGGTTAATATGTGAGTCCATTGTTTGTTTTTCATGTTATAGCGGTATGGTTAATTTTAAGTTTTGACACAGTATTGTTCCTTAGATTTCGTATTGACGGTTCAAATTCTAAATTCTCTTGCGTTTGATTTCTTTTGATATTCCCCCTTTCTTCATCTTTATAATCTTTAGAATTTTCATTATTGCATTAAACGGAACGGTCAGTTTAATGAGGTTTAGTAAATTTAGAAGAACACTGAGAGAATCCAAGTTGGGTTTCTTCATTCCTGCATTTTTCTTGTGAGTGAAATTTCATTTTTTCTTCTTTTATGCATATGTTCTTTTCAATTTTATCAATGCTGATCAAGAAATGAAGAGAATGCATGCCATAATAAATATATCAATCAACTGCTATCTGCACTTTAGTGGAATAATGGCCTTCGAGGTCGTGTGATTTTCCTGAAATGTGCTTGACTTTGGATGATATTTATGGGGCTTGAGGTTCAAAATATCTAGGTTTATTTACCATTTATTATGTTAGAATATGAGAAGCTGGATTCAGAAATTCAAATTTGACTTGAGTTTTCTATAAGGTGGAGTATTTTGTTTATGTAGGAACTTCAAATGTGACTTGAGTTTTCTATAAGGTCAAGTATTTTGTTTATTTAGGAACTTCAAATGTGACTTGAGTTTTCTGTAAAGTTGGCTTATACTATTTCAGTTCTTTTCCGTATAAGCATGATGCGTTTCACTTTTTTAGTTTCCGCTCACACTTGCTTCAATTGAATTGTTGTGTCGACCATTTACCTCCACAAATTTGATTTAATATTGCCATATGCACATTAGTGGAAAATCAGTTATGTACAAATTTACAGCTTAGGTTAGGCAGGCCAAATTGCCTTTTGATATTAACTTCTGCTGCTGCAATTTTATGCAATTTTTAAATGTTTCTAAGCGTTCAGTTAAAAGACGTTTTCTTGACATGTCAATTGTTTACTCTTACAAATTTCAAGTTTAGTTAGTATTAATCCTTAATATATTATAGACTTTTTAAAACAAAAAAGTTGGGTCGAAGAGAATGGAGAAGTTAGGAATAAAATGAGTTTAGACTTTTTGGATTAGCTTTTGAAGAAGAGCTTTTACAATTTAAGAGATCAATATGTGAAAAGAGTTTTGTTTCGGTTTGCGGAAAAAAATTTCTAAAACCACAATTTTGTGGTTTGCCAAACATGCACTAGAAATGTTAAGTTTGAAGTTGAATGAAGCCAAGCAAATGCTAAATACTTACTTGCTTATTTTCTCTGTTTCAGTCAAAACACCCAATCCAATAAAGTTTGTTCTCCGATATTGTGTTAGAAATGCATATATTTTAGCAAAACTCCCAATCTAAGAAAATTAGTCTTCTCTCCAATAGTGAATGTTTATTAATATATTTTACCAAATTTGCGATGAGATGCAACTTATATACTACATCATCTTTACAAAGTTAAATGAAGAAAACTTTGGCAAATTAGAAATTAGAAAATTCTATTAAAATTTGTGGCTTGACTACATATCAAGTTAATTAGAACTGCTTTAGTAATTCTTAGTAATTATGTAGTTATTTAGTAATTTGTAAGCTTGACATTTTTTTTGTTAATTCCTTCTTTTCCAATTGAGTCCTTTTTTTTTTGCTTAATTGTTATAATTATCCAGCCAAGTCATCATCAGCAGAGAAGAATGGAGAAAGGGAATGACAAGTTGATTTATGTTCATGTTGCCAGCTTTGGAGAAGGTTCTGGGAGATTAAGGTTCAGAAGGTTCAGGCCCTCAAAAGAAAAATGCTATTTGATCAAACAAAGAAGTGATGGTGATGATGAAGATGACGGTGTTGAGTTGAGGCCGGTTTCTAAAGATATAAAACCACTAAATTACCCATATTCTGCTCTTTTGGATCCCAACTGCGAAGTGATTCGTTCCTGCATCTATGTGATTGGTGGGCATAGTAGGGGTGGTGGATCTGCTGTTGTTGACGATCGATGGTTGTATATTTTTGGTATTGATCGCTATGATGACCCCTCCGGGTGGGAGTTTTATGCAAGGGGTCGCCATTTGTATCGCCGTGACAAGCACGGTTGTCTGGGTCCTTGGGGTTATGCTGTTGATGTTGATTATTGCAGCAAACCAGATGACGAAGAACGCAGAAGAAGAGGAGGAGGAAGAATAATTGCCAAACCTGGTAATTCTGATGGTTATTTTCCAGCTTTTTCTACTTGTTTATCCCCTGGCAAAATTGTTGTCTGTATGAAGGAAGAAAACACAAGCACATTGTATGAACTAGATTGCACGAGTAGCACTTGGAGGGTGTATCAGAAGGATTTACCTTATAGTCCAGAAAAGTTGAGATGTGAAACTGTTGTGGATGATGGGATTCTTTACATTTATGATAATTGTGGCATGCAATTGACTTGCTATGATATTCGCAACAAAAAGGAACTTTATGTGGTTGACCTTCCCCATTCCTTTTGGTTTGGTTACAAAGCAAGTGATGAAGTCAAACTCATTGTTCTTTCTAAGAATAGGTTCTGCATTATTAACAATAAGTATGGTTATAATGTCAAGGAAACCTACATTTATTACACGAGATTCTCAGTTTCTTGTTATGATCATCTACGTGAGCCCACTGTTGTTGTCGAGGAGAAGCAGTCCTTCTCTCTTGCTGTTGCTGGCTACTGGTTTCTCAACGTTGTGGCAGTGTAAGTATTGGCCTTAAATTTGATGTTCACCCTGAAATATATATATATATATATATATTCGAATTTGCTTTTACTTCATGTTGGCTTGCATAACGGGTTTGGTTCTTTCCAGTTTCAAATTTGATTTCTTTTTTTACACTAATAAAAGCTTATACCTTAATTCGCATGTGCAACCTTGGTCTTCAGTGGTCGTTTTGCTCATTATTGTTAATTATACTATTTTAGACTTTTCGTTACTGTTTTCCAAACTTAAGAGGGGGATCGAGTCTCGGAGCAATAGTAAAATTGCTACCCTATGATCTAAACCTGGAGACCACAGATTCAAATCCTAAAAACAGTTTCTCCACTTGTGGAAGTAAGGCTGGGTATATCAACCCCACTTAGTGGGAACTTTGTATAGTAAGCCGCTTTTTTTACTATTTACAGAACTTGGCTTATTTTAAAGCCTAAAAAGACCTAAAATAGAGAGGCTTGATTTAGGGCTAGTATTTAAGTTTGGCCATTTAGGATATTTGGGATTCCTTGTACCTGTTAATTTGGCCCTGTAACAATTAATATTATAAATTGAATGTTTCCTGGTAAATTACAATTTTTCATTTAATTTGCTGAGTTTTATATGTATACTTGGAGGATACAATTATAATAAAACTAATGTGCAACTTAGAAACATAAGAGGGAAACATTTCAATAATGCTGAATTGTCTCATTTCAATGGATACCTATCTCCCTTTTCTATGTTCAATGTTGACTGATTTTATTCATCTTTTACAGTGATCCATATTCAGATGTGTCGAACAGCTCAAGCTCCTCTGGTAATGCTGTGATGCTGTCCATGAGGAAGTGGAGGATTTCGGAAGAAAATTTGGAAAACTACATGAACATTATGTTTGTGAAGATGCAACGCAAAAAGAAATTTGAAAATCGTTTGAAGTGGTCTGAACGTGTACGAAGAAGGCGGTTAGAGGCGTCGACGAGGAAGATGGATCAAACAGTATGGAGTCCTCTAAAAAGTGGCATAAAACTGAAAAAAATGCTCAATGAAGTCATTAAACAGGATATATTGATTAACAATATATTTAAAGATTTAGTTATTGATGATTCATAGGTAACTGATCTTACCCTAATGGAATAAGACTTATTGTTGTTGTTGTTGCTACTGCTGCTGCTCGTGATACATTATTGATTGTTGTCTATTTTTATTTGATATTAATGATAGAGCATTGCATTCAATAAAAAGAAATAGAGAGGTTATACATATGCTACAACCAAATTGGTAAAAATTTTCAAACATAACAGCCTCCTCATTCCCCATTTAGTTAACATTATGAGAAATTTTATTTCTATCCTCCTTGTGCTCTTCTAAATATAAACCGTCAAATGTACATACACTTCTAGCGTGGCGTGAGTTTTCTAGGTTGCTTTACTTGACGGTTATGAGCTAACAACAGTCAAATATGTTGAAATTACTTGACAGTTGTAAGGTAAAGAAGTACAGTGAAAATCATCACAAACTCAAGTTTACCCAAGCACACAAATGAAGTATAGTGAACTTTTAGCCTTCTAGCAGACCATATGAATTAGACCAAAATGTTCTGTTTATTAACCTTCAAAATATTTATTATTGATACGACATTGTCCAAGATTTATGCTTGTATTTGAAAGCCAAATAGCAAACCTGATAAAAAGAAGCATACAGAAGGGAAAAACTTGCTTAGCTTTATTGATCGCACACAAACAACGTCAGCTTAACAATAATACAAACTAGCTTAGCTTTGATTATGTATTTTTATTCATTTATAATGCGGTGTTGATGATGACATTGGACCATATTTTTCTTGTACGCAGAATTGTATTTTGCAATTGGTATTGGCTTGTGAATAATAATACAAGGATCAATAGAAACCACTCTTTTATTATCTTAAAGGGTTGTCAGGAGTTTTTGCTGAAGAACAATGTTGTCGTGGAAGTTTTTTTAGGTTCAATGTCGTATCAGAAGTTTCAAAACGTGGCAATATTATCCCATATAGTTAAAAAACTAACGTTGATTGTTAACTTTTTAATGAAAAAGAGCAACACTGCTCTATTTTAACACTTTAAAGGAAATATTGAGCATACAAATCTTTCAAAGTAAGATTGCTTTTCTGCGAAAACTTTCAAGACAAATTTACATCTTAACCCTATCTTAAAAGGAACATAAATAAGTAACCAAACAAAAAAATTCCTCTCAATGTTGACATCCAGAGTATATCATTACTGACAATTCTATAAAAGCACAAAAAAAAAAAAAAAAAAATCTTGTTCTGGATGATCCCAATGAATAATCAATATGTATTAGTTAAAACTAAGAAAATAGTTGTGTGGCTCTACGTCATTTTAAATGTTTTTTGCTATCTACATAATTTGATATCTAACGTGTCTGCTTGAGTCATATTGAAATGAAAAATATAAGTGTAAAAATTGTATAGAGGTCAAAATTAATATGGATATATCCATCAGAAAAAGTTAATTGGATATGATTAAACAAACCTAATTGTAACAATGGAGCTGACAAAATTTTCAGTTTAAATATCAATGCACTAAAAAAATAATAATAAGCCAGCAACGGTTATATAAAACTGCTATTAAAACTAAATTAATAGGGGTAAAGGTTAAACAATTTTCTTTGTGGAACCATTACATATAAATGCTTATTTCAGACTACTTGTTATAAACACCATATAACTCGAGATAAAACTCATCTCGCATTCTTACCTCACTGTTTTTAAAAATTCCAAATCATCATTTCAAACAAGCCTTAATACAAATAAGTGCTTTATGTTAAGGTCAACTTATTTACCTTCATCAAATACGTGCTTCATAATGCAAATATCATAGTCGTAGTAAAACAACCAAATGGAGATGAGAATATGCATCGGTAACAATACCAAGAAATGGGAAAATCATGATGACAACCACCAAATAATAGAATTGAACATTACACACACACACACACATTTTTAGAACTGATTGACTCTATGAAAGGCATATAGGATTGGTGTTAAAATTTATATTCCTAAATCATACCTACATACATACATATTTCAATAATGACAAGAAAGCAAAGGAATGACAATACATATTTCAATAAAAAGACAAAATCATTCCAAAGGCACAAAATTCTTGAGGGGGAAAAATAATGACAAGAAAGGAAAGCAATGACAATACTCACAAAATAAAATAACAATACACAAAAGTAACCTTGATCTGAGCTTGATTCACCATCCATGGAAGCAACGGGTGCATGCAAAGAAGGAAAAGTGATTCATGCATGAGGGATAAGGAGTGCAATCGCATAATCAAAGAAATCACGGTCGAAACCGTAAAGATCTGAAATGAACCAACATGCAAAAGGAAAAAAGAACCTGGTAAGAAATTAAAGAAAATATCATAATATCACACTCTAATAATTCTAGTTCCAAATATCAACAAATCCATGGCGACATAGAGAGAAAAATGAATGAGAGATTGAGGACTAGAAAGCCTTGGTCACAGTTTAGAAGTATGACGACAATATATATATATATATATATATATATTATATGGAGTGGGTCTGAACTAAACATCTGAGATGCATGCATGTCATTTTATGGGCCGTTGATGAGTTGAAGGGCTGAGATTTACGAAGCTTTTCTACAGACATGGAATCAGAACGCCATTAATCATCTGGTTGTCTCTCTTTCGCATATTTTAGGTATGTTATGTTACCATATAAGCTATTCTCTTCTCTCAAGTAATTCCATTTTCATGATATATATATATATATAGATGTTTCCATACGGCTTCCACTTTATTTTCTGAGTAATGAGCATTCTTCTGCAATAACATTTACTGCATCTGTAATATATCAATGAAGTCTTCCCTTTTAATGCTTATTCTTATGGTCAGAGGAAAAGTGTGTTCAGAAGTTTTATATCGTTGAAGCAATAATGTTGTTTCACATGTGATTTTATGGCACCCATCGTCTTCTCCATTTTCAGCTGCCTTTTTTTCTGTAACAAGTGTGTTGTTTCTTAGCTCAATATATGGTGCTCATAAGTTGAACGCACATGGAACCACATTGATTAATTAAGAAGCCATGCATAAGAAACAATATAATAATACAGTCTTAAATTTTTAATTTTTATTTTTTTTGCGACTGATCTCAAATTAGGTAGTTCAAACTTCAAAGCCTATGTTTAGATTACCTCAAATTTTCGTTCTATTCTTAATATGAAGACCTCAAACATAACATTTGACTGTGGCAATTAATATCAATATATTCCTCTGATACTATTTATAAGGTAAAGAGAGAAGGCTTATTTTATTTTATTTTATTTTTGATGTAGAGAAAAGGCTTAACTTGGTCTTATATGTTCCCTTAGTAAATTTTTTATACAAATGTATAATTTTACCATTCGTTTATTATGTTGACTTCGTTTTCATAGAGTATGTTATATATTATATTGTATATTAAATAAGGGTAAAGTTGAAAAATTGTTAAATTTTAAGATAAAATTAATGAGTTTAAGATTTTTTTTTTTTTTTTTTTTTTATGTGTGTGAAATGTGCAATAGGACCAGAGGAGGATAATGAATGTCCATTTATATACTAATTGTATAAGTGGTATGATTTTATATAGGGCTAGTTCTAAATATAAGAAACAATTTGTGTTTGTCTATAAATTTAATGTATTTGTTCCATTTTTACACTTTTTCATTTTATATAGGGCTAGTTAATTACATGTCCTTTTCATCTCTTTTTCTCCATCATTTCCTCTCACCAACTTTTCCATTCATTTCCTCTGTTACTCATCATCTTCATAACTAAGGGTATAATTATTAAAAAAAATAATATATATATCCCTCACAGATTTATTATTTTGAACAAATAACATTTTAATCTATAGTAAACTTATGACATGTAGTAAGGAAAATGCTCCTCTCAACTAATCAATACGACAATTGAACCTAATCACACAAAATACTAGTGATAGTGGAGCGACTACGAGAACTTGATGAATTTGCTTCAGAATACCGTTGGAATCAACATTTTTTGCGGTGCACTAATAATAACTCGATCAACTTGAACGGATTGTTCCAACTAGAAAATGCGCAACACAATTAAGGAGGGAACTGATCGAAATGGTGAGAAGAATGCTTAAGAGGATATTAGTTCAGAATATCAACGGCTATAATAAAAATCATGGTTTACGGTGCACACTATTTAAAACATACGTTTTTAAAATTAAAATAAAGGACAGAGAGAAAATAAAAGTTATTATAAGGGACTATAAAAATTGTAATTACTTAAAAAGACTGAACATCATAATATAAATTTAAAATAATTGAATTGCCCCTAATCAAACCTCTCATATTATCTCTTGCATTCATGATTGGAACAAAAAATAACTAAATTTAAAACTAAAACTGCCCATCATAATATGATAATATCTTTTTTTTTAATTTTCAAAATTTTATTTAATTAACAATGGTTAAACTTATTTTTTCCCCCAATTTATATCATCAAATTGCCCAATTTATATTATCAATATTGATATCAATTAAGCTCTTTTTAAAAAAATAAAAACTAAACTCATTTCATAGTTTTCCAGATATAATAGGTTACTTATATTTTTTAATTTTATTAACATTAAATGATTTTTTTAACCCACATAAATTGCTTCTAAAACTAAAATAAATCATGTAAACTTTCTTGGTTTAACTTATATGATAAATTATAGAGTAAAATACTCTAACCTCCCCTCTGTTTTGCCTTAATTACACAGACCTCCCCTCTATTTTAGAAACCCATATAAACCTCCCTTAAAACTAAAATATATGTTACACAAATCTCTCTTATAGTTTGAGATTTTATTTCCATCCACCCAAACCGTTAGTTGACCGTTAAGTTTGACTTTTAAACTTTTTCTAACCAAAATGCCCTTCTTCGGTATTAGCTAGAATTATATATATATATATATAGGAACTAATAAAAATTTATACAATCATAAATTTATTCTATTAGATTCTCTAACTTTCTAAATTTTTAAAAAATTTATTAATTTTGATATTATAAATTAATTTTGACTTAAAATATATATTAAACACATATTTTTATCAAATATAATAAACTATATACGTATGAGATTGTATGTGTCATTTAAATTTATAATTTAATATTTTTTCCACAAATATTTATAAACACATTTGATCAAGTATATTTTTATTTAAAATCTTGCTTGAATATTCAACGTTTGTGATATTTACATTAACCAATGCTAAAATCATCAAACAGATAACTACTTGTAAAGATAGAAATAGAAATTAAGGAATAGATAAAAAAAACTCTTAAATTCTTTAAAACAACTTTAGTCAAAATGTGCAAGAAAAAATAAATTTAATTAAAAAAATATATTTTTAGAATCTTTTTAGAATATTCTTAACGGAGTTAACTGTTTGGACTTAAGTGTATATTTTTAGAGTAAAATACTCTAACCTCCCTTCTGTTTTGCCTTAATTACACAGACCTCCCCTCTATTTTGAAAACCCATATAAACCTCCCTTAAAACTGAAATGTATATTACACAAACCTCCCTTATAATTTGAGATTCTATTTCCATCCACCCAAACCGTTAGTTGACCGTTAAGTTTGACTTTTAAACTTTTTTTAAACAAAATGCCCTTCTTCAGTATTAGAATTATATATATATATATATATAGGGGCAAATAAAAATTTATACAACCATAAATTTATTCTATTAGATTCTCTAAATTTCTAATTTTTTTTAAAAAAAAATTAATTTTGATATTATAAATTAATTTTGACTTAAAATATATATTAAACACATATTTTTATCAAATATAATAAACTATATAAATATGAGATTGTATGTATCATTTAAATTTATAATTTAATATTTTTTCCACAAATATTTATAATTACATTTGATCAAGCATATTTTTATTTAAAATCTTGCTTGAATATTCAACGTTTGTGATATTTACATTAACCAATACTAAAATCATCAAACAGGTAACTACTTATAAAGATAAAAATAGAAATTAAGGAATAGAGAAAAAAAACTCTTAAATTCTTTAAAACAACTTTAATCAAAATGTGCAAGAAAAAATAAATTTAATTAAAAAAATATATTTTTGGAATCTTTTTAGAATATTCTTAACGGAGTTAACTGTTTGGACTTAAGTGTATGTTTTTAAAATAGAGGGGAGGTCTGTGTAATTAAGGCAAAACTGGAGGGTGGTCACAGTATTTTACTCATATTTTTAAAATAGAGGGGAGGTCTGTGTAATTAAGGTAAAACTAAAGGGTGGTCAGAGTATTTTACTCTAAATTATAAAAAAAAAACCTTGAGTTTTATTAAAATTATATAATTCTATTTGTAATTAATTTTATTTATTTAAAAAAATATAATTTTTATAAAATTAAAGAATGTGTAATTTTTTGTCATAGTCTGTTCAAGTTGTGAAAAGTAAAAATTGAAAAACTGTTGTTTAATTGAGTAAAACTTAGAATTTTATATTAGTTTTAAAAATAAAAAGTAGAAAAGAATATAAGAGGGAATGTAGAAAATTTTGTTAGGAGCATTTCAGTTTTTTAATTTTATATTTTTGTATTTGATCATTATAAATAATTATAATTTTTATAGTCCTTTTCATAAATATCTTTTCCTCTAAGTTTTTCATCTAATTTTCCATAAAAATTACTAGCATTTTACTATATATTAATACAATAACAAAACATCTTGATATTTTAATATATTATTTTAGGGGATTAGCATATCTTTTATTATATAAAAGCTCCTAATACTTAATATGATATGTTAAATATATTATTTTAGGAGATATTTTAAAATATTAGCTGATTCTTTAAGAATTTCAGATATTACATTAATCTATTCATTTAAATTTTTCAAATAATCCAGTTATAGATATTGTAATAATAATAATCATGTAAAGAAGATACTAGATACGCAAGTTCTTACCGTACGAGTTATCTCTTAACTAAAAAATATAAAATATATAAATAAAATATAAGTAAAGTGAATATTGAATTATGATAAGAGATAAAAGAAGAAAGATAAAAAAAAATACTCTCATGTAAGGTTATAAAACGGCAACGGTTCCTTGATTCCTTCTGCATCTCCGTTACGCGAAAAGCCGAAAACCAGCCTCTCAGAACGAATCATTCTTCGCTCCCAAAATTTGGAAACTTTCCAGCTGGAAAAGTTTACAACTGATTCATACAGTACAGGCGCGTGTTGTTAAACGCGCTGCCTCCATAAACCAACACGCGTTTTGTATTTTCTTCAACCACCATACCCAACTCTGAGCGTCTCACTGATCACACAAGAGTTTTCAACAGAGCTCGCCTTCTCAAGCTTCCATGGAGTTCAACTTTCTCGGCGATGATCTCAAGGCACCGCCTTTTCAACTCCCTCTTCCGATACAGGGCCTCTTCTCCCGACCCACCTTGTTGCCGCGAGGTTTGTATATTATTCTTGCTCCCATTCTTCTCAAATGGTTCTACTGCTGAGGTTTTCGCTTTAGGGTTAGAAAAATTCGACATTTTTCCTTCTGCCATTGATGTGTGTTTTTTTAATTTTAATTTCTGGAATTTGATTGTGCGTTTCAGGTGGTTTTCCGGTGGTTCCGTACACTGAGGAAATAATGAATCCGAATGGCGGCGCCGGCGCCGGCGAAGATATACTACGGAAGATGGAAAGAGAGCGAATCAGGCTAGAGATAATATCCAGCGAGATAACAAGGAAGCTGATGCTGGAGAGAGAAATGGCTCTCCGAAGGAGTTTGGGGGGAAGATCCTTGCTTGATGAGCAAGTAGCGACTGGGTTAAGCTTAAATCACAGACCCAACCTGATTCTTCCTCCTTACGATAATCCCAACCCCAAACCTGATCCTCCTAAGACTAACAACAACAAATTGATCATGCTGGTTAGTATGTTTAACCTTTTCTTCTTCTTCTTCTTCTTTTCCTGTTTCCTTTTTGCCTGCTTGTTTATAAGCATGTTTGTTTGAGCTTATAAAAACTTATAAGTTACTTTTTACGTAAATCGAGACACAACTCCTCTCACATACTTACTTCGTATACCGTAAATCACTATTAAAAAGCAACTTATAAGCAATCGAATCGCTCAACCAAACATACCATATGTTTTATGTGCTGACAGACTCTTTTTAAGAGTCTGTTGAAAAAATTGCAAATGTTGTCTTCTTGTACCTTGGTGGGTCTCTCTAGCACAATGGGTTTAGAATTTTAAGTCTTAAACTAAAGATGACGGACTTTATGCCCCACTTATGTCGTAGAATAGAACGGATAGGCTGTAGGGTTTTATATAATTTTAATAAAGTTAATTAAATTATTTTAAAATATTTTTTTTTCTTTTAAATTATTTTATCTAACTTATATATAATATAATGATCCTCCATACCAATATATGTTATAATTAAATAATTTAGTTAACTTCTTTAATTTTTTCTAAAAAAAATCAACTTTACTTTTATATATATGAGAGTGTCTTATATCTAGGAACGAGGAAGTATTTTGTGTGTTCCATTCACCAACTTCATGTTTGAATTAATGCACTTGAGCTTTCTGCAACACTATCCTTTTAGAATAGGTTGTTCATAGAATATCAGAGCTTTTTCTTGGATAGTTATAGCTTCCAGAATAGGTTGCTCATAGAATATCAGAGCTTTTTCTTGTATAGCTATAGCTTCCAGTTCACTTTCTCTGTAATTTTTTCCTCCAATAATCTGCCCCTTCAATCTCTGAGACATTAGTCTCCATTCCTCCAAACTGATGAGGCACGAAACATATTTGGAAGCAGAAATTGTTGGGAAACAGGATTTTCAAATATGGATTTCCCATTGTCAGCTAGCTGGATTTGCTCGTTATAGTTCCCACCCAAGAAACGAGTCAAGATGCCGAAGTTGTGGATTTCTCATGAACTTCAATATGTTTTAGCAATACCTTTCAAGAACCAAATTGAGAAATCACCTTTCAAGAATGACAGTAATTTACTCTGTTTATAGCAATACTTTTTTTCCTGAAAAGTTTAGTGGGTCATTTCATAACTTTGTTTTTGTACTCTCCAACTTCTCTTCATGTAAATTAACCTGATGATGGCTGGAGAGATGTGTGGTTTAAATTCTTTGTCCCAAAAAACAAAAAGACAGAGGACTTGGTACAAATTTCTACAATACTTTCTGCTAACTGTAGCTTCTCTATTTCTACACTTAACAGCTTAATTTCATTGTTGCTTGGCTGAAATTCTATGGTTATACAGTTTTATTATTCATTATAAATTTGGGTAGTGATGGCTTATAGCTTCGAATGGAATCATATCTTGCTTTTATACAGTTTAACTTATGTTTGGATTATCTTATCACAGGAGAAGCCAAACCCAGACACCTTTAGAGAAAAGCGAAAAGCTGTAACACAAGATGCCAATGATGGTGGTGATGGTGCGGAGCATGCTCCTGTTGTTGTAAAGAAAAAACCAAAGAATGAATGGAGCTGTGCGCTTTGTTGTGTTACTGTTACTAGTGAGGGGGCTTTGGACGAACACTTCCAAGGGAAGAAGCACAAGGCTAGGGATTCTGCACAAAAGAAAATGCAGATCGGTATGAGTACAAGTGCTAGCGCTAGCCCATCGTCACCTACATCAAAGAACACCCAACAGTCTCTGAAGCAATCTGTGAAGCCTACTGAGACCGTTGTTGTTACTGCTGCTCCTACTGCAGCTTCAGATATGGAAGCAAAAGCTGATGATGTTCAGGCTCAACGTGAAGTGACCAAGGTAGACACAGATCAGACGGTGGTGGTAGGCCAAGATGTTGAGGAAGTCAAAACTGAAGATGAGGAGATTGTGGAGAAAGTCCAAATTACAGAAGATTCAGGGAAGAAAAATGGGACTGAAACAGAACAACAACAGGTAGGAACAATACCAAATGATGCAGTGAACAAAAAAGGGTTTAAGTTTTGGTGTGAACTGTGCAAAGTTGGATCTTCCTCTGTGGCTGTGATGGATAACCATAGGAGGGGGAAAAAACACACCAACCGAGTAAAGAGACTGCATCAAAACAATGATGAGAGTGCTCCACTATTGACAAAAGATGCCCTCTCCTGCTGCATGATTTAGAGTTTGAAGAACCTGGATCTCACAAAGACATTCTGCAAATCTCCTAGTTTCTAGTATATTCTGTATATGCAAGTGTTAGTTTACTTTAATTAGACTCTCGGGATATTTCTTAGGCTTTACTCCAAGTGACATGTGTTACTGTAACCTCTTATTATGATCTAACATATAACAGCTAGCTTACTTTCCAGCCTATATAATTTTAACGTCAATTCTGGGCTCCACTTTGATTTCTCTGTATGATTTCCGTGGACTTATTGATGGCCTCTCAATTTCTCTTACGACCCAAAATTTCGGATGGACCAAGTCAAAGCAATGTCATCTAGTGTATGTTTAGGTAAGATCTAAACCGTGGTTTTAAAAATTCTTTTCCGTAAATTAAGATAAAACTCTTCTCACATATTTACCTCGTAAATTGTAAAAGCCATTTTCTAAAAACTAATCCAAACACACACTAATAAAATTGTCACAATTTCATACTACAAATTACCAACTCAAAACAAGATAACCAATACTGCTTGTGCATTATTCAAAAAAGAATCAATAAATGATTAACATAAATTTCAAATAGAACCGATCCTAACTTGCCCATTTTTCAAATAGACATGACCCTAACTTCTCCATAGTAGTCACGACCCCACGGAATTTGCTTTTATTCTAACTTGTCCTACCTGGAGTAGTAGTCCATGGATTTGACGCCAGAGTGCTTTACTCCAAAAAACATAAAGTATTTGTATATATTTTTGTTTAAAAGAAAAAGAATGATTTAATTTCGTAAAAAAACATGACGGTTAAAATTATCTAAAAAGAGGAAATCATTAAATATTATCAAGAAGGGGTAAATAAAATATGCTTATAGAGAATTAATAATATCCCTAAAACTAACTACAATAGAGCTCCAAGACATGACTCAACTAAGCATCATAATTAAAACTAAATCCGACTCAATTCAACATTTGATCTAAAAGCAACATAGCACAAACAAACAAAAAAAATTGGATTTTGCTTCCCAAATGGCAAGCTAGAAATAAAAATATTGAGACACAAAAAAGAGAGGTTGGAACAAAATTGTCACCTAGCAACTTATACACTCACCTGCTATGATCGAACACTTGCTAAATGTGACGGTTATTCCCCTTATAAGATGAATTTTTAATTAAATATTCTAAGATGCATTTAGTCAAACAAAAATTTGGATTTTTCTTCCAATAACCTTTTTTTTATTTGACTAAATGCACATCTTAAATCATTTAAATCCTAATTCATCATCTTAACTCTGATAATTGATACTCAAGAATTTCATATGTTAATAATATGTAAGATCCGAGATTATCTTAGAACCTAAAAGTTTAACGTGTTGACCATCAGAAGCGTGATGAATGAGACACAATAGGAAGCATTGATTTTTATATAGATAAAGAATGGGGAGGTTTATGTAGATATGAAAATAGAAAAGCACATATTGACAAGATGTCAATATTCAATTGTCCTGAAAGTATACAGAGAGAACTGTGTGAGCAATAACACGTGTCCACTTGTACAATCCTTGTGAAATAACAACAAAAGGTTGAAGCTGTGTTTTGGGATAGATTTAAGAATTTCAACAGGGATTGTATGTGTGAGAGGAGGAGGTCAACACAGTGGAATTAATCCAGGACAAATAAAAAAAAAAAACACAGTGGAATTAACCAAGGAAATAACGGAAAGAAAAAAGCAAGCGCAAGGTTTAAAACTGGAAGAACATGAGGTCACCAACAGCAAAGGATCCTCTTTATTGTTTGATAGGTAAATAAATGAGTTTTGATGAAAATTGTTTTACACTCGCGAACCTTTTGATCCGATTTGCAAGCAAACTTTGTTGATATACAAAGACAATGAAATAAAATTCTGTAGCTTGCACGCAACATGATATTGAAGTCAACTTTTGTTACGATTATAACACAGCCAAGTTGGAGAATCTTGCGTCTCAATCTTTTAAATAGCAACTATATTAGAGATAAAGCCAATGCTGAGTTTCTAAGAAAACTCCATAATATAGACAACAAACCGGTCTCAACCTTCCTTCTCGCCCTAAAAATGAGTTGTAAGATGCAAGAAACTATTCATAAAACGACAAATCAGAGAGTGAAGTTGTGATTCCTGAGCAGAAATTTCCCCATTTCACCTTATATATATGTATTGAACATTGAAACATGATGTGATACTATATATTTATCTTTACAAGAGACATAAAAACTAGAATGATCAGTAAAATGTTGAGAAAAAAAAAGGCCTGCTACTACATCAAAGGCTCACTACAAATTCCAAGAGAGGAGGAATTTCTTTTTGCCTGATGCACTAATAGATCAAATTAAACCCTTAGAGCCACCTGATCTTGCCATGTGATCTTCCTCTTCCCAGCCCTGTTTGATCCGTCCCCAACATTTCTGCAGACCGATAGCTTGATGTCGTCATCACTTAACATTCTCAATGTGCTTTTCTTTGGCTCCTCGATCTTCATTGGCTCAACACTACCCTCCATTTCCTCCTCTTCTCTCTACAAAACAGATAGAATCTATAAGCTTCACTGAAATTAAACAGACAACTCATGATGTGAAACACCAGCATGTACAATTAATTACCGAAATCTGGTTCAAGTCAAAAAATGGAGTAATACTCTTCTTTGTGGCTTCCTTCCCACTGTGAATCCTATCCATCTGATTCAAGTCAAGCATTGGAGCAGAGCCATGAAGAGAAGCATCCTTTCCACTGTAAGTCCTAGTAGCATTCTGGTTTAAATCAAACACAGGAGCAGGTTTCTGCAGTGTGACCACGACCCCATTTGGAATCCTTTCTTTGGGGTTTGAATAAGGAGGAACAGGAGGGCGTAACGCGAGGTCCTTCTTACCATAATTCCTTCCCTTCGAGGTAGCAGCCGGTGCACGGGTTTTACCCTTTTGTAACTGTGCAAGTGTTTTAACCTTTTGTAACTGTGAAACATCTTGCTTTGTTTGGGGCTTAGGCAAAGGATTTTGCATCAAGTATTGGTATCGTCGCCTCAAGAATCTGCAGTTTGAGGATAAATAACAGAGAATAAGCTCATAAACTCTACAAGGATGCAAATCTCACATTAAAAGGCACAAATAGCAACTAATCTCACGAGACCATACCTAACTTCAGATGACAATATCAACTTTTTTTGCTTCATAATCTCCAATTTCCTTCTTGTGTCATCTGTCTCCTGCAAATATTTAATATAAGTTCAATAGTTTAATTTCCTGCCAAGTCGCTCGCATGAAGCCTGATTCTGATTCTTAACAGAACTTATTTACAATACTAGAAAGAGATTAACTGACAGCCAAACACAGTAACTAATCTTTTGGCAGTTGATCACCGTCTATCTTATAACCCAGACTTGTAAGGCCCGAATTTAGGTTCATAAGTCTCAGGAAAAGATTAGACAAAACAACAAAACAGATCCAATTAACTTGGAAACTCTGAAATTTCTCTATGCAAAGTACATACTTGAAAGAACAAGGAATTTTCATGGAAAAAGCATTCTCGGGAGAAAAATTGATGTAACCGACAGTCTCATGATCATAAAACCACTCTAGCCCAAATTCGGAGAGAAATTCTTCTTTAATTTGGTAGTACAGAAACAAGAAGATTTTAAAACCGAAGCATGGGGATTATATAATAATAGGTCTGAATAATTTTTCCCAGATTTATTCCACCAGATCGAAACATAATTCCTTGTTTCAGGAATACAGGCAAGTAATTTCTCCGAAGAACAAATAAAACACGATCAAGAAAATTAGAACAAAAGATCCACACGTCGTTATCCCAAACAAATCCTCAATTTACCGGATGACAAACACCATAAAGCCAGAATCATCAAAATCCACACAAAGATTTCAAAGAAACCACCAGATCTAACCAAACCCTAAAGAAATTCTCGAACCCTAAAGAACGAGATGAAAAATTTACCATGAGCAACTCTTCATAGTCCTGCAAGAGGCTCTGATGCCGAAGCCTAGCCCTATGATCTTCGTACGAAGTATACGGAGACTCCATAGGAACAACCCCTTTCATCTTCTTCATCGTGAGATCAGCGAGGTATCACAGCAAAACACACAGAATAAAAAGGGAAAGGGATAAACGAGAGACGAAAACGCAAGAGAAGAAGAAGGAAGAAGGCGAGAGATAACAAGAAAGAAAAGAGGCCAACGCAAGAAGCAATGAATAAGAGAGAGAGAAGGATGGAAAGGGGGGTAGGAAGAAGGTTCTCGCTTTCCCTGTTTTCTCTGTGAAAACTCTGACCAAGACAAAGGAACCCAAAAAGCCCACATAACTCGGTGAAAAAAAAATTGTTCTTTAGAGAGACAGTGATGAAGATGGGATTTTTTGGGGGCTTGCAGAAGGGTATTTCGGGGAAACATGGCTTGTGAAGAGAGAGAGAGAGATTGAGATTGGTCTTCTTGTTGTTGTAGGAGTAAGGTGGGTTTGGTTGGAGGACATTTGAAGACATCTATATCTATCCATCTATATCCAACCTCCTTCCTTTTCTTCCTTTTCCCATTCTTTCTTTATTGTTTTTCCCTTCTTCATAAATTTTGGTCCAGCTGGGCCATTGATGAGAGAGAAGGGGGGGGGGGGGATACATATAGAAAGTTGGACTCTTTGGCCTTTGATGTGGGAGGAGGATGCGTGGAGTTTCCAAGTTTCTTCTTTCATTCTATTCGTTAGTTTGTTGTTGGTATCCATCTATCTTCTGCATAGAGAGAGAAAATAATAAGAATGGGTCAGAGAGACAGAGAGAGAGAGAGAGAGAGACGAGGGGCATTGAAGGTAATGGAATTATGGGATATTGCTGTTCCTCTCTGTGAGATGCCACTGTGACCTGTTGCAGCAGTTTGATGATGTTGTTGTTGGTAGTCCCTTGTTTTTAGGCTTTGGCTTAGGGATTTCAATTTAAAAGATTTTCTTTTTTTTTTCTTTATTTTAATTTTGTGGCGTTTATGAAGGTCAAGAGAGAGCAGAGAGCCACACCAGCAAGCACAGAGTGAGTCAAAATGCTTGATGAATGTGCATTTACATTTATACCATTCCTTGTAGGGTTTCTTTTTTGAATTGAAGATTGCTTCTTTTGGGGTTTGTTTTCTTTTCCACCTTCTGGGGTCATGAATGGTGGGAGGGAGGAAAAAAAAACACCCTAATACGACTTTTCGCATGATGAAGAGGGTAAAACCGTAAAATTTATAAACAGGAAAGATGTATTCTTTATTGGCTTCAAGCCAGAAACACAGCGACCCGTGATTCAGTGGAAATGTTGAGGAGGAAAAGGAAGGTAGGATTGGGCATTCTTGTCAATTCACAACACATGACAGAAACGTGGGGGCCCTTTTTTTTTTTAAAAAAAATATGGTTTTGATTCTGATTTAATATATATTTTAATTTAATGCTTTGGGTGGGTCTTTGATCCTTCTTCTTATCTTCTACAATGGAATTGGAAACAAACCGCCCGCTCCCGGCACCTACTTTCCAGGACTGCGTGTGGCACCAGCATTCCTGTAGTGTCCTAGGGCTATTTGTTTTTTATTGCTATTATTTTACATTCAATTTCTTATTTTTCTTAATTGCAAAGTTTTTTTTTGTAACCTTCTTACTTGCAAAGTTTAAATGAACGTGAGAGCGAAACTTTGGTTAAAAGAATTGAATTATCTAAGATGTGATGCAAGAGAGAGGATGAATGCGCTCTGTGTTCGTTCGACCAACAATGGAACCACATGTGAGGAAAACAATGAATCAACCACAGAAGAAGAGGATTTGTTGCGAAGAAACATTAAGAAAATGCCAAATGAAGTAACAATGCAGGAAGCAATAGGTAAGCTTGATCATTCGGAGAAACTAGAGGATGCGATGATGGGAGATGTTATGATGCAGGGGACTCTGGGGGCACAACCAAGTCCTAGCACAGATATTAGAATTCCTTTCAGGAGTCAGATATCATATAAGGCAAAATTATTGGGGGGGGGGAGGAAAACTCTCTTGATAGAAGTCTGGATGAACAGATGGAAGAATGGTTGAAGGAGGAAGAAGAATTAGCTCCAAAGATGTCTGAAGAACAAAGGAAGCTGATGGATTCTCTCACAAAGTTGAATGTAGCAAATGATAGGTTGAAGGAACTGTGTAAACCATGGAAAGATGCCCTGGTGATGACATTTCTGGTTAAACGAGTGAATTTGGATATGGTGAAGGATAGGGCCAGAAGACTTCTTAAATCAGAAAATTATGAGATAATAGATTTGGCTAACAACTATTTTGTTTTTAGGAGTGCTAACAAGTTTTTATGTTCTAAGTTGCTCTTTGATGGCCCTTGGCTCATACAGGGTCATTATTTAGCTGTACAAAGATGGAGCCTAAACTTTTATCCATACTGTAACAAGGTAAAAAAGGTGGCAGTTTGGATCAGGATCCCGACCCTTCCTATGCACATGTACTCAGAGAGTTGTTTACTAGAAATAGGTAGCTTAATCGGCCGTGCTCTCAAGGTTGATTTAAACACTCTAGGTAACAAAGATAACAATATGCGGTCGGTAGAAAGGGGAAGATTTGCCAGAGTTAGTGTGGAGATGGACCTAATAAACAACTTCAATCACGATTTGTCCTACGGAATAGGATTTTTACAGTTGAGTATGAGGGTTTAGAGGCAATTTTCTTTACTTGTGGCATGTATGGCCATACAAAGGAAACTTGTCAGGTGAATGCAAAGTTTCAGAGCCCAACAGAAGCACAAGGGCCACCGGAAGCTAATCCGGCATATTCCGATAAGGCAAGAAAAGATGAGAAACACCCTCTAGTTAGCATGCCTAGCATCGCGATAAAAGAATAGTACGGAGAGTGGATGCAAGTCGAATCAACTGGTAAGGGGCGCTACCTAAACACTGAACTGGGCAAGCGCCTGAACTCTAAGACGTCACTCAACGGTCGAATAGCTGGTAAAGAAGTGATGCGAGGTTTAGGATAACGTTTTGACGTGCTGCTAGAGGAAGACCCAACTACTACATCGGAAATGAAAGAGAGTTCTAGCAAGAATAAGGGGCCGGTACTTCAGTGGAGAAGAAAAGAGGCGACAGAGAATACTCATAATAGGGGGTCTATTATGAAGAGAAAACAAGAAAGGAGGGAGATTTCAACCTCCAAGTGGTGTGAAAAGCACGAAAGACAAGAGGATGCAGGTGGTGATTGACGGATTGGAGAAGATAAAGGGGGGCAGTGAAAGTCAAGAAAGGAATGGGGAGAGCCAAGAGAATGCGTTGACTAGGCTGAAAGAGTCCAATGATGCTATCATCACAAGCCCAATGGAGTTAAATGAAGAAAATAAGAAGAAGCCCAATATACCTAAAGGCATTAACTAATTTCAAAAAGAAGTCAAAGGGGAGGGCCCATCAGTTGGTTTTTGGGTCAACAATTGTGGCTGGGCTCTTAAATTTCGACCAAGTTAATATTAAGAATGGGTCCAGGGAGTTAACCAATGTAAAGCAGAGGAATAATGAAGTAATATATGCTGACAATCAAACAAGTGCGGTGGTGACGAATCATGAGCATGCGAAGCAACCCTAAGTTGTAGAGACAATGCAGCTGCCTGAACTTGCACGAGATGAACCCGAGTGTCATCAGAGTCATGGGGAACCCGTTAACCTATGTATAGATCTTGAGAAATTCGGTCATGTAGCAAAACAGGTTCAAGATGAAGATATGTTGTCTACCGAATTGGTGTAGTAAGTTGTTCCTTTTTTCCTTAAGTCTAATGTTAGTTATGAATATTCTAGCTTGGAATTATAGAGGTGCCGCCTCAAAATCTTTTCCCCGAAGAGTTAAAGATGTAATGGAAGGTAGAAATATCAGTATTCTTATTCTTACTGAAACAAGAGTTAGTGGGAAGAAGGCAAAAAAATTATTAATAAGCTTGGGTTCAATACTTGGGTTAGGCTGGAAGCTACTGGGTATGCAGAGGGTATATGGATCCTTTGGAATGCAGAGGATTTCTCGGTTCAATATTTAAATTCTTCCACCCAGGCGATTCATGTCAAAATAGAGATGAAGGCAAATGAGGAGATATTCATTTTATCAGCTATTTATGCTAAACCTAATTGCATTCTCAGACATACTTTGTGGGAGGAATTGAAGGAACTTAGGTTATCAATTAATCAACCATGGGTTGTTATAAGGGACTTTAATGCCTACTTGTCGATTAATGATAAAAAAGGGGGGGCTAATCCTAACTTTAGATCAATGCATCAGTTCAGCCAATACATTTCTCAGTCTTAGCTCATTGAAACCAAGTTTCTTGGGGAATGTTACACATGGGAGCGGGATCTGCTAAAGGAACAGATAGAATGGGCATTCATTAATTTTGAATGGAACAGGGCCTATCCCCTCACTAAAGTGCATCATTTGAATAAGTATGGGTCAGACCATAAGCCTATCTTGCTCTGCAGATCGCAGCCACCAACTCAAAGGCATCGTCAACCTTCTTTTCGATGTCAAGCAGCCTAGTTTTTAGAAGAGGGATTTGATGATATTATAAGACAGTGAGGAGCAGTGGAATCAAAAAATAAAAAAATTTACCAGAGTTGCAAGAGATTGGAATAGAATAAGAGTAGGAAACCTGGGTACTAAAAAGAAAAACATTTTGAGAAGAATTGAAGGGATCGATAAAGCTTGAGGAAGAAGGGATAATCAATACTTGGCTCATACTGAGAAGGAATTATGGAAGGAATATAATAAAGTTCTTGCCCAGGAAGAGTTGATGTGGTACCAAAAGTCGAGATGTGATTGATTGAAATGTGGTGATAGAAAAAGTAAGTTTTTCCATTCGGCGACAATCATAAGAAGGAGACAAAATAGGATTGAAGGCTTAAAGAAGGAGAATGGGGAATGGTCTTTTAATGACAGGGAACTGAAGAACCTTGCCCTTAGTTATTACAAAGGCTTATTTAGTAGTGACCTTAATACTTCTAGTAGCCTTAACGTACGGGCTAGTTTTCCAGTCTTAAGCAATGAAGACCTTATTCATATTCAAAGGGAGGTGACGATGGATGAGATCAAGTTGGCTACTTTTGATATTTAGGCATTCAAAGCTCCAGGGCCAGATGGAATTCAAGCGGTTTTATACCAAGAATTTTGGCATTTAGTGGGAGATTCTGTTTGCTCCTTAGTTACAGAATTTTTTGAGGATCCTTCTAGGGTCCAGGAAATTAACAATACCAATATTGTCCTCATACCTAAGAAGGAGAACCCGAAAACAATTATGGAATTCAGGCCTATATCCTTATGTAATGTGAGCTACAAGATAATGACAAAGATCATTAGTCGTAGGCTGCGAGATATAATGGGGAAACTTGTGTGGAGGCATCAATGTAGTTTCATTGTAGGGAGACAGAGTAGTGATAATATTATAATTGCTCAGGAAGTCTTTCACTCCATGAGATCTAAACCGCATGCTAATGGTTGGATGGCTATCAAGGTGGATCTTGAGAAGGCTTATGAGCGGTTAGAATGACCTTTTATTCTTGATACCCTCAGAGTCATTGGTTTCAAGGAAACGTTTTGTGAGGTTATCATGGCTTGTATTACGAGTCCAACATTCCAAGTTTTATTGAACGGTGAGGCCACTAACACTTTTACTTCATCAAGGGGCATCAGACAAGGGGATCCAATATCTCCTTATATTTTTACTCTATGTATAGAACACTCACATCATATAATCAAGGATGCTATTAATGAAGGATTATGTGTACTAATTCAACTGAGTAGGGGTGGCCCTCTTATTTCTCACCTCTTCTTTGTAGATGACCTTATCCTATTTGGCGAAGCTTTAACAAGCCAAGTAGAGAGTATGTTACAATACATACAAGATTTATGCAAGGTGTCTGGTCAGAATATGAATAAAGGTAAGACGAGAATATGTTTTTCTAGAAATGTTCATGCCTCCAGAGCTCTGAATTTAAGTCGTATCATGGGTGTTCAATTAACTGGAGATTTAGGTAAGTATTTGGGAATTCCCTTGATTCATAAGAGGGTTTCCAGAATCACATTTGCACCTATTCTAGAGAGAACGAAGAAGAAGTTGGCTGGCTAGAAAAGAGGGTGCCTTGATTTAGCTAGTCATACTATGCTTATTAAGGCAGTTCTATATGTATTATCGTCATATTACATGCAAACGATGCTCCTTCTTAAGGGCGTGTTGAAAAATCTGGAAAGGAAAAGTTGTGGCTTCTTATGGGCTGAAAAGTAGGATGAAAGAAATCTTCACCTGGTGTCATGGGATCTAGTTACAAGAGAAAAAAAGGATGGTGGCCTAGGGATAAAAAACCTGAACAAACAGAATGAGGCTTTCATTATGAAGCTATACTGGAATCTCATATGTAATCAAGATGCTTTATGGGTTCAGGTATTGAGGGATAAATATCGGTGTGGTTTAGCATATATGCCAAAAGTCAACAAGAAGAAGGAAGCCCGTTTAGTTGGAGAGGTATCTGTGCAGTGTGGGACAAGTTTCAAAAAGGATTAGGGGTCAAAATCGAAAATGGTGAAGTGGTTTCGTTCTGGTATGACAACTGGTCTGAGATTAATAAACCTTTGATTGAACTCATTCCGGGTTTGGAAGCCTTGGCTGACAAGAATGTGAAAGTAAGTGAGTATGTAACCCAGTGGGGTGAGTGGGATATTCATAAGTTGAGCAGGTGGTTCCATCCTCATGTTGTCGAATGAATTCGGTGTGCTCATCCACCCAGAGAGGAGAGAGGAGAGGATAAATATTATTGGAAACAGTCTTCAGACGGACGATTTTCGTTAGTTCTGCCTATCATTTTTTTTGCAGGTATACATAGTTCGAGAGAACCAATTTGGAAGACGTTGTGGAAATGGAAGGGTCCGGAGAAGATCAAATTTTTCATGTGGCTGTTTGCACAAGGTTAAGTTCATACCAGCCAGCTGAGAGCTATTAGAGGTATTGCTGAGTCTACAAATTGCCCCTTTAGATGTCACCAAGAAGAAGACTTGATGCACCTTGTGCGGGATTGTAGCAATGCCAGGGAGAGATGGATATCCATTGTAAAGCCAAACTTGTGGGAGAAGTTCAGTACTCTACCAGATACAGAGTGGCTGCATTGGAACCTGAAACATGAGGCAGGAAGGGACTTCACTAAGAAAGTCAGATGGGACACTCTTTTCGGTTATGTCTGTTGAGACATCTGGGTAAGTAAGTGCAGGAAGCTGTTTGGTGAAGATGACGAGATAAGCTGTCAGAATGCTCTCTCTAGTTTGTTTAGAGCAAGTTGGGACCATGATCTCATGTCCTAGTGTCAATTTTACAGCCATAATCAACGTCAGCAAGTTGGGGCGTCTCTCGTACCCAGGTTTTATCACTTTGGAAGTCGATGGCTCAATTTTAGAAACAGGACAAAGTGGATGCGGAGGAGTGATTACAACTGAAGAAGGACACTGGGTATGCGGGTATAAGTGTAAGCTCACTCCAGTACCCCCTACCGTTGCTAAGATTGTTACGGTTGTTCAGGGTTTATAGTTATGTTGGAACAGAGTATAAAGTAAAGTAGTTATCTTCACTGATTGTATTGAGGCTATTAACTTACTTATGAGAGGGTGTGATGATGGCCACCCTTTAAGTGATATCATAGCATATGCTAGATTATGGATGTCTAAAACTAGGTAGGTTTTGATTAAACATCGGCCTAGAGTTTAATGTAATAGCGGACTCTCTAGCCAAGTCAGCTCATAATATGATTGAGAATTTTGTTATCCTCCATCACCCACCATTTCCATCACCATAGGTGGTTGGTACTTAAGGATGAGGTTTTTGCTAGGTCTAATGTTTCTTGTTGTTTTTGTGGTGTTTTTGTTTGGTACACAATTGTAACTTTTCTTGTGAAGTTATAATGGATATATAGTTTTCATTCAAAAAAAAATTGAATTTTCTATTGTTCAAAAATTTTTTAGGTGATCCGTTTTGTATAAGAACAAGCATACCGACGGAAGATGTAAATTCAAAATAAATTCTCATATTAGAAAAAATACAAAGCTAATTCATAGACTTGGAATTTAAAGCTTTCTTTTGGGGAAAAAATATGGCTATCACAATAAAAATATGTTACAAACTTACAATTTTAAAACTTATTATTCTAAAAATATTTTACTGTAAATTTTGTAAAATTACGATATTTCATGCTAATTTTATATTTTTTTTTATTGACTAAGAATTCTTCACTTGAATAGAACTTAATAAATTTTAGAAAAAACTGTAAAGAAGTATAGCATCAAGAAATTAAGTACTAATAGGTTACCTGTAATAAGTTACTCATGGTAGGTCTCTTGAAGAATTTGGGTAAAAACTCCCTAAAATGAATCATAAATTTCTCAATTTATTCAATGCGTTTTGCTGAGTTGTTTTTTTATTTGGTGAATCTATAAGTGATTACTCAGTTTCAAAGGATTTATTAGTAATTAATTTTTAATTAATATTTTTAATATTATTTACCGAATTTTATGAATAAAAAATAAAAATCAGAATTAATGGATAAAACATATTTTTATTTGATATACATATATATATATATATATATTGACCTGATCATATTTTATTGTTGTTGGTGCTGGTGTTGATGGAAAAAGGCTACGAGACCGTTTGGATGCACTTTTTTTAATGGATTCTGGACCCAAACCATGGTTTGACACTGAAATATCCAAACACCCTAAAATTTCAAAAAATCCCGTTTCAGCCCCAAACCAAGGTTTTGAATTGCAAAACCTTGGTTTGGCCACAATCGGATTTTTTCTGCTCCTGAGGGTGATTATTTGACCGTTGGGGAAATTATTATTTCTCTCTCTCTTCTCTTTCCCGAGCCCTCTTCCCCGTCCGTGCTTCCATTTCTCTTCTCAGAACTTCAATTTCTCGTCCCCTGCCGTGGCTCCTTCCCTCAATCGCGTCGCGAGCTGCTTGATTCCGTGGCTCCTGCCCTTGTTCTTGTTCCATCTTCCTTCTATTCCCAGATCCCGTCGAGCTTCGTCCGTCTCCCTCTCTTCCAAATCCCGTCGAAGCTCACCATATTCGGCGTTCTCGGTCACTGATTTGGCCTTCTTGAAGTCTGTCGGTGGCTGGTGGTGGACGGTGGCAGTGTTTCGGGTGGGTACGGATCCCTTTTTTCCCCATTTTGCTGCTAAATCTCTACAACGATCTGAGTCGCTGGTGGCTATCGGACCTTTGTCGGCGGTCGGTGCAGGAAGAACGGATTGCGGTCGGTGCCGGTGACGCTCATAAGTGTCGAAAATCTCTGAACTACCTCTGTCCGGTGAGTGTTTCGATTCAGCTTGTTCTGGTTTTTTTTCCCGAATCTCTGAACGGATATTCTGTTGCTTGCTTCTATTTGGTTTCGGTGCCGGTGCCGGTGAGTGTTTGGATTCAACATTGAACGGATATTGTTGTTTTGTGTTATTTCTGCATTTTGAAGTTGCCTCTTCTTTAGACCGTTTGCATTGTTTGGTGTTTGTTATTTCTGGATTGTTAGAAAATAAAGAACAGTAAGATATCTTTAATACTTAACTCTCGCCCTTCAATGTTCTTTCTTATCGTTGTCTCTGAATAGCCTCTTCGATTACTAGCCCATCTAACAAATATTTTGAATATATATTGACTTTACTTCCATAGTCCACTGTGATTTTTTATCTGTAGTATCTATCTCCACATGCCTCTTTTATTGTGATTCATTTACCTTTTTAGATGTTGTTGTCTTGTGTCTTCTTGCAAAATCTGTCCAGCGCCCTATTTGCTTAATTCCTGTTAATCTCAATGTTTGTTTAATTTTTTTATCAATAAAAATCTTGAAACCAGTTGTTTTTATTCTAGTTAGATAGATGAGTTTCATAAATTCTCCCTTAATTAAAACCTACTTGTGCTTTTTATCAGTAAATGGACGGTGATGTATGATCAATAAATGGATGATGGAATGAAGGTTGTGTTGTTTGTTTAATAGCTTGCATGTTGGATTTTTCTGAGGGAGGATAATTTTTGAAATCAAGGTTCACTATTTTGGGAGAAAGTGCTGTCGGATTTCTTGATGAGAACCCATATATAGGAATGCTTAAATGTTAACAAAGCTAACTACTATAAATGTTGTTTAATGTATTATCATGATAGATTTATGGGTTGAATCATTAAGGCTGAAAATTGTTAAGGGTCTCACGGTTTAATACTTTGAAATGTTAAGTAAGTGCTGTAAATTGCTGTATCATGTTTTTAGGCTCTAAAATTATGATTTCAAGAAGGGTTGTGTGGTTGTTGCGTTGCTAGTAGTTTTGTTTTGGAGCTAATTAAGTTGTCAGAGGAACTGTGTTGCTCTACTGTTTGAGGCTCTAAATTGTTAAATCAATGTTCTGAATTATTAGAATGTGTCTAAGGGCTCCCATATGATGGTTAGGATAATATTTTTGAAGCTGGAAAATTTCCAGATTAAAAAGAGTGTTGTTCAAGAATGTTAAAGAGGCTAGGGAATTCACATGTTAATGGAATAACAAGATTAAGTGACAATAAGTGTATGATGATGAATGCTCATTATATTAAGTCCAAATTCTTGGAACAATTAAGGATGGAAAATGCCACTGTTTGAGATGCGAAAATAAGGAACAATAGCTTTAAATTATTTAATCACATCTAAGTTATGTCCAGAGGCCCCGAGGAGTTGATATAATGGAATAGAATTGGAATTCATGATTGTATTACTATTCCACTGTTTTAGTTGAGTAGTTTTTATATGTTACAAAATAGTTTTGATAAGTTTGAGGCTTCCAATGGTTTAGGAATAACGTTTTGAGTAAAGTAGGGATGAGGATGGGATTCTCAAGCTAGAGATATTATAAACTTGAAACCAGTTGTTTTTATTCTAGTTATACCTTCACTGACATGAACAGCATGGTTTTTTGCAAAAAAATATTGGTTAATGACATTGATATTGGTTAATGATGGTGACATTTGTTAATGACGTTGCAAAGAATCTCTGTCCGGTTAGTGTTTATTATGTATTGGAAAAATACACGAATATTGGTTTGTAAATCTGTCATTAGGCTTCGATGAGTCAATGCCAGTAATAGATTTCAGTTTGGTTAGAATCCAATGCCTGTCATCATTTGCTTTAGAATTCTGTTTTGTTAGAACGCAATGATTGGACTGTGAATGCTCGTGAAATCTAGATTTCTGTTTGTTTAAGGTGAAACCATAATGAGTAAGGGTAAGGAAAAAGCATCATGGGATGTGAAGAGCACAAAAGTCTTTATTGACCTATGCATAGACCAAGTTGGGAAGGGAACACGCAAAAGCACTAGCTTTAACAAATTTGGGTGGAAAGAGATCTCAGAATCCTTCACCGCAAAGACGGGCAGAATATATGATAAGGGTCAATTTAAGAACAAATATGATGCTCTTAGAAAGGATTGGCAGCTATGGGATAGGTTGTTACACGAGACGGGTGTAGGATGGGATAGTGAGAAGAACACTGTTGTTGCCGACGACGATTGGTGGGACAAGAAAATTTCGGTTAGTAATTCATTTCAGTGAGCGAACATATTTATTTCCTTGACATCGTGCTTGTACGAACTTGTGTAACAAACTTTCATGATGAATGTACAGGAAGTTTCAGGATATGATAAATTCAGGACAAAAGGACTTCAGTTTCAAGAAGAATTGACCCAATTGTTTGCAAGTGTCGCGGCCACGGGACCACACACTTGGGCTCCTACATCCATGTCTCTTCCTGTCCCTCCGTCTACTGAGGCAATCCCAGAAGATGCAATCCCAGAATTTCAGATGCAAGAGGGATCAGGAGACAGCGATGAGGTGTTAGGGACACCTACTGGGTTGAGCGGGGAGATGCATTCATTCAATGTCAATGAAAGCAGTGGAGGTAGTGCTCCCAACAATGACAAAGGGAAGGGAATCAGTGGTGGGGAGAGAACAAGCAACGGTGGCAGAGGAGGTAGCTCGTTGGGGGTCAGGAAGAGGGGTGCGGGGATGAAAAAGAAGGGGCCGGCCTCAGCTAAAATAGCCGATGCCCTATACAAGATTGCTGATGCAAATGACGTTGATGCTGAAGCTGCACGAGTAGAAAGGATTGCAGCAGAGGCCCGGGCTGAGAGGATGGCTGAAGAGGCACGTGCAGAAAGGATGGCGGCAGAGGCCCGGGCTGAGAGGATGGCTGCAGAGGCACGTGCAGAAAGAATGGCAGCGGAGGCACGTGCTTACGAGATCTCAATTCCGGGCGTAATGAACCACCTTAGATACGTTCCTGAAGTTGTCAACAATGATGACTTTTATGCACGCTGTGTACACCTCCTTATGATCAATCCATCTGCAAGGGAGGTGTATGCAATAATGAAGGATATGCCACACCAACTTCTCGTTTTCCTTAAGCATGAATGTTATGGAAGTGTGTGAAATGTATTGTTATATTTACCTTTTCAGTTAGAACTATGTTTAATGATGACATTGCTCAATTGTCTCTTAACTTTGTTAATTTACAAAATATTGGTTATGTCACTTGTCTGTTATTAGTGTTGTTTTATAGTTGAATGTTATCTGTGTGCATATTATCACTATATAATTGTTGTCATTACCGTTTATAACATTTAATATATATGTCAACAGTTGGGTTAGATATGGACAACACATTGAAAATTATGGCAAACCATAGGGAACGGCGCAAACAAAGAGTACGAAAAGTGGCCGCATATGTTGGTGCATATGCTCAGCTATATTTATGTAAAGAACCGCGGCACACAAGTGACTTCACAGGTGCTAAATGGGTGCGTGAAGTCTTAAGCGGTAATTCGAACCGTTGTTACGACATGTTTAGAATGCAACTTCATGTCTTTCACGAGCTTTGCTTTGAACTGCAACGACTTGGCTTGACGGAGACTCGAAATGTGGGTGTTCATGAAATGGTTGCAATATTTTTGAACACAGTTGGGTTTGCGGCATTGAGTAGGCTGCAACAGGAAAGGTTTCAGCGCTCAGGAGAGACAATTCATAGGGCTCTGCATCTTGTCTTAGATGCATGTTGTCGTCTTGCAATGACTAACATAAAACCACAGGATCGTAACTTTGAGAACATTCACTCAAAGATACGACTCAGCAATAGATACTGGCCTTTCTTTAAAAATGCTATTGGAGCAATTGATGGCACCCACATTCCATGCAAGGTCAGAGCAAATGAAAGAACAAAATATATTGGTAGAAAAGGATATACATCGCAAAATGTAATGGCAGTTTGTGATTGGGACATGTGTTTTACCTTCGTGTTGGCTGGATGGGAAGGAACAGCCCATAATGCGCGTGTATTTGATCATGCTCTGACAACGCCGTCGATGAATTTTCCACATCTTCCCAAAGGTATGCTTATAACTCCAACACTTTAATTATTATTAATTATATATATATATATAGTTATTGACTAACCTATTTATTTTGTAAAGATAAATATTATTTGGTGGATTCTGGCTATCCCACCCCGACTGGATACCTTGGTCCATACAGATCCGAGCGTTATCATCTCCCGGACTTTCAGAGGTCATCTACGTTTCAAAACCACAATGAGACCTTCAATTATTTACATTCCAGTCTTAGGTGCACAATAGAAAGAACGTTTGGCGTTTGGAAGAATAAGTTTGAAATATTACAGAATATGCGTAGCTATAGCTTCCCCACACAGGTTAAAATTGTGTGTGCTACAATGGCTATACACAACTTCATTAGAAGAACGTCTATTTCTGATCCTGACTTCCGACGCCATGATCGAGAGGGTATTTTGTGTGATGTCGATGCAGATGACGATGTAGAACCTTCAACACAACATTCATCAATTGCATCTTCATCTGACATAGCTTCTCTTCGTGATTCTATAAGAGATCAAATCGTTTATTATATGCACGAAGCTTAGTCATGTATAGTTTCCTTCTCATTACATACGCTTTTATTGACAATCTGTTAAATGTTATTGTATTTACATTTTGACGTATTCTATTTTTACCAATCAGTGAAATGTATGCGTATCTCTACTCTGAACTTGTACTTTGATATTTTGTAGTATATTATTTTATATCCTAACTACTTATAATTAATTTTTTGTTACACAAGTTATTACTATACATGTACACACACATATGTATATATATTTGACTAATTTTAAACCACATATGTTCACACACACATGCTATTACTATATTAAACCACATTATAGACTAATAATATAATTTATAAAATAATTTTATATATTTTTTGATATTGTATATTTGACTAATTTTATTATTATAATTTTTTTAAAATTTATTTCGAATTTTTTTGAATTTATTAAACATTTAATGTTTAATAATGCATATAATATAAATTTATCCCTTACATGTAATTATTCAAAAAACTAATGTCCTTTTTAGTAATTTGACAATGAAAAAAGCTATTCTGACTATAACATCCAAACACTCTAACTTTATCAAAATCACTTTTTTCTCATAATCTATTCTACTCATAATCTATTCTCTAAGCTATTCTTCACTTTTCCCCCAGAAGCTATTAAAAAAAGCTTTGCCAAACACACACTACATTACCCTTCATTTCTGGAGAGGGATTTTGAGAAAGTAGCAGTAAGAGCAACGACAGTGTGTGTTTAGATTAGTTTTTAGAGAATAGTTTTTACAATTTATAAGGTAAGTATGTGAGAGAAGTTTTATCTCGATTTATGAAAAAATGCTTCTGAGAGTAGTCGAACACGCAAAGAAAGGTTGATTTCCGGCAAAGACGTGGGAAATAGGGAGTAGGGGCAATCTGATAAATGTGCCCATCCCACGTCACGTGAGGGAGGAGCGTTGTGGTTCCCACCTCACAAGGTCAGTAAACCACAACCCACCGGCCACCATCCTGTGGCTATGGATCCCATGCCCAACCCCCTAGTATGGCAATTACTCATTTTCATTAAAATTTTGATTTGTATGCCCCTTAATATTTTTAATATAGGAACTACCTGAAAGTTAAATTTAATTTTAAATATAATATATCTATCTATTTTATTTTTTATATTTATCATTTTTTAAAATTAATTTAGCTAACATATACTCTTCCAGTTTTTAATATAAAATATATTTGGAGGAATTTATCTTAGTTCTAAATATATATAAGACATAATTTTCATATTTGTTAATTATTTCCTAATTTGGCTTTATTGATGCTCCCTCAATAATAATCAAGGAAGGAGAGGGAAGGAAGGAATTAAGGAAGATGAGTATGGTGTTTTAGAAAATACATGACATGTCATATTAACTAACTTTTCTAATATAATCAAATTAGGTAAATATGTCTTATATTAAGAATCACAGGAAGTAAAATGATATAGCACAACCTAATGACATATAAACTCATTTTGGGTAGATTAGATTATATTTATTATGCTCAATAAATTTATTTTATTTTCTTAATCTATAAAGATCGATTAAATACTTCTTATGTTTAATAAGGGAGGGAGTAGTTTTCAATTTCGACCTCAACCACAACCAAACAGCACCTAGGAATTAAGATTGAATTCAAATGCATTTTCTTTTTCAGTGGGTTAAGATTGAATTAAGATTGAGTTGGGTTGCGCAAAGTACGAGCTACAAAGTAATTAAGAATTGCACGAAGGCATCTTAAGCCAAGCTAAAATAAAATAAAATAAAATGCTGGTGAGGGACAGACGGGTCTGCATGCCTTGCTCGTCGAATCTCTGAGTAGAGCATGCTGATCCCCAAAACATTGTCCTTAGGGGGATGAGGGATCTTTTTTTTTTATTGATTTTTATATTTTCTTATTTATTTGTATTAAGTTGTATCTCGTATCTTAAAATATTTTTGCACAGGTTAAGGGTGTTTATGGACAGGACAAAGCCCCTACTTGATACCCAATCTAAAGAATAAGCTGGCAGCATTTTGAAGCCCGATGCTAATGTAAACATCTTTATGGAATTATACAAAATTTGGAAACCAAAATCTAGTTACGCAAACAAAAAGTGGAATATATAAATGCGAATAAATGGAAAGAGGGGATACTATTCTCGGAATCCTAATCATACATCTCAGTGCTCATTTAAAATAGCTTATTTTTGGGCAATAAGTGTTTATAAATCGTGATTCACGGTATACGAGGTAAGTATGTGAGATGAGTTTTTATCTCGACTTGCGTAATAAGGACTTATTGTCCAAATATAAGCCCAACCAAACACACACTCAAAGACGCACACATGCATCGTCATTTAACCCAAAAATGAACTTTGTTTATTAGAAGTTTGCAAGATTTTTTTCCCTGGAAAGAGGTTTGAATGATTAAATAATAGTATAAATACTCGTTACTCTTATCATTAAGGAGAATGACATGAAGAGGGATCCATTAACTACCCAAATTAAAACTTTGGGTTTTTGGAATGGCAAATAGGCAAGACGAAATTTTGACATAAAACACCCCGCAAACTGGAAATTCAAACTCATTTGAGCATAAGATGAAAAAGAAAATCAGCGGCTATTATAACGGTTGGGGAATAAAACTTTATCATAATCAAATTTATTTATTTTGGCCAAAATAAAAGGGGGAAATGGCTAAAAAATAATATATTACATTATAATATTTTTTTTTCCTGGCAGGGCAGCATATTCGACTGGATCCTCTCAGAAGCCATTGTCTCAACGTCCAAATTTGGACCGTTTATTTCTTTTAATTGTGGCCGTCCATTTATTTACCTTTAGAACACGATCTGACTATGGATTTCTTTTAATCACAGCCGTTCATGTTTTTATATCTAAAAGGCGCCAGACCTTCTACCCGAGGACCACCTTCTGCACTTTTGCGACTTCTACCCCCTTCCCTTTCTCGTGAGACTCTTATCTTATGTCCTTCTTCTTCCAAACTCACACCACCAGCATACTCCTTGTTGTCTCTTCAATTCTCACCACCGTCATCGTCAACCACCATGAGATCCCCTCAGGCCCTCCGTAACGGCAGCGGCGACAACCGCTCTCCCACCACCGGTTTCCACTCCACTATTGCGGAACGGAAATTGCGTCGTTTCAACTCCTTCATCCTCGTCTTTTGAATCGTCTCCTTCTCCTTCTCTTTCACCTCCTTTGTCTTCATGCTCACCAACACTCACGGCTCCGATTCTACTTACTGGTACGACTTCGACTCTTTCAGGTAAACCAAAAAAAAAAAAGGCTTCGAATCTAATCCTAATTCATAACCGAACCTTAGCAAGCTAATTCCCTAATTCAATTATCTATATTGCTTGGCTCTTATTGCTGAAATTACTAAGATTCTTAATTTTTATGTGAAGATTTACTTGTGTATTCGACAATTTTGTGAATGAAACTACAAAATCTGCAGTAACAAAGAGCTTAGAATTGCGGAGAATTTGCTTGTACCGTACAAGAGCTTAAAATGAGTCACAAGCAGAAGTTTGTTTTTCTGGTGAAGTCAAATTAGAGTGGACTGCGATATCTTGGAGTCTCAACAAATTATTTATTATAGCCTTCTTGGAGTCTCTATCCAAACTTGTGTTTTTTTCCATTATTTGGCTTTTGCATGGCTGATTACGTTGGTCCCCTTGTATATTGCACTCATTGTTCATGTTGTAGAAGATACTTTGGTAATCTTGTATCAATCAAATTTTAGTTTGCACCCTGACCCTGTAGTTGTTATCCTTGTGTTTTACATTTACAACGTTGATGAATTAAATTAGGATGCAAAAATCTACTGGTCATGTATGTTTCCTTCAGGGATCTTTTGGTAAATTTCTTAAATACCCATTGGCATGGGACACCAACTACTGTCAAACACATTGTTCCATCTCTTTCAGCTGATAAATTAATGGTGTAAGATTTACTCACCTTTTGTCCTATTTCCATTGTTTTTCTTTGAATCAGTTTGTAATTAACTTCTAAAGATTTATGATGTAAATATAATATGTCATGGCATGTGAGTCAAGAATGTGTTAAAACTAAAGAATTGCTTTTCCTTATCATTTTTCAAGTCTTGCTAGGGGCAATAGGGAACCGATTTAATAGCTTATGCTTTGGCTGCACAATAATTTGATCACATCAAATAGGATGCAAAAATAGGAAATCAAGGAAATGTGACAACTAAAGAGAAATAGAATAGATTTTAAAACTACATTTTTCAACATTGCAAAAATTAGACTGATTGCCTTCATATGAAACAAAGTACAATTTGTTACAGCAGCACAACCATGTCATACAAAATAGAACTTCTTGTTGTGACTGTATTACAAAAAGAAACTTGATGGATTGAATCAGTTTGTGATTGTTGAAATTTGAATTGTCATTGCAGGTGGTGGCTACCAAGTCTTTTATGTTGATTGAACATTACTGAAGTAATAGGGGATGGACTTTCCCTTGCTCGGACTTGATTGGACATTGTTGAAGCTATAGAAAATGAAGATTCACCTAGTGAGAACTGAATGGACATTGTTGAAGCTGTTATGGAAGATGGATCTTCACCTAATAAGAATAAGGAAGAAGGAAGAGCAATGTAGATATTAGTATAAGATCATAAAAAAATTGTAATGCAATATATTTGATATAGTAAAAAGTGTATTAGAAAATCAAAGCTGTATTTCGCATCTTGATATAGTATACACATTGATTTTAATAAAAATGACATTTTCCCCTTAACTTGTGCAAATTCCTTTCTCTGTTTTTTTGGTACCTAGTAGCATAATTTCCTCTTCTTCTAATGCCTCCAATGATGATGTTAGACAATGTAAGGGAGCCTATAAATCACAAAGACAAAGTATACATATTATTAACATGAATACTGTTATTCAAAAAATTCCTCTTGTTGATATACACTAACAAAACAAATCTAATTTTGGATTAAGAAACCCACAATTAACATACTAGTAAATGACTGCACTTAAGGTAGTACTTGCAATGTTGTAGGTGCAGAACATGAAATTGGACCATCTAATTCCTCACTTCTTTCCTTGGTTAGTGTCCTACTTTTCTTTCCCAATTTTTCCTACCAAGTCTTAAATCTTTTCTTTCTCTTTGTTCCATTTCTTTTTTTAATGCTCTTGGGTAGTTTATCTTCTAACTCTGTCTTCTTTTTTTCTTGGTTGCCACCTTTGCTCTTACTTCTATCTACTTCCTTAGTCTCATCATCATTTGAATTCCTTAGCCTTAAACGAAATCCTCTTGCTTCTCTCTGAAGGTTTTTTATAGAGTTGTGGACAAAGGCAGAAGTCTTTGGGCAATCAGACATTTCAGCTGCTAATGTTATCATCATATGACATAATTGTCGATGTAATTGTGTGCTCTGAAGCTTAGAATCCACTTGTATTTCACTTCCGCTAATATCATGTATTAGACCATCTCTAGCATCTTTGGTCCATCTTTTGAAAATATTTTTCTGAAAGTTTCCTCACTTCATTTACCTCATATTTTTAAATCATGGCAACACAATATCCTAATAGATTCAAAATGCCTACAGCTGCACCATACATAATCATTCTTCGGATCAAATGTCAATGTCCACTTTTTGTCTTCATTAACCATGGTACCTATATATGTGAACAATAGACCTGTTTTATCTCGAGATGATATACATGTGGCAAAAAAAGATCAAATTGCTCTTGGAACAATTCTAACACCGAGGTGGTGTAAATCTTATCAACTTAGCGTAGGATAGGTGAACTTTGGACTATCAATCATGGTTTTTTCTCCGTTCCTTCATACTCACATTTCATCTTATTGTACCTCTTATCTCCAACAACCCGCTCAAAACTTTTGAAGAATTCACAAATACTAACACTTGGGTCTGTTATATTCTTGATATTTGCATTAACACTTTCACTTATTTGTGTGCTACGCATACCAAGAGTAATAGAGTACTTCATATGACATCATGCCCATTTCTCTTTGATTTCATATATGGACTTCATCTATGAGTTGTCCTCTAAATTGAATGATGATATTAGAGAATCCCATGTTTCTTCAAATTGTGACCTGTCATCAATGGCAAACATACACTTATTGAAGTCATGCAAAAAATGTGAACCACCCTTCATTTTGTTTCCCATATGTTTTATTCCATTTTGTCCAATATGCCATGTGCATAGTGCATGCTTCACTTTAGGAATAACTTCATGTAGTGCTCTTGCCATTGCTAGATCTTGGTCAGTAAAAACTGTTACAGGTCTTTTTTGCTTGTTTGCTATTAAAAAAGTTTCCAACAACCACTTAAATGATTCTGTAGTTTCATTGTATAATAAAGCTGCACCAAAAATGACAATGCCTCTGTAATGATTAAATCCTGAAAATATGGCAAAAGGCCTATGATTATTATTTGTGCAGTATGTGGTGTCCAATGAAATTACATCTCCAAAATAAGCATAATCTACAAGCATACGAGCATCGGCCTAGAAAATATTTGTAATTTGATTTTCCATATCAAGTTGATATGAATGATAAAATGAAGGGTTCACGGTAATCTGTTCTTCAACATAATTCAGTAACTACCCAACTTCCCCATCCCTCAAACTTCTTCTTCTTTTAACCTTCAAATAATTTTTCATATCAACTCAAGTGAAACCAAGATTAGCTCGTCCACCTGCTTACTTACTCATAAGGTCAAAAGTCTCTTTTTGTTGAAGTCCAGCATCCCTAGCCAAATCAATCTCGTCTACTTGCGCATCTTGTATTTTCCGTTGAGACCTCATCATATGCACAGTTTATTGAAGATGTAATGGGTGGTTATCCTTCTCAATAAAGCTAGTGATCTTAAATTTACCTTCCACCAAACTAACTATCATTCCAACTTTACATTCGGTCCTGGTCTCAGGATGATGGTTGGTGGTCAATATGCATCTTTTATCTGGCCTTCGTTTGCCCTCTTTTGAACACACATATCTATAGACAATAATTTCCTTTTTATCTTTCTTGCTCTTTGTCAATCCATTTTTTCTTGCACTAAAGCCTACTTTACAAGCATATTCATTTCAAAACCTCCATGCTTCATCTAGATTATCAAATTCTTTTCCTAATCTAGGATTCAAGTCAACTTCCATATATTGAAACCTACAAAATAAATCTATATGCATCACACTAAGTTCTTGTATAAAATAGAAATTACAAGAATTAAAATAGAAATTACAAAAATAAAAAAAATTCAAGGCAGAACTTAAAATTTAAAGTAACAATACCCTGATTAAATGTTTGAAGGGTATGTGAGAAGAAACCCAAAATGTAACCTTGCACCAAGATTAAATTATTAATCTTTCTACAGCCTCCGTACTCAGCTCCTAGTGACATCGTTTCCAACGAGAAAAATAATTATTAGTCTTTCTCTTATATAAAGATAATATATGAATCTCTTCCAATATTAAGCAAGAACAATATATTCTCTTCTATAAATTCATAACAAAAAACCTCCACTTTTTTTTTTGGATACTCCACTTTAAATGAAGAGAAGTTTGCACATTAAAAGCCCGTAAAATTAAGATTTTTGTGACGTTAGTTATGAAAAAATCCGCAAGATATGATCTTTTATAAGAAAAAAAACCAGTTCTTTTTCTCATACCTTGCTTTTGATAGTATTTCCCGCCAACATCAACGCAAAAGTGCAGAAGGTGGTCCTCGGGTAGAAGGTTTGGCGCCTTTTAGATATAAAAACAAGAACGGCTGTGATTAAAAGAAATCAATGGTCAAATTGTATTCTAAAGGTAAATAAATGGACGGCCACGATTAAAAGAAATAAACGGTCCAGATTTGGACGCTGAGGGACACTGAAACAGTGGCTTTTGAGAGGATTTGGTTGCAGCAGCATACCTTGCCTGATGCCCTGCTTGGCCCGAAAATGCACAATTTTTTTTTCAGAGTGCTTTTTTCGAGCTAGGTTTGGCTTTTTTTTCTCTGGGCTCAAGTGGCACCCAATATACTAAAATAATTAATTCTTAATATATTCAGCATCCTGAAATATTTTTTCAGTATAGCCCAATATCCTAAATTAATTAATTTTTATTATACACAGCACCTTGGAGTATTTTTTTTTCCGTAACCCCCAGTATCCCAAATTAATTAATTTTTTGTATATCCAATATTTTGAAATATTTTTTTAAGTAACACCCAATATTCTAAAACATTTTTGGGCATCAGCTAATATTCTAAATTAATTAAGTTTTAGTGTAACTAGCACCTAGAAGTACTTTTTAGTAGTACTTACTAGTTGGAAAAATATTTTAAGGGTAAATATAACTCTTAAAATAATTTAGGATACAGGTGAGACTAAAAAACATTTCTTAACATAAATAAATAAAAATAAATCGATGAGTAAATAAAAATTAAAAAAAAATGTCATGGGTATCTCATCCCCAAACATTGCTATTTAGGGATGAGCATTCCCTACTTATCCATTGGATGAGCAAGAAATGAGGATTCGATGAGGGACAAAGTGTCTCATAGAGTTTGGAGTTTAGGGTATGTAACAATTTCGTGGGTAACAAAATATGTTTCTCTTTATCTTTTTCATTTAAAGGGATAGACGTTTGCCACTTAGGATTACAAATAAGATCAAATCCATAATTTTTTTTAGCTTAATTATAAGAAGGTTTTCATACTGCTAACTTATAGGCCTTATTTGGTACGAAGTACTGGGAGTTAGGGATTGGGCTAATTGTTTGTTTAGTACGAGGGACTGAGGATAATTGAATATTGGGAGTATCACAAAAATGGGATTGATGCAAAACCACCTCTCCCATAATATTAGTGAAGCAGGGCTAGATTTAGAAAATTTTGGGATAAAATTGTCCCTGTTTATAATAATTTTTATACCAAAGTATCCTCATCTTATTCCTCACATTTCCACTCTCACCTCTCAATATTCGTTTTCTCCCCAATCTCCATCATCTTCGGTCTCCTTCTACATCTCCAATCACAAGCATCTTCATCAACGCAAGTATTACCGCCGATGAACCTATCACCTTCACCTTTGCCCTCAATCTCCATTATTTGTTAGTCAAAACCAAAAAAATAATCGGAATGGAGAGAAAAAGGCAATGAAAATTAATAGTCCATGAAAAATTAAATCAGTGACTTTAGAAAAGAAAATAGATAAGACGGCGTCTTTCTCAGAAATAGATGAGATTGAGGGCTTTCTCATTCTCAAGGCCATTGTAACCCCCTCCGTAATTATATCCGAAATACACGATTAAAATGAAATAGAGACCAATAATAATCAAATAACATTTACTAACCCATCACATGATGGGGTTTTCAAAAATGCCTTTCAAAATCATTTATAAACTTGGTCTCATATTCACATTTCGAATACAATTACTACGCGAAGATAAATCACATTCATATAAATATCAGAGTGTACAACATAATCATTCCGGCAATCTCGGGTACATACCTTCACTAAAGATATATAGGGCACAATTGCCCATTACAATTCTTCAAATGGGGATTACGCAATCTTATCTCGAATGAGTCCTGCCGCTCCCTCCACGAGCTACTTGCCCTGTCTAAATTGTTGGTAAGGGAGGGTGAGATTCAAGAGAATCTCAGTAGGGAAACATTATCAATATGCAGGCAAGATAAGTGTTTAATGCATGACATGCTTGCATCACATAACTCATGCACACATACAATGACAAATCTATAAGCTCAATGCTTCGAACGATACACATATGGCCATAGCATATATTGAAACATAGCTTCAAATCATTCATACATGTTCCACATAATCAAGCAAAGCAATAACATGCATCAACACATTAATACAGTTATCAGAGCATGCAGGAGAGATAAGTTCCCTACCTCCAGTCTTTTCTCCTCGATTTGCGTGCCAGCAACTCGGGGCTTCACATTCGATCCTACAATGTCAAATGTACTATTTAGACACTTCCATAGTGTTTCTGGGGGTTATATGAGGCTATATTGAAAATTTACTAAAATACCCCCGGGGACCCGGCCCGGCCCCGCCGTACCCGGTCTGGCTGTACTTTTCTTAAAATTTTGACATGGGCTATTCTGACATATTTTCGCCCAAGGAATCCATTTCCGGACTCGGAATTACCAAATTCACTGCCAAAAGACGAAATTGCCCTTGGCAGCCCTTATTTCAGTGTTTTAGAGGCATTTTCATAATTATGCTTTCTCGGCCTTTTCTGAAAAAGTGCCCAACTGTAACCCCACCTAATTTTCCCTCCTGAACTCAATGGAAGCATCAAATCATTGAAAATCCAACTCTAACATACACAAAACAGTACTGGCTGAAACAGGGTTTTATGGAAAAACAAAGTGATTTCCAAACTTCCAACCTTCCAAACACCTCCAATACACCTCTAATCACTTGTTTAACTATGTAATCACATCTTGACATGATTAATGGAAAATTAGGCAGCATAACCCCTAGGGTTTGCATTATCCCAAATTTACAAAATTCATGGAATCAAAGCCAAACAACCAAATAACAACAAATACCACCAAGAACAATCAAGAAACATCAAGATTCAATAGAGTTCTTGGATTTACCTTAGCTTTCTCCACTCTATCTCACATGGCCGTCCTTCACCTCCTCCTTTTCTCTTAATTGAGTTGACTAAACATGGTTTAAGAGAGGGTTTGAGGTTTAGGAAGGGAATTCATGAGATTTGCAAGCAAAACCACAAGGATTTTCATGGGATACTCACCTTGGATGACCATGAAGCTTGACCTTCTTGCTCCTTGGCTTCTCTTCTTGCGTCTCTCTCTCTCTCTCAATTTCACTCAGCTGATACGAAAATGAAGAGGGAAAGAAAGAACATTGGCTTTATCCTATTATCTCACTTCTTACCTTTAGAATATTTTATTGCAAGTTTTTAAACACATGCATAATTAAATTAATCCTCATCTTTTCTTGGGCCCTTTTACTTGGCCGAAAGTGTATGTGGGGAGGGAGTAATATCATGTTTTAATCCAGCAATTTATCCTCCACCACAAACATTTACATGAGTTGCAATTGTTGACTTTTGTTGTGTTTGAATTTATCTATATCAAAACTAACGTCATAAGCTTTATTAGAGCCAAACTATTCTTCCCTCTTTAGTCAGCCCATAACCACGTGCCATGAGTCCAAATTAGTGCCAAAATAGGCTGATCACCATTTATCTCATAATTACAAAGTTGCCATCACATTATTTCTTTATTTTCGGATTTATCAGAAAATATGGCAGATTTTCTGCCTTAACTTTGAAAAATTATAACTAATGCTAGAAACATCAAATTAGAGTGATTCCAAAGCCTATAGAACCCTTATTGAGTCTAGTTTCAAGGAAAAATATAGACTTTTGCTTAATGGAATCACAAAATTCCCAGAATTTCAATCTTTGCATATTGTTCCAGATATTTCACAGTTTTTCTGTGCTGACTTCAAAAATTCATATCTTTTTGTGTATAGCTCTAATTAAGTCATATGACATATCAAATTAAAGCTTAGGACGTCTACTTTCATCTTGTAAAATTTCATAATTTTTGCTTATCATTTGATAATTCAAAATTATATGACAAGCTCACTACCTTATAGGCGATTTCACCGAAAGCGTAATTATATTATCCAAAATTCACCATTTTACTTTCTTAATACCCCAAAGATATTAGAAACATTAGAGAATATATTTGGGACACTTGCTAAACCGGTGCTTAACAGTTTGCTTAATTTAGGCTTATTCTCAAGCCTCCAATCCCAAAATTCGGGGTATTATAGCCATTGTCCATTAATTTTCGATATTCAACTCAGATCTGCACCCAGCTGATCCCATCATCATCTTATGAAGATGTACGGTTTTGAAGCTCTTACTTTCAACATCCATGGTGGTTACCTGGAGGCTATCGTGCAAGAACACTGTGATAGGTTGCTAACAGCCGCCAATTACAATAATTTATGTCAATGTGAAACCTTGACAATATCAAGATGCACCTTGCTACTGCCGAGTATGGCCTTTACCTACAGAATGGTGCATTTGAGAATTGAATTTAATATTGTTGCCCACCATCGCAAGTTTAAGAGTGTGCTTGGAATAGCGATGGAAAAAGTGGTTTATTTTCAATTTGACCAATAAAATCTTAATATTGGAAAAAAGTAAGATTGGATAAAATGATTAATGTTTAGATTGACGATTAGATAAGTGATTTTATGAAAGTGAAAAGGGGTTTGGTTTGGCTTTTACATAAGTGGTTTTTGTGATATTTAAGAGAAAAATGTTAAGAATTATGAAAGGTGAAAAAATTAACTTTGAAAATTTGACAATGGTAAAATACATAATAAAATTACAATAAAAATGCGAATAAATTAAAAATTATACAAACTTAAAGTTTTTGATAAAATAAAATATAACATAATTAATCAGATCAAAGGTCCGGTACAATTTGGTCTCTTATGGTGTCATGAACATGATTCATTTGGATTGAAGATATCCTAGCATCATTTGTCGACGAAAGCTCTTGATCTTGACTATTATCTACATCAACTATATTCTCTTTTTCAGCTTTCGTAAAGTCCACATCAGTCTGGAAATTTCTTCTAATGAAAATATGTATAGCCATTGTGGCACAGACAATGCGGGCTTGCCTGTCGAAGCTGTACTTGCGCATTTTTTGTATATTTCAAACATATTTTTTCACACTCCAAAAGTCCTTTCTATTGTGCACCTTAAGCTTGAATGATAAAATTAAAAGGCCTCATTATGATTCCAGAACCCCCCTCGATTCCTGAATTCAAGGAGGTGGTAACGTTCGCATCAGTATGGACCAAGATACCCAACTGGTGTTGGGTAGACAACATCGACCAAATAATATTGCCTAACAAGTGTTAAAATCATTGTAAATGTGAGATTATTTGAAAAGCAAAATGAAGACAAAGGAATGTAATTGAAGTATATGAAAATAAACCTTAGGGTGGATAGGGGAAATTCATGGCTAGATTTGAGATAGCACAATGAAAAACACGAGCATCATGTGCTGAACCTTCCTATCCCGCTAACATGAACATGAAGCACATATCTCAATCAAAACAGCAATAACATTCTCTGTGGGATATCCCTTTCTCTTGATAAATTTATCTCAGTCTGGTCCACTTATCACACACCTGATGTGAGTACCATCAATAGCTCAAATGGCAGCCTTGAAATATGGGAAATATTGGTTATCGTTTGCTATTTTTGGATGACATGAATGGAATTCATGATCGCATGGCCTAATAATTTTAGTTGCAAGATTAAGGCAGGCCTCCAAAACTGTGTGTAGAAGCCTACTTACAGTTTCGCCTGAATGTTGAAATATTTCTTGTACTAGCCTATTTCTTACTCCATGTCCAATAGTGAGCAAGAACATCGCAACCATTTCTTTAACACCTATATGCTTAGAATTTCTTAACCCATGCTCGCCTAACCTATTGTATAAACTATAGAATACTTGTTTTTCCATTCTAAAAATCTCATGACATTTTGAATCTTCAGTTGCCAACATTTCTTGTACCCAATAGTGACATAATCACTTACTCATTCTATGCGGTTGTTTGCACACATATGGCACCAAATATTGACAAAGCAACACGCATAATTGTTCATATTCATCTAACTCAGCCTAAATAATTGAGGTGTCATCACTATCTTCATCTTCCTCCATCCCCTGCAACCTATTTTGGTTGTTGCGATTTGCCACTAATGTCCCTATAAATGTGGTGAAATTGTGGTGTGAGTAGGATGATTAAGAAACAAAACATATGATACAAATATCAATAGGATAAGACTATTCTAAACGACAGGTCAATTAAACTGAAATGGAAAAAAATACTACAAATGTCTTAATTCAAGTGTCCAAAAATCAAGTTCAATTGGAGCTACTGCTCCCCTATGATAAAATGCAACCATGTCTTCAAGTAGTCAGGGTCTCCTTTTAATGACACAAACATTTCCCAACGTGCCTTGGTCTCCAGAGCTTGCATACACCGGACTCCAAAGTCTTTGTCACTCTTCACTTCCTCAAGGGACAACAGATTTTTCATAACCTCTGGGATGGTACTTTCTTTATTTCTAGTTAATCCCGCTATTCTATCCAGAGATACATTAGTAATAACACTGACAGCATCAGCTATTTGCTTTGCAGCCGAAACTTTCTGCTTTTTTATCTTATGAGACCCTTCACCTCTCTTCCTTTTCTGATTGCTTCTAGATGCACTGGGACCCGTGTCTGATGGTGTTGATGTTGTTAATCCAATGCTTGTCATTTCATCTGTGACTCCTGTACTAACTGCAATGTCAGCACCAAAATGCTCATCCTCGCCGTCCCCAGAGTTTTCTTCTTCATCCATCGTGGGTTTTTACACATCATCCTCATCTTTCTCATTTGTCTAAGGTTGTGTAAAAAAGGGTGAGAAAATGTGCTCTCCGATTGCCATAACATCTTTGAATATTATTCTTAACTCCCTTTCATGCTTTAGGCATGAGTACCTAAACTTCTTATATCTAGAATTCTCCTGCATATATACAAGTAAAATGAATCAAAATGAACATTTAACTAAATTACATTCCCACAATCAAGTAGGCACACAAAAAAGCGAACTAATGAAATTTGTAAGTTGCACCGAAAATTTTTTACCCATATTTTCTGCTGCCACTACTCACTCAATGCAACAACATTGTTCATAACAGGGTCTCAGCCCACGCCAATCTCTTTGATTAAGGACTCTTAAGTCTTCAGATTTTTTCTTAAGATATCTAATCTATTCTTTAATTGTTTCTTCCCATATTATTTCCTAGTATTTTCATTGAATGTGGAAATAATATTCTTCCATCCCGCTAGTGTAAATGTCAGCCCTTTGCGTTCTTTTTTGTATATTTGTTCTACGCATGCATTGATAAATACCTCTGTTGACTCTAAATCCCATACAGCTTGTGTCTATATTTCTACACCAAAAAGGTCACATATAACACACATCATACATAACAAAAATCCAAAATACACATATGACAATTACAGCTTACAGTCCATGTACAAACATTAAATGAAATTTATTCATTGTAAATCAACACCATATTAATGTTACCAATCTACCGTTAAAAAATATACAGTGCCAAACAAGACTAGTTAACACATAACTAACTAATTGCTATAGTATAGATCAAGAAAGATAATGAAAATAATGCTTAGCAAACATAACATAAATTTAATGAAAGATGATTGCATAAAATACTATGGTAGTCTGCAAAATGGTGTAGCGCTAGTTTTTTTTCCTTAAAACAAAAATGAAGAAAGATTTAATAAAGAAAAACAGAGCATGAACACACGCGCAATGACACTTGATCGGCGATCCTAGCATTCTAACGGCAACAGAGCATAATGAACAAAATGAACAAGACAAAAAACAGCAGCAGAACATAGATCCTTGCATTCTAACGGCAGCGGAGTATAATGAACAAGATAATCAACGGCAGCAGAGCATAGATCCTTGCATTCTAATGGATCCACACGATAAAGGAATAGGTAAGGAAGTCTAAATACAGGAAGAAATGTTGGGTAATGAACCTTTAAAGCTTACTGACGAAAATAAGTCACCGGCAGAGGAGATAGACTACCAGAGTCATCGGCAAAAATAAGTGAAGTGGATTGCAGGCATAGATCGGCAAGGTTAAGAGTAAAAATGGTCCGATCATAGGCCAGCGACGGAGGGAAGAACCCTCGGTCCCTCACCCTCGCCCTCGCCCTCGCCCTCGCCCTCGCCCTTGCCCTCGCCTTCACCGGAATCTAGAACCTTCTCCTCGTCTCTGCCGAAACACCGACTCCCAAAATCACAACAGCACTGAAGTCCAGAGGCCATAGATCTCAGCTACACCTTCTCTTTTACTCCGCCGCCAGTCTAGTCTCTATTATTTTTTGCTCCATTGCTCGAATCTGAGATGTAGAGAAGGGTGTTGTGTGAGGTCGCAGAATCTGAGATGCTAAGAAGAAACCACAGTAGAGTGAGGAGTGATGGAAATTAGAAGAGATAAGACAAAGGAGAGAAAGAATGAAGTGGTAGGTGACAATTTTAAATAGTAATAAATGCACAGTTAACGGTAAAAAAGCCAATCGGTGTCGTCCAAAAGCCATTCAGTGCCTAAATCATGATACCAAACATATCCTATAAGCCATTCTCAGTAAACAATGCATTTCCCCCCAAATCGCACTATTACATGTGCCAAACATCAAATCAAGCATGCTCTAAGTTTGTTTCTTTAATTTTCCTCCACTTTAAATATATTTACGGTGGAACCAGAGTGAACTAAACTTCAAATTCGACAACTTTTTTAATTTCAAGTTGATATAACCTCTTTAGTTAAAATATTGATGATTATGTTTTTGAAGCATCTTTGAATCTCCCGCTTGAGTTTGATGAAGGTAGCAATGAGGAAGAATATAAGGGCAATTTTGTGTTTTGCCAAATTTTTGTTAGATTTGGGTCTCACTTTTATTTTTTAATCCATGTCATACCAAACGTAATTTTAAAGCATCAATCCTAATTGCAATCCCAATCCCACTGCCAATGTCAACCCCAATCCAATCCCTCAATATTCAATGTCGTGTATCAAACAGTGCCATAAGATTACTGTGTCTCTCTAGTCTTTCCGCTTTCTGGCGTGCATGTATTTGTGTGAGAGAGAGAGAGAGAGAGAGTAGCAATGTTTTAACTTTGAAGGAAGTGGTAGAGAGATAGAGCTTGTGAGTAGGGATGAGTGGGCTTGGTTATTAAGTGATAGCGATGGACTCTCTCTCTCTCTCTCTCATGATCACCCAGTATCTTGTATTTAACTTTAGGATTTCATAGGACCCAAACTAATCTGGATTGAGTCAGGGACCCTTTAGGGTAAGAAGTGATGGGCTCTTTTATAGTCTTTTTTGTGTCTCATGGTTGAGGAATGCCAAGAGCCATTCTAGCTCCACAATTCCTCAAGAAGCATTTTGTGTCAATGTCTTATGTAAAGGTGGTAATACGGGTTGCAGGCCAGCCCGTGCGGGCTACGGGCTGTGATGAGGCAGGCTGGTGTAGCCCTACCCCTTCACGGGCTGGCAAAGCCCGTTTAGGCGGGCTAACTTTTTTTTTAAGTTTCACTCTTTTTTAAAATTTTTACTATCTTTATCTTTCACCCGCTCATATCACACTTCTTTTTTTTTTATACATTTGTGTTATAAAGTCAATTTCATTCTTGCTTTCCTTTTTCTTCATCTATTCGCATCACAAAATTATATAAACACATCTCTTTTAAATTTAATAATAGTAGAATAAATAAATATAATATGTAAATAAGTGTCAAATAAAAGTATGGGGAATTAATTAAACACATCATCAAAGGAAAAGGATATAAGAGAGACTAAGGACATTTGAGAAAAAACTAAAAAAATAAATAAATAAAGCGGGCTAGCAGGCCAACCCGCGGGCTAAACGGGCTTAGCCAGTTTAGCTGGAATTCAAACGGGCCGCCATTTCGGCGGCCTGAACCCGTTTATTTTGCCAGCCCGGTCCAAATTACCGCCTCTAGTCTTATGCTTGATAGAGCGCACCAAAAATATCTTCACTGGTTTTTCTAATTGTTACCATCTGATCCCTTCATAAAACCATCTAAGCTTTCAGGTAAGCTTTCAGGCATTACTAGTAAATATATAGTAATACCCAAAGGAGCACAAACCATTCATGAAAATGGTGGAATCTACTGCTATCTCTAACAATTATATAATTCTCATTTTAGATATGAACTTGGTGGCAGAATGCAATCAATGCAGACTCTTAGGCCTTTGTTTATTTCTGCTTTGTGTTTTTATGTTTCTAAAATAGTTGTATAAATTATTTTTTAAAATAAGTTTTGAAAAGAAAAAACAAAATAAACAAATTTATTTGGAGGACTGTTTTGCAAAAACTAATTTTGAAAAAAAAAAACATAAAAATTCTTTGGAACAATTGTTCTTAAATTCAATATCGAGAACTGAGAGAAGATGAGATAGAGTGAACAGAAACACAGAGTAGTGAATATGGACATAGAATTAGAGGATTGAGAGGCGAGGCGACGTGGAGGAGATAGACAAAGTTGGGAGCATGACCACCAGTAAAAAAGAGAATAAGGAAAATTAACGAAGTAGGAAGGAAAACACAAAACAATAAAGCATGTAAAAGTTGTATTGCGTTTTAGGTTTTTAGAGACTGATTTCTATTTCTTTAACAAGGCACATTAATTGAAAACTAGACAACCAAACAAGTTTTTTTTTTTTGAATAAAATTGTTTCCAAAATAAGAAAATAAACACGCCCTTAAATTTTTCTTCACAGTAATTGGCTTTTCCCCATTGGCATGCTAATTAGTGAAAAAGCCACAACAATCCTCTCACTTGGGTTTGTGTGTATTAATGTTAACAAAAGTGACTTTTATTCCATCTAATATGTAGGAATTGAAAGTAAGGCAAATGTCAATTAATGTAATTTGATTTAACTTCATGAACTTTTTTTATTAAAAAAAATCGGTTTGACATAAACTTATTTAAATGATATAGGGTGTGTTTGGATTAACTTTTGGAGAATAGATTATGAGGAGAATAGATTTTGGAGAATAGATTCTGGAGAAAAAGTGGAGAATAGCTTCTGAAGAATAGATTTTGAATAGAATAGCTTCTGGAGAATAGATTATGAGTAGAATAATGATTTAGGAAAATTGTGAAAAAATCCCTCATTGCTAACTTATTTACCAAATGGGACCTTTGTGTGCAGATTAACTAATTTTTCTAATATAATCAAATTAGATAAATAGGTTTTATAAGATAAAAGGGAGTATTAAAATTTTAAAATTCTTCAAAAAAAAAAAGGGATTAAAGAAAAATTGGTGAAATTCAAAAAAAAAAAAGAAAAGAAAAAGAAGAGAGAGAGTGTGTGGTGTGGGGCCCACATTAATAAAAAGGACCAATTAGAGTGAGATAGTGGGGTCCACATATGAAAAAAAGCAAAAAAAATTAGATTTTCTCAAAACCATGGTTTTGAGATCCAAACCATGGTTTGAGCTCAAAACCTTGGTTTGGGAAAATTTGAGGTGTTTGGATGATTTTTGTAAAACCATGGTTTGAGCTCAAAACCATGGTTTGGGAAAATTTTTTAGTGTTTGGATGATTTTTTCCCAAACCATGGTTTGGGCTCAAAATAGCTTTTTTTAAGTGCATCTAGTGAAAAGTTAGTTTCAAAATGTCTAAAGTTGAACGAAAGTCAAAATCAAGAAACCAAAAGTTACTTCAAGATTGCCCAAAAGTCATGCCAAACACCCCCCCTCTTTAGAAGTGTCCTCCAGGTGAGCCAGAGTCTTAAGAAGTGTCCTCCAGGTGAGCCAGAATTAATTCTGTCTGTGCAACATATCCATCATTCTTTATATGATTCAGAAGACTGTCAAGCTTTTCATAAATTTCTTTCTTCTGAGGATGAGACCAGCCTTCAGCTCCAAACATATGTGTGTGTGTGTGTGTGTGTATATGGCTTTTGTTTTAAATATCAACCTAGCTTTATAACCTAACAATTTCTTTATGTTTTTCATCTCTCATCATCTTCCTCAAACTCCTAACATCTTCCCATTGACCTTCCTTAGCATAAAAATATTTGACAGCAAAACATGAGTTCCACCATTTTCCTGTTCAAGTAGATCAATGACCATTTTAAATCTTGTCCATGGAACCAAAGAAGTTTAATCCTTCTTCTACATTCCTGAATGACTCCATCCTATTAAAAGACTCAAAAATGTAACATTTGGCTTTATCCTTTTGTCGATCATCCGCTGAAAATTTATGTTTCAATGAAATTTCTTCCTAAACCATCTTGTGCATGCACTGAATTTTTTTAAACTTATATATGGTATCTACATGATAATGACAAGTGATTTCGCTTGAACTTGGACTAAACCAATCATAAAAAAGACATTTATCCATCTTAGGTGCATATTTTGAGTGAAACGTGATGTACTTGTAACATATATTTATAACTAGACTCACGCCGCTGCAAATATTTTAGGACCTGTATACAAATTAAAATCATCTGAAAAAGAAAAATTGCAATCAACTCCAGGACTAAATGAAGTAATAGTGATTTTTGTTAGTGATTGGTTTGGACTCTGATTTCCTTGCATTTGCCACCGACAACCACTTTTTTAGCAACAAAATATACTATTGCTTGCAAATTGACATTAATTTCAATGAATGGCTGCTGTTTTCTACCAGGCAAAGCCATTTAATAATTATTAATAAAAACCTTAATTAATTAATTTCAAGAGCAACATGTCAAGATGTTGGAAGCTTCTTTCCTTCCAAGAACGACTTGAACATAGTTAAAGCTCTTCTTGGCTGAAACAATGGCACCTCATGCCCTGCTCCACGTACTGCAGCAAAAGTTAGCCCATCATAGACCTCTGTCCATCCACCTACCTATTCAAACCCAAAAGAAACTTTTTGAGACAATGGTTCTACAACTGAATTTTTTGTATGGGTTTCAATCAAGTTCGAGAAATGCTCCATTCGGTCCCAAATAAAGAAGCTAAACAAGAAGTTTACTTTGGCTATAAATATAAAATCTTAATCTATTTTATCTCCCGAATTTATAATTTTAACTTGAAATATATCGCTATTGATTACACGTAGTACAAGGGTTTCCTTTAAAAAGTAGATCTAATGCACATTACTAAAGACACTAGTTTAAAAAAACTAACACACATTTGTTATAAATAATTAGCTTAATTAATTTTTTTAATATTCGTAAATTAGATATTTAGCTTTTATATTAAGGATTGAATATACTATTATTATTTCGGTCAAAAAAAAAAAGATAGTATTATTATTACCTGTCCACCAGTGTACCATGGGTACCAAGGAGTATTGATCTTGAGCTTAAGACTGTTGAGGGAAAATCTAGTAGCAGTCACTGGAACCACTGAATCTGTGTCCCCACTACAGTATTATAACAAAAATATTAATTAGTAATGAGATGTGAAGTTAAATTATCTCGGAAGTCAACCAAGGAAGATCACTTAGAGCATATCAGCATTTTGTATATTGCCATATTTTCAATACAGATTCTTACACAGATTTCATCTGAAAAGAATAAATAGAGCAGAAATCTAATTATGAACAAATATATCTTACGTATATAAATGTTGGATGTCAGTTTTGTTGAGTAGTACACCCAACATCCTCATCTTGTTTATTTAAGCTTGACTTGGTCTTGCATATGTCAACTTGTTTGACTTGTGTAACTGTAAAGTATATTTTTTTTCATTATTAACTGTAATTTTGTTCCGAGAGTTACCTCCTTTATATCTGGGGGTATTTTGCCACATTCAAGTTTAACTATAAAGTAAGTATTTTTGTTAGTTATTTTCTTAGTCCGCCCAATTATAATTTTGTTCTTAGAGTAACACTCCTAGCATCTATAAGACTAAATAGTACTAAATACCCATATATATTTAGACTCATTCAACACATGACAAGAATTCTAAATATTCTGTCCAGAAGAAAACAAAATACAAACAACCAAGGCATCAAGATTTCTGAAGGCATCAAAATACTTGGTAAAAACTGCAGATTCCATATAAAAATTTCATAAAGTCTTTTGTAGGCATAAATGAGGTTTATCCATAACTCCATATCTTGGTCTAATGAAAACTCTCTTAGGTGTTACTTTACCATAGCGCAGTTAAACTATACCTGAAAACCCAAATCCTCAAGCCGGCTGCAATTAACTCCTTGTAAATGGGCAATACAGAAACTGCAGAGTCGTTCCAGGATTTGAAGAGCACATCACTGTTCAATCAACAAGAGGTAAAATATTAAAACATTAATTTCAGAAAACTTAGGAAGTTAAAAAAAATAAAAAAGACAAGAATATCATTATGAATAAATCACAGTAAAAAAACCAGACCTGCATGCAGTCCATTTGTAAGGAACTCCTGTAACATTTGCATGCATGGCTTTTTGCACTTCAGGGAGATTATAGTATTTCTCTGCATAATTTTCAGTGCATGGATCATACCCTGAAATCCTATGTAATATTGTACTCTTAAACCTTTTGTACTGTACAGTACTGTTGCTACCGCATTTAGGCGTATAAATACTGTACTGATCAATGCGTCCAAATTCATGGTTAACTGCATAACGGACAGCATCATCACATATTTTAGATGTGTTCTCCGCCGTGTAATTGCAGTGTTTGAGGATAGTTTTGTATGATTTATCAGATATCATACAATGGCTCCACCAATATGTCACAGTTCCAATCCCATCATAGTAGGTATCAGTCACAGCATTTCCCACCTGCAATTTTTTTAAGTTGCATATAATATATTAACAGAAAAGAATAACGAAGTACTCCCTTCGTCCTTGATTGTAAACTTCAAATAATGGATTTGTGTTAATCAACAAAACAGTTAAAATTAGTTAAAGACAATAAATATGTATTTTTTTCCAACCATACTCTTATGTGTAAAGAGGATAAGTGAGAGAGAATAAATACAATAAATACTGTCAATAAAGGATAAAGTTCAAAAAAAACACAATAAATACTTAAACAAACCTAAAATGAAATTTATATTTTGAGACACATGTATTTATAAATTTGAAGCTTATAATAATAAGGAACGGAGGGAGTATAATGAATGCTAGGTAAAAGTATGTCGTTTGGTAATACGGCAAAGGGAGTCATTGGACTTTTCCGGGGACAATCCCCTCTTTGGGAACTTTTAAAATGCAGAATTCAAGATTTTACTTCCTCAAAATTGAAATTGGATTGGTATGAAGAGATGCCATCCATGAATAAACTGATACCCTTTTGATTAGCTACGTAGAGTATATTAGAGAAAGAAGAATTGACTTACAATGAAACCTTTGAGATTAATAATCTGGGGATTGGCTTTATTATAATGGTAAATTTTTCGAGCCAACTGGGGAATATAGTGTCCTATACAGAAGAAAATGGAATAAAAATGTTAGCTTCCATTTTTACTATAATCAGCTAAAATTTGCAGTATTAATACGATAAGCTGTAGTGTCACTGCTCATTCACCTGCATAACTCTCTCCAGAAATGTAAAAGTCTCTGTACTTATATTGTGGGAATCTTGACATCCATCTGATTAGAAAAATTAGAGCATCCTGAGCTGTGTTTCAAGATTTGAAAATTCTCACATTAATTACAGAAAGTAAGTACAAGGGTTTATAGATATTGATGAAAATGAAATGGTGTCAATTCAATAAATTCTCAACATCAAACATGTACCTGTCCTTTCATCCCCAGAAGTTTTGATGTCAGAGCTTGTATTTGTGTAGGAGAAACCTACACCAGCAGGCGATTCAAGAAAGAGAATATTCGCTTCTGAAGACAACAAACAAGAAACTTTACTCTTCATGAAATTGTCATTCTTAAGAATTATGGTTAAAACAACAACAAAATTTTATTCCACTAAGTGGGGATGGCTACATGAAATGTACGATGCTATCGTGCTCAATTATGGTTAAGAAAAAAAAAATTATCTAAATGGCGACAGTTACCTCTGTTCCATGAATACTTGTTAAGATACAACGAAGAACCAGTTTTATTTATCCGGAATGGTCCAATTTCCTCTGATGCCCCATATGCCACTGATGAGCAACCTGGCCCTGAACCAGCAAAAATATTATAGGTCTGGTTAATTTCAGTATATTCCAAATAACAATAATACAAAAGAATGCAAGTAGAACTTATCTTATTCATCCTTTTATAATTTCTTTTTGTATTATCTCTTTTTGGATATATTATATAAAGTTATTCTTATTATAGATAAGGAAGAAGATGCAGGTTTGTAATGATTCTTCATTTCTGACCTATTTAAAAAGTGGCCTAAAAATGCCAGTTACAGACAGCACTATTTTGTGAGGCTGGAACTGTTTGCCTTCATGTTTGAATAAAAACAGAGCTACGTACAAAAAGTTAAAAATTATTCACCGACCTAATTTGAGAAGGTCTACATAATAATGACCAACCAAAGTAGAAGTAGGAATTAGCCTTGCTAAACTGTTACCATCTACCCCTTTTGTTCGTTTAGTCATTTTTACAAACAGGTAAAGCGCAAAACTTTTTGCTACCTTGAATTTCACCAACCCCATGAATTATCAGTACCCTGATAGAGACAACGAACCAAAACAACTTGTTTGCTTCTTATACTAGCTCCAATATATAATAAAATTCAAACACTACTAGGACAAGATAACAAAAGTTAAGGTCTAATTTTATCCTGAAAGTTATCATGTATGAGTAATATTGCTCTAGAAGATTTTTAGAAATAATGTTATTTTAGAAGTTTTCAAATCATAATAATTTTGCCCCAATTGTTATTTAAATTAATTTTAACAGTTACTTAACCAAATATATTGAGTTGGAAGATCCCATATTATCCACATCATTTTTGTTAAGCTGTAAATTTATTCCATAAGCTTTCACTTAGAAGCAATATTGTGTGAGAAATTTTTTTATTCAATATTGCCCGAAAATTTTTGAATAGTAGAAATATGTCATTATGGAAAAATTGCTGCATTTTAAAAATTTTCGGGACAATATTATATTACTTTAAAGTGAAAACTTTCCACATAAATTTATATCTGTACCTAAAAGAAAAACTACTGAATGACCCATGATGTGAAGTCAGCATATTTAATCAAATAATTATTAAACTTATCTATGATAACGGTTTATCTTAGGGGAGAAATTGCAATGATTTAAAAACTTCAGAACAACACTCCTCCTTAAAAAACTTACAGGAAACATTGTATGTAACAACTTTGGACAAAATTGGACCTTAACGTAATAATAAATTGAAATCTCAAGATATCTGGGTCACAGAAATTGGAGTTGCCCTTGCCCCACAACAAGCATATGACGAAGAGAATCATCAGGCATGTCCACCACCACCACCACAAAGTCCACAGCCACCATCACCATCTCTTTCTGGACTCTGGGTACGCGTGCATCCAAGAGAGGAAGAAAACAGAGTCACACAAAGAATGGGGCAAAGGAAAGAGAAAGAAGAGAGCATCTTTGTGTAGGGACAAGAAAAGGTGGTTGGCTTTGTTCTAGTTTGCTTTCGGGGTGAGATTCAAAGAGAGAACAAAAAGAAAAAGCGAAGAAGAAGAAGAAGAAGAAAGAAAAAAGGGGAAATTGGAGTCACTTGGTGTGTGTGTGTGTGAGTTTTTTTTTTTTTTTTTTTCTGGAGGCGCTAATTGAGGTTGATCCAAAAAGGGGGACCAGACGTCAGGGAATAGAAGAGAGAAGAATAAAAAGGCTCAAGAAAGATACAGACAGAGAAAGATCACGAGGACCCATGTGGGTATATAATTTTCTTTTCGTTTTTTTCTGATTCAAACAGGGCTCATGCATATTCAACAAGCCAGTTGTGTTCCAGTATTTCTATCTGGGCCTCAACTCTCAGACGTCTTCCTCAGATTCAGTGACAGCGATGAAGCGTATCTTAGCAGGAAACAATATGTATTTGCATATGTGCGCAGCGGGGGACCGAGGCGTGTGTTAAGAGAGTCAGAGTCAGAGGCCAGTAAAATATTCTTGGTCAAAACAGAGGCGGGGCCAATCATCAACATGAGGAACATGATGCACAGTTGCAAACAAAGACTCGTTTGTTCTATTTTCATTGGCAAAAGTTGTACACATCTCTTACTAAAAATAATAAAATAATAAAATAACATACCTCTCTTAAATTTATCAAATATTACCCAAGTAATTTTAACCCAAAAAAAAAAAAAACTTATGTATTCTTTATTTTGTTTTTGTTGAAACACTAGAAGGGTTTGAATATTTGTCTTTTACTTATATGGCGCCATCATATCCCCGCCACTTAAACTAGTCTAAGGTGGCTTATTTTTGTTTTATTTTAAAATCATGAAAAATCTATTTTATTACAAAGAATAAATTATATATATACCATTTCTAAATATTTTATTAAATTTCTATAGACATCCTTCAATTTCAAATGAAAATATTTCTCGAAGATAAAAATATAATTGGAAGGAAAAAATATAGAATTCATCACTCCTATAGATAATCAAAAGATATAAATCAAGATAAGATTTCAACAATCAATAATTAACATATAAAAATTATGCAATTTGAAAGGTAAATATTATCAATTCCATGGGTGCATGGAAGACTCCTGGTCCCTCAAAAATAAAAGACTTTGCTCCAAATTAGTGTACGTTGGAAATATGAGTTGTGAATTAGGTTAGACGGATTAGAAAAGTCCATCTCAAAATAGATTAGCATTTTGCCAATCTGAAATCATTAGAGGTGGATTGGCGGGCCCACATGCCCAACCCATCTCACTACCTCTACTCCTAATTGTTTCCAATTGGTTTAGGTGAACACAGAGCTTGATCGCAAAAAACAAATTAAGGTGAACACAAAACTTGAAAAAAAGCTAAAACCAAAAACGTAGAGACAAGGTGTGTATAGCTGTATGGAAGGAAAATGGAGGTGAGGTTAGAGAAGGTGTACATGTAAATGGTGGGCTCAAGGATAGAGGAACCGTTCATAGTTTGGCAGATAGATATATATATATATATGTATAGGTATTCTCCATAGGCAAACACAAAATTAAAGGCACACATATATATAGAGTCAACAATAGTTGGTCACTTGTAATCCTATTCCTTTCCACCATATATATTTCCTACTCTATTATTTATCCCTTAATTATATTATTATTATTATTATTATTGCTATGCCATTCCTCCTCCTCCTCCTCATAGCCTAACCGTCCTAATCTCCTTCTTGGTTTTTACTGCTCAATGAGTCACCACCATAGAAAACCAAGCCACGTAATTTACTACTCAACTAGTCGTTACATTTTTTGCTTTTTTTTTTAATTATTTAGAAGGGTAAAAACTAACCGCTGAAGTTACAAACGGAATTAAATCTGCGACTTCCCACTTATAGGCAGCTTTCGGGTTAGTAAATACTAAGCCTATCTTCGCCCCTCTCTCTTGCTGTGCTCAGTTAAAAGGAAAACGGTAATCCGTTTTCATTTTCTTTGGTCAACCAAAACGGTAATCCGTTACCTCAACGTATAATCAGTTATGCTCAGAAATTTGAAATCTGAAACTAAGCACAAGGAAATCGCCACATTCACATGAATTTAGCTCTTTCGTAATCATACATACATAGATTTCCACAAATATGATCGTTAAAACATATGACAGAGAAAACCATGTGGTGATCATGTACATGTGTGAGTGTGAGTAGTAAGTTGAGTTTAGTTTAATTACCTCCATTGAGCCAGAGAACAAGAGGCTTGGTGTTAGGGGAAGTGCAAGCCTCCGTCAACCAGTAAAACAGAGCTCGGCCGTGCTCTTCGTTGACGGTGACATAGCCGGAGAATTGAGAAAACGGGACTTCCGGCTGCCCGGGGAGGGCCGAGATTCGATCGTCCTCTTGCTCTTTGGGAACACCACCGGAATACGACGACGAAGCTGAAACCTTGTACAGGCCCAGCATCAACAACAACAACCAGAGATTTAGAACTTGGATTTTCAATGCCATTAATAGCAATGTTCAAAACCTCAGTCACTTAATGCATATAATATAAACAACACAGGTTGCGAAGAGAAAATAGTTTTTTTTTTTTGGATCTGGGTTTCTCTCTCTGATGTGATACTGTGCAGAGAGAGAGAGAGAGAGAGAGAGAGAAGGGGTGGGACTATAGGGAAGAGGGAGCGAGGGTGTGTAAGTGTGTTTGTGATATTTTTGGTGTAAAGGGTGTGTTTGTATATATATTGAAGGGGGGTGTGAGGATGTTGATACCTCAATTATACGTTACTCTTATTCAGTGTTTGGAATAATTTAATGTTTAGTCCTAGTTTGGAATAGCTTATTTTTAAATAATAAATGTTTATAAATTGTGATTCACGGTATACGAGGTAAGTATGTGAGAGGAGTTTTATCTCGGCTTACGTAATAAGGATTTATTCTCTAAAATTAAATTATCCCTTATTCTTGGAAAATAAGTACTTATTATGTAAGTCGAGATAAAACTCCTCTCACATACTTACCTCTTATACCATGAATCACGATTTATAAATATCTACTACCTAAAAATGAATTATCTCAAACGAACACATAATACCAAGAGGGTCTGACTGGTATTTCCCCATTACTCTACACACAACTGCTTGCAAGTTGGCTTTTTCCCTGTGGACAGAGAGAAATGGTCCTACATGCGCGTATTCAAACTTCATATCACAATCCCATGACCATCATAGATTTTAACAAACTTATTCTTATTTTGATTCTATTTATAAGTCTATTTTATTAAAAATTTTATTCTTATTATAAATCAATTTTTAGGATATTACATATATTTTTTATTTTTTTCCCTATTAATTGTAATAAAAAAAATTTATTCATATTGACTTTTGGACCAATCATAGATAAGAGCAAAATTAGAAACTTAGCTCATAATTAATGAGTCAATTAACTCTACTTAGTATATGAATATTAGTTAATTTAGATTTATAAATAGGATCGAAGTAATATATCTTATCTATATGTCTTCATTCTCTCCACCCTTTTGTGCTACTATTAATTCAGGTCTATTTATGAGTTAGTTTTATATATAAAAAAAATTAAAATTGGAGAAGTAATGTTACAATTTTTTTTTTTTTTTTGCTTAAGGTTACAAAATTTTAATAAAGAAAAAATGTGAGATAAAAGAGTAAAAAAAATTAATTAAAAACTTTTAATTACATCTCCCCTCCCTCCCGTCATACCAAACATTAGTCTAATAATATTGATTATTGAATATCATACACTCTATACCTTTTTATAAATCCAGTTTGGAAAGAAGATTTAGTTATTATTAGAAGTTCATCTAGCAAGTAATTAGTAGGAGTGTTACAAGTTGGCCCCTATTCAATGTTGGAAAGAGAGAAAGATGAAAGAGAGGATTGAGAATACCATTTATAAATGAAGATAAAAAAAAAAAAATCAATTTATGACATATTTAATAAGTTAATTAACTTTTCTTAGTATGTGAGAATTAAATAAACTGGACCTATAAAAAGGACCACAGTGATAATTATAAAAAAAATATTATACATATGTTGTGTATGCAAATTATATATATATATATATATAGTGTGTGTATATGTATATTTATATGTCTTGTATGTATGTATGTCAAATATTCATAATTTTTTTCCTGTCACGAAAGAAGCTTTGAATGGAGTCTATTAATCTATTAATAATTACGATGATGATAATATGTCAAATATTCATAATTTTTTTCTTGTCACGAAAAAAGCTTTGAATGGACTCTATTAATCTATTAATAATTATGATGATGATGATGATAATAGTAATGGAATCTTAGTTATCTTTTAAGAAAAATATTTGATAATTTTTTTTGGCCAGAAATATTTGCAAATTACATACATACATACATATATATATATAAATATATATATATATGCTAATTAACGTCCTTTATGTATGTATGTCAACTATCCAAAAAAAATTTCTCACGATAGAAGCTTTGGATGGAGTCTATTGATCTATTAAAAATATATTACGATGATGATAAAGATAATAATAATTGAATATTAGTTATTTTTTAAGAAAAATATTTGATACTTTTTTTTTTTTTGCCAGAAATATTTGATAATTATAGGCATAGGGAGTCGGCGTTGAACATAACTTTGTTGTTGGTATGCTTTTTTTTTTTTTTTTTGCCAAGTTGTTGTTGGTATGCTTGTTATAATAAGGCAGTGACGGCATTAATCTTGGAAGCATGCATGTGTATACATATATGTAGTGGCTTTTATTATATTTCAATTATTTATAAACGGTCGGTCTCATATACATGGTTGACTCGCTTAATACTTTAAATAATATGTAAATAAATAAATTATACTCCATAATTCGAAGCCATACTTTTTCAAAACGGCCACTCGTGCATTAAGTTTCAGGTTGACTTAACTTACAAACCCAAAATTTTCTTATGTACTTTAATCACTTCACATCTAATTGATTTTGAATTCTCAAACGGATTTGTAGATAATGTATAAATATATTGAGGTTGCTTCCATGTGCACTCTATAGCTTAGCAGCTATATGTGTGTTTCCTCCTCTTTAAAATATAAAGCGACTTACTAACAAACTGTTAGTTGAGATAGAAAATAATATCACTCTGTAAGAAAGAAAACATAAATTTGAATCCTGAAAAAGATATTTTTTAGAAAGGCTTTAAACTTAACATTCCCGATCCGACAAAGATCAGACTCAATTCTAAAGAAAATGACTTGGGAACGCTCTGAATTCACAAAAAAAAAATATAAAGCACCTTATAAAACATTCTTAAACCATTGTATAAGTCATTTAGAGAATAATTAATACTTATTTTCTAATTTTTTTCTTGTTGCAAAATACTAAGAGATGATTTACTCCCTTTTTGGTCCAAAATATAAATTACAATTTTTGGGACATATATGGTCAATCCTCTTTTATAAGTTACACTTCGTACAGCTTGTCCAAAAAATTAATTCACCTTTTTTTTTTTCAATTTTACTCAAACTCAATGACATATCTGTCATCTTTTTTTTTCTCACTCATTCTTTGCCACTCCCCCTCTCCATAGAAAAAAGTATATTTAGAAAATAAAATTATATTTCCTACACATTTATTGCCTTTAGCCAATTTTAATTAGCTGTTTTTATCAAGGTAGTTCAATTATTGGTAGCTTAGAGCATGTTTGTTTTAACTTTTTAGAAGTGTTTTTATGGTATTTGAATTAAAAGTATATGAAAAGAGTTTTATCTCAGCTTGCGAAAAAATGTTTTAAAAACACTTTTTTGAAGTTGCCAAACAAGCACTTGTGCTCACTCCGATCCAATTTTAACAAACATTTCTCTCTCATTCAATATAACAAGTATGAAGTTTCAAAAAGTTTTCAATTTAATAAAACAAGTTTAATGAGTTAACCATTCTTCTTTGAATCCAATGATATAGTGAAAAGTTACCCATATTTTGAATTGGATGGGGTACATATAGGACTAGAGGGGGTGATTCGAGTCCAATTTTTCAATCCACATTCTTTAATAATGGTGAAGTTGGAAAACTTTTTCAATTCAAGACAAATTTAATCAATTAACTATTTATCTTTAGTTTTGGTAATTAAGATTATTGAAAGTAACATATATATATATATATATATATATATTTTTTATGAAAGTGACTTATATTTTAAACCTCTGTGTGTGTGTGTTCAACCAGGAGGGCGGTGGGTGGGTCGGTGGGTGGGTGTGGGGGAGGGTTTTTCAATTCAAGACAAATTTAATCAATTAACTATTTGTCTTTAATTTTGGTAATTAAGATTATTGAAAGTAACATATATTTTTTTTTATGATGAAAGTGACTTATATTTTAAACCGGTAAATGTGTGTGTGTAGGGAAAACTTTTTCAATTCAAGACAAATTTAATCAATTAACTATTTGTCTTTAGTTTTGGTAATTAAGATTATTGAAAGTAACATATATTTCTTTTTATGATGAAAATGACTTATACTTTAAGGGTGTGTTTGTTTTGACGATTGGATAAGTAACTTATTTTTATTTAAACTTATGGAATCTTAAGATTGGAAAAAAGTTAGATTGGGTAAAATGATGAGTGTTTGGATTAGCGATTGGATAAGTAACTTAAAATAACTTATGTAAAAGTTAGGATGTTTGATTTGATTTTTACATAAGTGACTTTTGTATTAATTAAGAGAAAAAAATTGAAAAAATTATGAAAAATGAAAAAATGAAGGGATAATTGTGAAAAAAGTCATAATTAGCAACTTAATTGTCAATGGGACCTAGGAAGATATCTACACACGGAGGAATTTTTTCACAATTTTCTCAAAAATTAACTTTGAAAATTTGGTAATGGTAATATTTTAATAAAATTATATCAAACTCTAATTTAAATTGGTACACTCAAAAAGTCTTTTCTACTGTGCACCTCAAGCTTAAATCTTATAAATTATATTAAACTCTAATTTAAATATTAAATTCTAACTTATATTTTCACATAGCTCAAAATCTAACAAAATAAACTGATTAAAATCTCAACAATACCTCCAATAATCCAAATAAATTATTTAAACTAAATTTAATGGATAAAAACACTATATAAAAACTAATTTATGACATGTTTATAAAAAAAATTGATTATAAAATCATAAAACAACTAAATAATAAATCTAAACTGATTAAAATTAATTATTAATTATTCTCTACATTTCTATAGTTATATATTAACAAAACTCAAAACTTGCTTAAACTCTTATCACAAAGTATTCTCTAATTAGCATAAGATTACTATCTAAAAAAAGAGAAAATTATTTAGAACATTTTTCATAAAAGAAGTTTTATGATTAGAAGTGATTTTGAGTACCTTATTGATCCCCAAAAATATAAAAATACTCTTATTAATATTTTTTTTATACATATACAGGCACATAAGCTCCAATAAGCTTCATTTTGAGGCTTATGACTTTTTCCAATTTATAACTTTTTTCACCTTAAATACAATCACCGAAACAAATACCCATTTTTTATCAAAATATTGTTTAAATTCAATTGAGCACAGTTGAAGTTCGATTTTCCTTCAAAACGCCGAAATAAACACGCAGTAAATCGGTAGGTGTGCGCGCACGCGCATTGTCTCTTATTGTGGTCTTTTGGAGGGGAAATAGAAGAAAAAAAAGACATGGATAGGGGATGCTTTTTCTTGTCTTCGATCTCTTCCTATTTTGAGGCCCGAAATTGCCCGATTTATTGTTGCCGACAACACTTGATTTATGTGATGGTTTGGAGTTTGTTTCATTTATATAAGGTCTCGTATTATGTATAGAAAAAAATTGTTTTTGGGAAAAATTTATCACTCTAATCCTATTTATAAGTCTAAATTAACTAATTCTCATAAAATAAGAAGAGTTAGTTAAGTCAATAAATATGGACTAAATTGATAGAGTTTTTTTAATTTTACCGTCACTTATAAATATGTATTTTTCACATTTTTTTGCTCTCTACATAAAATTTATTATAATTAATAGGGATAAAATTGTAATACTTTTATTTATTACTCTGAAAGTGCACTTATAATAAGAAATAATTTTTTTTCCAAATGGGACTTATAAATAAAACTAGAGTAGTACATAAATATCCAGGTTTTAAAACCCGGATCAGACCGACTGGTCCAAACAAAAAACTGGCAAACAGGTCCAATTCAGTAATTTTTAAAAACAAAATGGATTTTTTTTTTATTTTTCTTTAAAATTTCATATTAATAACCCTAAAATCTTCAATTTCTCACATGTTTGATCCCGGGTTAACTCTGATCTGACCCACTGATCCTCGACCCAATACCTCGGCCAGTCCGAATTTCAGAACCTTGATAGATATGATAACTCAACTCAATCGAAATTTATTGGGGTTTAATAATATGACTTTTGAAAACGCTGGTATTACAAAAAGCAATTGTTATAATTAATTTTCTCTTATAACGGTTCATATGACTAAAAACTATGCTCCCATGCTATGATATTTTTTTTCATAATGGTGTTCCAATAATTATGTGTGTGTGTGTGTGTGTATCGAATTAAAATTGGTTAACCTCATTAAAAATTTGTTGAGTATATATTTTAATTTTTTTCAGAATTAGTCTCATTTAATAAAAGATTATTAAATTAATGTACATACTTCTAACCTCATTTCAAACAAAGGGCATTTTGAGTTAAAAAACATTAATGACTCTAATAATTTTCACAGCATCTTATATTAATAACCAATTAAGCAAATTAAGCTCTTTTAGAATAACTCTTATAAAACCAATAAGCTTTTTATTGAAGTAGCAAGCGGCCTTACTTTTATAAAAATAAGAATATAAGTTTTAAATGTCTTCGTTTGAGTTGTATAAATTGTGCAACTAAGAAAAATGCGAGTTGATTACATTTTTTTAGAAAATGTATAATGATGCAAGTGATATAGTGGCTTTTCACTAAATGTAAGGTAGGGATTTTTTTCCCCGTTTTAATTCATGGGCAGATGATATTTATATTGTCCCTAAACACTTGGACTTACTTAATTACAAAGTGGCCCTTCATGAATTAGCATATTCATTCAAAATCATAAAATGAAATACTTCTCTTTCCAATTTTTAAAATAATTTATTGCTATAATGTTTTGGGAGAATTACACTCATATCCTAAAAAAGAAGATAAATAAAGAAATGGTCTCTTAAAATTGTAAAATAAAAAAATGGTTCCATTAACAATTCCAGGAGCAGGTCATTGACAACTCCAGAAGTTTGTATTAACAGCTTTATCAGACTTTTTTTTTATTTTACAATTTTAAAGGATTATTTTTTCATTTCTCTTGTTTCTTGGGACCTGAGTGTAATTCTCTCTAATAATTTCCTTGAAGACACTGTCAAAATTTACATGACCCTAAAATCAAATCAATAACTTCAATTAGTAAGGTCGATGGTAATCTCTAACTTGTACATAACGAGCTAGTTTAATAAGATTATTGCTGCAAATTAATGTAGTTTAGAGCAGAAATGCCCTATAAATAATTAAAAAAAGGTGATTGAAAAGATTAGTTAGCCACCCAATACGGAATACCTGATCTCATTGTCATTTTCAAACATTCAATAGAAAGTGGTTAGTATTTGTTTGCCAAATTACACGTCATTCAATCAATTATTTTATACGACTCGAGTGCCTTCCCCCTATTTATTTATTTTTACACATTCAAAATTTGAAAATGAATATCCTAAATTTTTAAATTTTATAAAAAATAATTTTTTGATAAATGTCATAAAAATAATATTGATCGTTTGTAATAATATAATGAATTTCACTAAATCATAACAATGACTATATATTATAATTGGATCCAAGACACAAACCCTAACCATTAATAATTTAATACTAGTGATTATTAGAACATTTAATTAAGTGTAAATTTGGTGATGGAAAATTGGTAACCATTATATTGATAATGCTCAAGTCATTAAAATAATAATTTCACATTTCGAGGGATTCATTATCGTATAATGTATACATTGGCGTGAGTGACTAATGAGAGATTATTAATATAAATATAACAACTAATTAGGGCCCCAATGAGCGTAACTAATTTATTATGCTTTCATAATTTATCTAAATTAGTTATATAGTTTTTACATTAAGAGTTAGGAAGTCTGTGTATATAGATCTACTGAGTACAACTAGAGTTAGAATATTACGAGTTTAGCACATTGTGGTTACATAGGTTTGGGTTCTCTTCTTTTCTTCTCAAAATCTCATATCTATTCTTAGAGTTTAAAAAAATGGATAGTTCATAGTTGATTCATAATGTTTTTTTTATTATTATCATTTGGTATCTAGTTCGGGTATCCGGGAGACGAACTCAAGATCTAGAAAAATATTGTAGGGCCTTACACGGTTAAACCAACTCCATATAAATAGTTGAAATATAATGTTCTACTCCTATAAAATTGTTATTATAAACATAAATAAATATATTTAAGCTATTAAAACATTTATAATAATTATATAAAATATTAAATCTAAATTATCTATTTTTCAATCTCAAAATCGAAATGAGATTTTGAGAAGAAAAGGGGAAAAAAAACAAAAAAACAGGCAAAAGGAGAGGATGCATATGTAGAAGAGGAATCAATATCTGTACTGCACATGATTTGCTCACTTTATGCCGTTTCTTATACTGTTTCCATGTGCCTGCATTGCTCCCTACAAACTACAAATTAACAATCTTAATTTCAATAAAAAACACACATGACTTCTATTGTTTCCTAACTTTTTGTCTCCTAAATCTTATATATATATATATTGTCATGTCTTTTTCATTAGGTCATAAAGTAATAGTAGTAGTGTAGTGAATCAGAAATTTTGTAGGTCGTCTAATTTGGTCTGTGAAAATACCAGAAAAAATTAAGATGATTAGTATGACATTTTAATTTTCAGTGTTATAAAAGACTTACGTACGTATCCGAAAGCTATAAGTCATGTGTGTGTGTGTGTGTGTTTCCAATATATGGGATTTAGGTCTTGTGTTTTGTTATGTATTTAAAGAGTGTCGTTAATTCTCTAAAAGAAAAGAAAAAGGAGATTAGTGATGGAAATTCCATCACTAATACTATTTGTGACGGAATTGTTTTGTTAATATGATTAGCGACAAAAAAATATTTTTGGTGATTAATGATATCCAATATATGAATTATACATTGATCAGTTCTAAATATAAAACTCACTTTATAGTTTAAATTGAATTAGAGAGTGAGTCTTATATTTAGGAATGGAGAATATTTTTTTCATTAAAAATAATAAGTTTTTAAATTTTTTTATTAAATTTATAAAAAATATTAATTAAAATATGAACTATATATACAAATTATATTAAATCTGAATGGTTCAAAAAATTGCACCAGACGTCTTTACTCCAAATGTGCTTGAGATCCAGATTTGTTGCTCTCCACCAAGTGTTATTATATTATTAGAGGAAGAGAGTTGAGGATGTATAAATGTGATGAAAATATTCCATATGTATGGATTTTTAAATTTTAAAGGGCTTAATTATATTCTACGAATAATGAATTAAGGTATATATATATATAATAGTTATTCGCTGAATTAATGTCGTGCGTCAGAAGAAGAAACCATGTTTTGTTGCTGTGTGCCAGAAGGAAGCTTCATGCTCACAGCTTCATAATATTGTTAGAAATTGTTCTTTTATTAGTCTCATTTTACTCTAGGATTAATATTATTATTAGTGCTTAAAATTTAATCGGTTTTGATCATATGATTTCAAATTATATTTACTTTTTAGTCAATATAGCTTTAGTTTTATAATTAAGGACTTAGTATAAGTATAGCAGCCGTTAAATATATGGACCAAAGCTAAAAATCATTAAAAATGGAAACAATAAAATCTAAACTCGCAAGTACTAAGGTCAAAATTAATTAAAAGTATAGGATTATAACCAAAAGTATGAAATTTTCCCTCTTCTCCTCTGAATTTTGATTTTCAGATACCAAATCTCTCCCCTATCCTACCCTCCAGAGCTCCAACCCAACCAAACAGACCCTTATTTTCCACACATATTTTTTCAAAAAGTTTTTAAAATTATCCTTTTAAAATTTTGGTGGTAACGCTTTTTTATTTAATTTTCTTTTCAGAAAGTAGAGATATAGACACGAGACTCATATAAGAGAGGATTAATATATGTTGAAAATACATGGTGTTGAATAAATAGAAAACATGAACAGACACTCTTAAAAACTAAAACTTAACACATATTTAATCCATATTTTTTGCAATAAAATAATATTGCGCAAAACTACAGGAAAAAAGAAAAGTACAGAAAAAAGGATCATATGCCTTTTCATTTCACGTCACATTTGTAAAGTTGTGGAACCCGGACCGGACCGGTTGGTTCGGCCCGGAAACCTGCAAACCAGTCGGTAGACTGATCCGATTCTCGGTCCGGTCTGGGTTCCAATTTTAAATTTTTTTAAAATTTTTTCTTTAGAATTTTATACTATAAGTCTAAAATCTTCAATTTTTCACCAGTTTGGTCCCGGTTCAGTATTCCGACCGGTTCGATACCCGGTCCGGGTTTTAATACCTTGCTTATTTGAGGAAAAGCCCAAAAAAAAAAAACATGATGAGATATTTTAAATTTTAAATTTTTTGCCCTTGTATCTTTACCTTAATTTCTGGCAATCTAATTAAATAAAAATCGAGGGGCAGGTTCTTTTTTCTGCTTCCAAGATATATCTAATATATTTTGGATCTTGCATTGGTGATTATCGTTGAGATGGCATTAAGCGACATGGTTATCTTATTTTATAATGAATTGAATTATGAATATATTAGAAGGCGTTAATCCCTCACAATATAACAAACTGATATTTAAATCTTTTTTAAGAGAGATGTAGTCTACATTTAGTGTCTGATCGTGTCTTAAATAAGATTACCTCTAAGTGCTTGTTTGAGATAGTTTATTTTTGACTTATAAGTGCTTATAAATTGTGATTTACAGTATACGAAGTAACTATGTGAAATGAGTTTTATTCCAACTTACGTAATAAATATTTATTGCCCAAAAATAAACTATCCCAAACTCCCTCTAAGATATGGATATATGTGTGCAAGATAAAAATTGATGCTCGGTTGCTTACCATATACTCCATATAGTTCTAAGTATAAGATTTAGTTTATAAGTGAATTTTGGTCTTAAATACATTTTTTATCATAACTCTTAAATTAGTTACTTTTCTCAGATTAATTTACTTGATAAATAATCTAATGATATACAAAAATAGTTTAAAAAGATCATGTAACATATGTTACAATTAAGTAATGTATTTATTTTTTTTAATTCTTTCTAATTAAATAAATATATTTTATATTTAGAATCAGAGAAGTATGTGACATTTTTAAATGTAAATATGGTATTACAAGATGATAAAATTATTTTGCCTAATTTAATCCAATAATGCCTAAAGTCTCACTTTATAATGTACTTTTCTTAATCAATTGTCAAATTCTAATTCTATCCTTTCAAAAAAGGTGAACTCAGGATTTGACTCGTGATTAACACTTTTTAAATGGTTGATGTAATATTTGGCTTTATTTATTTTAATTAATAGTATTTGTCTTTGATTGAACTCCTCTCCAATGTTAATATTCAAAGTTGATAATCATCAATTTGAATTTAAATTAGTCTAAAAGAAATATAGCAGAAACGATAATACTCAGGAAAAAAAAAAAGAGTAGGACCGACAAAGAAAATAAAAAAAATAATCATGTTTTACTTTTATATCCACTAAAAAATATTTATATACACATACACAAACAAAGAGATAGGTTGCCTTAATAAATAAAAAAAATATTTTATGATAATTTCACTGAATGAAATAAATTAATATAGAGGTTGAATCAACCCTTAAGACAAGAATGTTACACCAAAACATATCATACCAAATCATATAAAATTTTAATTACATTAATATAGCTAATAATTTTGAGCTCTCGCACACACATATATAATTATATACTCATCTAGTTCCGTTTATAAGGTAGAGTTAGATATTATTTTTTTATCTTTAATATAAGTCATCTTGTGAAATGTATTATAAATGTATAATTTTACCCCTCCCTAATATTTTTTTAAAGCATAGACTATTATTTTCTTTAACTTTCATTATGGTGTGTGTATGTGTATAGGGAAAATGATAAAAAATACCATTTGAACTTCAAAATCCTAAATTAGTGATTTTCTACTAAAAGACTTGTCAATTGCTACGCAAGTGTAATTAATACCTATACTCTTATAGTTAATAAGATTAATTTGTGATTTTGAAGTTTAAGTGATATTTTCTTATTTTTTGCTCATATATTAAATGGGAGTATTAAGTTGGAAACATATTAGATTTTAAAATGGTTAATGAAATTTGAGATTTTTGGTTTCAGTAAAATAGGTTGGAATTGAAGATGCCTTATAAATATCATTATATTGTATATATTACACTCTATTAATTCTTATATTGGTCTCAAACTGCATTATTTTTTTGTTGATGAATTTTAGTATATTATTCACCAACTCTTGTAGAACTCTCATAGTTAATAACTAGGTAGAAAATGCAAACAGTACAAACAAACAGAGGTGAGGAAAAAAGGAACAAAAATCAAATTGATAAGAGAGAATTCTTTAAAAAGAATTTAGAAATTGTAAAATTTTAAATCAGGTTTCTTATTGAGAATTGATTAGAAAATGTCAAAATTTAATAAATAATTTCCAACTTATTTTTTAAGAAAGACATGATTTAAAATTTTAAAATTTTAAAATTCTTTTTCTAGAATTTTCCCCATTGATAATGTATAGTTCAAAATTTTTTCTTGACAAAAACCTTAAAATATTATGTCACCATCTTTGAATATGTCACCATCTCCGAAGGTGGGATTATCAAGTCCCACATCGGTGGTTGTGTGTGTGTGTTGTGTGGTATATAAGTAAGTTTCCCGCCATTCAGCTTGCCGACCGCGTTAGTCGGTTTTGTTATTGGGTATTGACAAAAAAAACCATACGTTCGCATGTGTGTGACCTTATACCGTAGTGGGACCAGATTGCCTCGGCATGGGTCGCGCTTGGTGGTCCCTCCGAAGGTGGGATTATGAAGTCCCACATCGGTGGTTGTGTGTGTGTGTTGTGTGGTATATAAGTTTCCCGCCCTTCAGCTTGCCGACCGCGTTAGTCGGTTTTGTTGTTGGGTATTGACCAAAAAAAATATGACGAAACATCGTTGATTACTCATTTGGTTTGACTGAATTAATGTAAGGATTATTACGTGTAACTATAGTGCCAATAACGCCATTAATTGGGACGTGAGGTCAATTAATGAATAGGACCCTATAAAACAATAAATAAAAATAAATAATAATATGAATATTTGTGGATAAGATAAATAAAAACAAAATGGATGATATTTTGGGCTATTGGCCTAGGAAAAATTGTGAAAAGAATCTCTCATTAGCAATTCATTTGTCAAATGGGATATTCTCTTACAGATTATCTTCCGTGTGTGTAGAATATTTTTTCTAATGTGCAGATGATTTTTCTTATATGTAAAATTCTTTTCTATACACGTGTAAAAAATTTTCCTTTATGTGCAGATATCTTCCTTCCATATGCAGATATTTTCCCATATCTCATTTAACAATTAAGTTATTAATAAAATCTTTTTTCACAATTCTCTCATTATCCTATACTGTCAATATATTGGCCTATATATATACTCTCTCTCTCTCTCTCTCTCTCTGCCATTTATTGGCCAATATATTATAATCTCACTAGTATGATAAGGATGTGGATGGGACCTATTACTGAATTCATTAATAATAAATGAAGCTCCAAAATCATCTAGTAGTCATGTTAAATCCATTGATTGTTTCCTTAGATTTTGGATTAACATTCCACTTCTAATTAATTTAGGAGAAAATATCTGGAAAATCACCCATGGTAAAATTTATGGTCTAAGAATATTTGAAATATGTTAATAGACTTAGTGTGTGTTTGAAATAGTGATAGAAATGCTTAAAAGCAGCTTTTCAATCGTGATTTATGGTATACAAAGTAAGTATATGAGATGAGTTTTATCCCAATTTACGTAAAAAACAACTTAGGTGCAATATATTTTTAGCGAAAGCAACTCTTTTTTCACTGGCAAAAAAACATAAACTCTTTTTTCAACCATATGCAGCATATTTTTAATTATGTGTGAAACAACATGCATTTGCATGTATATAAAGATATGATTCTCACAGTTTAAAAAAATTACATCGTTGATAAAGAGTCGCATCATCCGCATGCGCGCCTTATCTTATATTTGATGGGGATTCAATTCTATTCTTTGAATTTACTCCAGAAGACCATCGGCAAATTAAAACACTGACTTGTTCTGAGCCCATATATATGTGACTCGTCATGATGAAAGATTACGTAAGCAAGAATGAGGAGTTCAAATAATAGAAAAATTAGGGATACACACAAACTCCCTCCCTCCTCCGCTTCACAATATATCACAATATATATGATACTTTAATTATATCACGGAAAATAAAAAATGATTAAATTATTTAATGTATTTTAAAATATATTATTTTTATTTTAAAAATGTGTTTAGTTATATTGAGAGTGTTATTTTAGAGAGAATGATGGATATAATGAGTGGGACAAAGTTAGAATGTGAGTATTAATTATAGAGACAAAATAGAAAAAATAATATTAATTAAATAGGAAGTGACTTATACTGTGGACCATGTATTTTTTTATAGAAGTGTCTTATTATGACCGGAGAAAGTATATATATATATCTTAGATCTTGGATAAGCAATTTATGTGATTTATCATAAATGACAAAGCCAAGGTTTATAAGCAATTTATCTATTGAAGCTGTTTCATGAAAAATTAATCTTTCATCCCAGGCTTCAAGGTTATCTCATTGGTAAATGAGAGTTTTATACACACACACACACTCCCCCCATCCTAAATAAATACGGAGTATAATATAAAAGTTAACTTTTTGAGGGATTAAAAAAGCTAAATAAGTTACTTAATCATATTATATGTTATGTATCATTAGATTATATATTAGTTTACAGGATTAAGGCATACAAATACCCATAAACTTTTCTCAAAAGTGCATATACTACCATAAACGTTTTTTGGGTGCAAAAGTAATTATGAACTTTTAAAAAGGGGGTACAAGTGACATTTCCGTTAAAACTAACTAGCGGCTGTTAACTCTAGTGTAAAAGTACCAAAATACCCCTATTTAAAAAAAGGTTAAGGGGCAAAAATACCCATAAACTTTTTTCAAAAGTGTGTCTACCACCATAACCTTTTTTTTATATAGGGGTATTTTGGTACTTTTGTACTGGAGTTAACGGCCGTTAGTTTTAACAGAAGTGTCACTTTTACCCCCTTTTAAAAGTTCATGGTTAGTTTTATTCCCAAAAAAAGTTTATGGTGGTGGATGCACTTTTGAGAAAAGTTTATGGGCATATTTGCCCATTAACCCTAGTTTATAAGTTACTCCCTTCAATTTTTAATATAAAACATAATTGACTTTTTTTTTGGAGAGATTAAGGAAACTAAGTAAATGACTTAATTATAATATATATGATGTATCATTGTATTATATATTAGTTTATAAATCACATAAATTATGTTGGTAAAAAAAAATCACATAAATCAGTTTGAAAAAAATGATAAATATAAATACTTTAAATTAATTTATTTAAATTCTTTAATTTTGACAAAAAAGTCAACTATATCTTATATTTAGGATAAGAGGTAGTAAGCAAAATAGTTTGGAAAAAAAAAGACAAATATAAATATTTTAAATTAATTTAATTGGATTCCTTAATGTCTTTAAAAAAGTCAATTCTATCTTATATTTAATATCAAAATATGTATAATATTTTACATTTATGATTATACCAAGAAAAAAGAATTACGGCCCTCTAACCTACATCTTCAAGCATTTAAAATTCATTTTTTCTAGAAAAATGTTTGGTGAAAATTGAAAAATAATACTAATATTCTTTCAATCATTTAAAATGTAAAGTATTTACTAATTTTTTTAAATGTTTATTGTTTATTTATTCAATTTTCAAAAAGTTGTTTGGATCAAGGAACTCCTCTTAGATAGCCCAAGAAAAGCCCAATATAAAACACAAGAGGTATGATACTCATGAAAGTGGGTCTTTTATGTGGCCCAAACGCCAATCCTTACATGTGATAGCGAGGCCTTGAAAAATAGGCTTCGCCACATTCTTATTAATGGAAACTCAACTATACCCTGTAGTAGTAGTAATAATAATAATAATAATAATTGTGATGAATATAATATTTGTGTGGATGTCTATATATCTCTGTTATCTAATATTATCTCAAGTATTTTTTAGTTATCTTTATTCTTATTAAATTTGCTGATGATAGATATAGATTTTATTGAGATTGTGAACCTATACTTATAAATAAAAAGCATGTATTATATAGTGGACATCTTGAATAATAAATAAGAATTACTCTCTCATTCTCTCATATCTTTCTTTTTATTTATAAAACGTAGTTAGCACGAGACTATAGCATCTTGTTTATGCTTATTGCAGGTTTGAGAAACAAGGAGATGTAAAAGCGAACGTTGATTGAATGAAGATCCAAATGCAATTTCTAATATCGAAGCAAAGGCGCTGCAGAAAATTTGGTGGTACTGCCATATATATCATAAACAATTTTCACGATGAGGATGGGTTGAGTGAAGGTCACTAACAGCAACTGCAAATCTTCGAACAACACCCAAATCTGATGATTGAGGACTACTTTGGACAGTTTGTAAACACCCTCTTGAGCACGAGGCACAGCCACCGATTCGATCGCATAGCAGCTAAGTGGTTTACAATGAATTTTACATTGGTAATGAACATCACATGCATATAAATTCAACTTGATGGCTTACACTAACTGAGTTTATTAAGCATTTTGATCGGACTTGAGAGTGTCAGGTTGAAAAGACACCTAAAGATTCATCCGTTATTTGTGCCTGCATTGACGGCTCTATTGGCTTATGACATGACATGGTAAGATTTTTATAATTTATTTAGAGGGAATGATGACCTTACAATTTCTAGAACAATCTTCTATGTTCATGATAATCAATATCTAACTAAAACTAAGGTACGTTATTATTTTTCCTCCTAATTAATTTATCTACTTTGATAATAGATTTTTTATTGCAAATTTGATTCTCTCTTGTATATAGAGGATGGATAAGGTTAGTTTAAATCTTCTTCTCTAGAATGTATGTACTTAGATATCATATAGCATGTATGGTTCTGTCTTTGGGATTTGATTGTTCTACATAAGTTATCTTTTTATTTTGATTTCTTATTTTGATATAATATAGCCAGAAGCCACATTCATTTGATTCTTTATTATATAGCCAGAAGTCATAGACTTTTTCCTATTCTATTTTATTGAATGGCTAGAAGCCTTACAATTTTATCTTGAGGATAAAATGCCAGAAGTCATATAACTTTTAATCTTCTATCTTATTGTATGACCAAAAAACATACAATTTTTATTTATTCTGAAGATAAATGGCCAGAAGCCATGTAAATTTAATTTCTCATATTGGGCTTAATTGGCTCAAACCATGAGAATTAGTTAGCCTGAAGCCACGAGAACTAAATGGCCTGAAGCCATAAAGTTTTAATTTTAAAGTAAGATCTTCCTCCTTTATCTATCATGAGATTAAATGACTGTATGTTTATGATATCCCGTTTGGATATTTATTAATACTATAATTTCAAGTCTAGCACCCATTATATTCTTGATCCCGTAATCAGATAGCCAGGCGCCCCATCTCTTGTAATAATGGTTCTTTGTTAAAGTCTACTTTATAGTTGAAATCATGGCATGGGAAGGAAAATCATGGCTCTATGATTAAAGTCTAGAAAGCTTATGAATAAAATATCAAATGACATAAAAGAGCTTCGTAACTTTGAAAAATATTTGTATATATAGTGTCCTGAAGACTAATTACTCATAGAGAATTATGCCACTTAAAAGTAATAGTCTTGAAGACTAATTAGCATATTTACTTTTGCTCTGATCATGTTAAAAGAATTATTCAACTCATGAGCCTCTACTGAATCTATATAAGGCAATGACTATTTGAAAGCTATAAATAATATAGCCTAGAAGGCCAATGGTTAAAATATGTTATATTACGAGAAGCTCTTGAGTAAAATGAAAGATGCCTTTCTATGTTTGTTGATGAGATCCTTATACATCACATACCTTTTATTAGATATTTACTTATTTAAGAATAATAGATTTATTCTTATATTTGTGATCATTTGATATCAATTGACTTTATGTGTTGGAAAACGTTGGAGCATAACATTAATAAGGTATGTTATATTTGTCCTCACATTCCCCTCAATTGTTTTTTATTTCAGTTTATCATATATCATTGTAGTATGATCTCTATGTAGTTTGATTTTGTCCTTATGAATCTCTTCAAATTTCTGTTGTATTTATTAATTTAGTAAATAGCTTTTGGGATGTTATAGAATACATATATAATAGGGGTAATGTTTTCCATAAATAGATGTTGAATATGTTAAGAAAATAGTTCCTAAAGAACTATGTGGCAACTCTTGGAGAGCTTAATGTAACAAGACAGAAATATTATTAATATAGTTCCTAAAGAATTAATGACAAAGTTGATATAGTTCTTAAATAACTAATATAGGAATATGAAAAATTTGTTTGTATAACTCACACTTGAGGGGAAGATTGTTGGAATATAAGTGTGAGTAATGTTGGATAAAGATTTCAATTCTGTTGTATGTATTTCGTTTTTAATTATGTTTTTCTTTATTTTTCATGTCTGTTTTAATAAATAATGCGTCTCTTGAAGATTTATGTCTCAACGACTCACACCATCCTCATAAACGAAAAATAATTTTCTTACTTGGTAATGAAGTCAATGTTTAGATTATGTCCATAAGTATAAATCTGATTAAAGGTTTTGGAAGAGCTAATATATTGTTTCTTGGGAAAACATATGTTGTTGTAAATTAGAAGTTTACTAATATAAACAAGAAGTTTACAAATACTAAAGCAAACCAGATGTTTGTCAATACAAACTAGCAGTTTGCCAATGTAAGCTGGAAGTTTACTGATGAATTAAATATTTGGCATGACCGGTTAGATCATCTTGAGTCAATCATGATGCAAAAAATAACTGAGAATTCATGTGGACATACCTTGAAACATAAAAAATACCACTATCCCATGATTTCTCATGTACTACATGTTCCAATGGAAATTTAATCATTCAACCCCTACCCAGCAAAATAGAAAGTAAGTTTCTCACTTTTCTAGAACAGATACAAGGAGATATTTATGGGCCGATACACCCACCATACAGACTATGTAGTTACCATATGATTTTAATTGATGTATCAGCTAAATGGTCGCATGTTTACTTATTATCTTCTCGCAGCATGGCGTTTGCAAGATTTCTTGCTTATTTGATTAGATTAATTAAGAACGTGTTACCTTAATTATTTTATCAAGAAAATACGTCTTGATAATGCATGTGAATTTAGTTCGCCATCTTTCAATGAATATTATATGTCCCTTGGAATTAATAGTGAACATCATGTAGCTTATGCTCATATGCAAAATGAACTTGCAGAATTATTAGTTAAACAGTTGCAATTAATTGCAAAACCTTGACTTATAAGATCTAATCTCCCAAAATTTTGTTTAGGGCCATGCCATTTTTTATGCAGCAATGTTAATTCTCTTTAGGTGAACAAGTTATCTAAAGGTTCCCCCTTAAAAATGATTTTTGGTCAGGAATCCAATATTTCCCATCTATGGATTTTTGGGTGTACAGTATATATGCCAATAGCACTACCACAATGCACCAAAATGGGTCCTCAAAGGAGGATGAGAGTCTATGCTGTGTATGAATCTCCTTTGATCATAAAATATGATTTATTTATGGCTGGATTTGCTAATTGTCATTTTGATGAATTAGTTTTCCCAACATTAAGGGGAGAAAGTAAGCAGTTGGGTAAAGAGATTAGCTGAAATGAATTATCTTAGCTCATTTTAATCCTCATATAAAATAGTATGCACTAGAAGTTTAAAGGGTAATTCACTTGCAGAATTTAGCTAATCAAATGCTCGAAGCATTTACTAACCCAAAGAAAGTGACAAAATCACATGTCCCAGCTGCTAATGTTCTTATCAGAATTGATGTCCTCAAAGGAAAACCTATTTTAAATGAATCTAAAGCATGCTTGAAGGGTGGATGACCCATCGATTCCAAAGATAAAAATCTTCAAAAGACAAAAGGAGATAAGAATATAGATGGTCAGGTAGAGAATAATTAAGAAAAGTTAGTAGCTCAAGAAGAGATATCTCCTAAAGAGTTATTAGCTTAAGAAGAGCCATCCCCTGAAGAGTTATTAGCTCCGTAAGAGCTATCTCTAGAAGTGTTGTTAACTTTAGAAGAGATATCTCTAGAAGAGAATGTCATAGTCCCAGATGAGACTAAGGTACCTGAAATATGTGAAAATAATGAGATCTCAATAAACTATTTTAAGAATAGACTCCGATGGGACTGAAATGAAGTCAACATTGACGAAATCTATGCTTATGTTATAGAATTTGATATCATGAATAATAATGAGGATAATGAGCCAAAATTCATAAGCAAGTGCTAGAAGCGCAAGTCCCTGAAGTACTTAAGGTACCATAAGCACAAGTCCCTGAAGGACTCCAATTGCCAGAAGCACAAATCCCTAAAGGACTTAAGGTGCCAGGAGTATAACTCCTTGAAGGACTCAAAGTGCCAGAAGTATCAAATGCAAGTTCTCAAGAACATTATTCAATCAAGCTAAATAAGTCCCTATGTGGCATAAAGCAATTAGGGTGCATATGGTATAATCATCTCAGTGAATATCTATTGAAAAAAGGATACAAAAAATGATTCAATATGCCCATGCATCTTTATGAAAAGATCTGGAAGTGAGTTTGCTATAATTGTTATTTATGTTGATGATATCAACAACATTGGAACTTCTAAAGAGCTTCAAAAGACAATTAATTATTGGAGAAAGAATTTAAAATAAAGAACCTCGGAAGAATTAAATTTTGTTTTTGCTTATAGATTGAGTACCTAAAAAATGAGATGTTTGTATATGAAGATGCTTTATTAAGGAAGGTCCTACAACGGTTTTACATGGATAAATCACATCCATTATGTACATCAATGGTTGTAAAGTGTTTACGAGTGGATAAAGATTTGTTTAGACCTCGAGTGATTAGTGAAGAAGGTCATGAAGAACTATTTGGTCTAGAAGTACCATATCTTAATGTTATTGGAGTACTAATGTGTCTTGCTAATCACACGAGGCCTAGTATATCATTTGCTCTTAACTTATTAGCAAGATATAGTTCTTCACCAACACAAAGACATTGGAATGGAATTAAGCATATTCTTCATTATCTTAGAGGTACAATGGATATAGGGTTATTCTACTCAAATGTACCCATTCATGAACTTGTTGGCTATGTAGATGCTGGATTTTTGTCAGAACCACATGACAGTAAATCAAAAATAGGATATTTATTCTCAATTGGTGGTACAACTACTTCATGGTGATCTACGAAGCGAACTATATCAGCTACATCATCAACCACATAGAAATTCTAGTGATGCATGAAGCAAGTCAAGAATATGTATGGTTAAGATCAACAATACATCATATACAAACCACTTGTGGTTTATCTTCTAGTACAATGATCATTACAAATCTATATGATGACAATACTGTATGCATTGCCCGACTAAAGGAAGGGTACATCAAAGGAGATAGAATGAATTATATTTCACCAAAATTCTTCTTTACTTGTGACCTTCAAAATGATGGTGAAATAAATATCTAGTAGATCCATTCTAGTGAAAATCTAGCAGATTTATTCACCAAATTTCTTCCAGGTGCAATATTTGAAGCATATTTCTCCGAAATTCTTTTTTACTCGTGACCTTTAAAAGGATGGTAAAATAGATATCTAGCAGATCCGTTCCAGTAAAAATCTAGCAGATTTATTCACCAAGTTTCTTCCAGGTACAATATTTAAAAAGCTTGTCCATGACATCGATTTTTGCAAACTTAGAGATCTCTACTGACGTCGTCAAGAGGGGAAGTGTATACACGTTGTACTCTTTTTCTCTTATCTAAGTTTTGTCCCACTGGGCTTTCCTAAAAAGTTTTTTAATAAGGTAGTACTGGACAGTGTATCAATGATGATGTACTCTTCTTCGACTAGGTTTTTGTCCCACCAGATTTTGCCTAGTTAAAGTTTTTAATGAGGCATATTCATATATAATGAATATCCAAGGGGGAGTCTTATGAATATAATATTTGTGTGGGTGTCCATATATCTCTATCATATAATATTATCTTTAGTATTTTATAGTTATTTTTATTTTCATTAAATCTGTTGATGATATATATAGATTCCATTCAGATTGTAAACCTATGCATATAAATACTCCCTTCGGTTCTATTTATAAGCAATTATCCTCTTGATTGGGCAAAACGAATGGATAGTTAAAAACAATAAGTGTGTTAAAAATGCCATATTTTTTCCATATATGCCCCTATTTTTGAAAAGAGTATAGGAGAGAGAATGAATAAAAAGTATGAGAGATAACTTTTATTATGCGTGATAATTAATTATAAATATATGTATTTAATAAGGGTAAAATAGGAAAAAAAGCATACATTTTCAGACACAAAGTGAAAGTTGCTTCTAAAAAGGACCAGGTCCATGAGAGAAAAAGTTGCTTATAAATAGGACCGGAGGGAGTAGAAGGCATGAATTATGTACTTGGTACCTTGAATAGTGAATAAGAATGAGTGAGCAAATCTTAACCGAAACCAAAGATCGAACCAAATCGAATGAATTTTGGTTTTTCGGTTTTTGGTTTTTAGTTGGTTTATAAAATAGGCATATTTCTGTTTTCAATTTTTGGTGCAGTTTTTGTGAAATTATTTCGGTTTTAACCGAATAACTAAAGTTCTACTAAAACGTCATCATTTTATATATTTTTTTAGCTTTCAATATTTACCTTTGACAATGGACCCAAGCCTAACGTCCCAACCTAATACCCAACTTTGAGGAAAAAAAAAAAAAATCCAATACCCTTACTCACTCCTCTGTTCAGTCGCCAGTCAGTCAGTTCAGTAGTCTGAGTTTGACTGTCTCCTTAGTCCTCACTACTCAGACTCTCACTCTCGTGTTTCAAAGCCTTAGCCTAAGAAATGAGAAAACCCTAGCCCTCCCAACTTATTTCTTACTCAGAGACTCTCACTCTCATCTCCCTGCGACTCTGCCTCTCAAATTCTTACTCTCGTTTCGTCTTTTATCTCTCTGCCTTTGAGTCTCAGAGTCCCGACTCATCTCAGTCGAAAGCAAAGGGTAAACCATGTCGTCTTCGCCTCGTCACTCTCACTTCACCCTTTCTGCCGACGATACCTCTCACATCCTCACTTCATAGTGCTAATTAGCCATCTCAGTTGAAAGCCTTGCTTGATCTGCCTTCTCAGCCTCCTCACTCTCACTTCGGCATTTCTGTCGAGTGTCGACTAAGAACTCTCCGCCTCCTCAGTCCAGTCGGTCAGTTCAGTTCTCAGCCAGAAGTAAAGCTTGATTTGCCATCTCAGCCTCCTCTCTCACTTTGGTGAGTTGATTCACTTCACTCGGCACTTTATTTTCATGATTTAATCATAAGTAGAGCTCGGTCTCACACTCTCACTTGAGTGAATCAAGCTCTTTTACAAAAAATCTCTCCTTTCATGCAAAAAATGTCTCCTTTTATATGAAAAATGTCTCCTTTCTTACAAAATTATGTTTCACTATCTTGTATTTTAGGTTTAGCTTTCTGATGTGGGGGTTTTCATTTTTTGTTTTTTTAAGAATACAAGAGGGCAATGCCGACAAGCAATGATTTAAATTTTAAGAATACAAAACCATTGCGATGATTGGTGAATCTTCGTATGAAGCTGCATTGACTAGCATTATGATGTGCACCTCTTGTGAATTGCAAATCTGTATTAACCCTAGCAATATTACTTCTAATACAGAACACAAATTAAAACATTTTATTTGCAAATGGCCAATTATTATTAGTTAGATTGGGGGCTAGGATAACTTCTAGTCTCAGTAATATACTAGTTTAGAGTTGCCTAATTCATGGTGAAAACATTGACGTGAGTGACTCATCCACAATTTGTAAAAACAAGTATGGCAGTTGTCAAATATCAAATCCCAATTATAGTAGGAATAAGTTACTTAACCTGATTCAATTTGTTGTATGCTACCATAAAGCTGAACAACTTTTGATGTGCAAAATCATCAGGTCATCACTTAGTTGTCATGTTTTATTCATTCTAACTAATGTGAAGGATCACATTGCCTAATATCAATAGTTCAGAACATTGTATCAGTTATTAGAAATTTCAGAGTTTTTAGAATATCATTACAAAGATTTATTTGTACTTGAAGGTTTGTGCAATCAATTGCCACTTGTGTACCCATCCTTTGTGTTTTGCTTTTAGTTATCTTTATCTTGTTTTCATTAATCCTGGAAGATTGATATATTTTCTTTACTGTATTTGTTCTTTACTTGTAATAGAAATCAATATTAACAAACTTAACTCTTATTTCAGAAAGGGTTAAAAAAAATTACTTCTTGAACCTTGCAAGCATTTTAATGTATCTTCAACTTCCAACTCAGAACTATTTACCTGGACAGATGTTGTGACATCAAATGAATGGATAATTTGTTCACCTAACTTGGTCTTAATATGATATAAAAGCATAAGGTTTTGTCAAAGAATGGTGTCTTTTGCACATTTTTGTGAATATGTGACATTGTGATTCTATGATTATGTTATTTTGGTTTTTTTGTGAATCATATTTTTTTTGTTCTAAATTGAATGGGATGTCTTTTGCAGGTTAAATTATGGCTGACCAAACTACTAATCAAGCAACTGTTGGGGATGGTGCAAATCAGAGAAATGAGCCTTCAGCAGTTGTCACTGGAAAAAAGAAAGCTATGAAGAAAAGATCAAAAGTGTGGGACCACTTCGCCAAATATGTTAATGATGTTGGTGAGATAAGAGGTAAGTGCAATATGTGGAAAGGATCTTGCTGCTGATCCAAAATCTAATGGAACCACTGCACTAAATAATCATATCATAAACCGCTGCTGATCCATGATTATTGGCCAACTTATAAGTCTGATAGAAAATGGCGTTAATTATTGGTCAACTTACAAGACTTGTATGATGCTTTTTTGTTGATATTGCTGTCAAACATTGCTGTCTGTCAAACTTGCTAACTTCTGATGCAATAGATCATTTCCTTATATAAATATGATAGTTTACAACAGTCCTTGAATTGTAATAAGATCTTTTCTATTTTAGATTTTTTGTTTACGGTTTGTTTCTTAATTGTTAAAACTTTAGGTGTTTTGTGTTGGCAAAAAGGCCCAAAACGTGGATAGGTTTGAACCAAAAAGCCCTTATTTTTAGATTTTTTGGATTTGACAGGCTTAAACCAAAAAGGCCCAAAATGTGGTCTAAACACCGAAAAACTGAACCGAACTATTTCAGTTATTCGGTGTTCGGTTTTTTAGTCATTTCAATTTCGGTTCGGTTGTGAAAATAAGAATTCTTTGGTTTTTCAGTTTTAACCGAACACCGCATTGAAAAACTGTTTGCACAACCCTAATAAGAATTACTCTCTCCTCCTTTTCTCATATTCTCTCTTATCTTTCTCTTTGTTTACAATAACGACAACAATATTGGTTGATCTAGTTAATAAGAAGTTGACTTATAACTAAAAAAGTAATGAGTTTAAATCCCACTGTTAATATGAAGATTTTATTGGTGGCATGATATGTAATATCTGTAATCGCTCTTTGAACCTGGAGGCATACTCTTGCCCTAGTGAGCCCCGAGATTCAACTTACATAAACTTTCATGTCTAAAAAAACTGAGTCCTGAGATTCAACTTGCATAAACTTTCATGTCTTAAAAACCTATGTCCCATGATTGTTAACATTGAAATATCACTAAATTTGAAAAAACGATTGGCAGAGTTTCTCTTTATAAGTTATGCCATGGCAGTAAGAAAATACTTGATCAACTAAATTAGCAGATAGCATCTTTTGGCATTCCTAAACATTTCTTATGCAGTTTTCAAGCATGCCTAAAGAATTAGACCTAAAGCATTATTTACTTAATGTCAATCTTAATAAAATTTTGATGTAAAGTGCCATATGAAATCTTGGCTTCTCTTCCTAGAAAATATTAAGAAGAACAATGGAGACAAAAAAAAAAGTGCTAGTAGCATAAGAAAAAGCAACATCTCAAGAACCTATTTTAGCATGCAAAATCATTTAAAAAAAAAAGAGCAATCAGTGTGTAAAAGCAAAGGGTTTTAAGAACATCAAAGGATTTAAAAAGGATCGATTCAAGGCACAGAAATTTGGCATTTAGCATGAAGATGATATAGAAAACAATTGAGGACATGCATGATGAAGACAATATATGGTTGACTAATTAGCTAAGATGTCTCATACTATTAGTGAGAGTTATTGTTTCTTAGATAAACTACCTTTGACTTTTCATGGAACCATTGCTAATGTAGGAATAAAAAAAATCATACTTCCTAAATACATCTTATGAATTATGTAATAAAGAGTAGCTGTGGAAGACTTTACATTATAAATACCTCTCACCATGCTTAAATGATTTGAAGCCGTAATCTATATAATCATGGTCTACTATTGGAAACTAAAAGCATAGAATACAATTAGTACAAAAGGATCAGGGTCTCTTCTAACGGGAAGATGAGGCACAGTGATGGTCTGGGAATAGCCGGCACTCGTCAGGGAATCCTCAGGGAGCAAGTATGCATTTTTCATGTTATTATCTAAGATCTGGCCTATCCTATTTATAACCTCCAATCAAGGCTTGAAACATCTTACTAGCTAGATAGATAACCCTAAATCAAATCTTTATCCAAATCATGTGCGAGACAAAATCAGAAGATATTTTAAACTAATAATATTCAAAGCAATTTGATAATATTCAGAGTAACTACATAATATCTAGAATATTTAATTTGATCTAGAAAGTCCTTTAATGATCAATAAATATATCTAGATACAATCTGAATAATATTATCATATTAATAAAATATCTAACATTCTCCTACTTGTCCGCAACCTAATGTCATTTGAGCAATACTACAGGAATCATTGCGGTAAGTTCTCTTTGATCAATTACTACCTTCCATGCATCACAAGTAGTATTTATTTAATGGGTCAAAAACTTAATAAATAAATCCTGAATGTTTATTCGGTTCCAACTTATATGTTTGCTAGTATCTCATAATTTAGGTACCAAAATTAAGACAACAAACTTCAACTTGAATTTCATTACTCAATAATGCCTTATCTAGATCACTAAATGTGATTCATCCTTGATGAGGTATTTGATCATTTTGATTTCTCTAAAAGCATGCTCTTCATTAAAGGATCTGTGTCTTATGTGTTTTTGACCCATTGACTCCATAGTTATATAACTCTTAATTGGTTTGCATTAATTTAATAAATCCAAAACCCTATGATGAAATTCCTTAATTGGCAATCTTGTAACTTGCCTCTAAGAAATCAGTGACTACTCATCAATCTTATATCCCTCCATGATGCAACTTGTTTAGCGAGTGTAAAGATGTATCATAATATTAACTTTTCTATAGTTAACACATTTTATAAAACTAAACAAGCTAATTATTCTATTATATATAAAGCATGAAATTTAATGTATATTTGGCAATGTACCGTATGACTTGTACCTTTTTATTTACTATTCAAGCAAGAATATACTTGACAATCCTCCTAAAATTCCTTTGCAATGACATTGCCCATTTGTGTGCACATTTAAGCAAGCCTACACCTTGGAAATTGAATTAGAAGGAATAATATGATATTAGAGACATATAAACAATCTAATCACATTCTCATAATAATAGATGTTGGGGGAAAATCCCATCAAAATACTATTAAAATAGGCAAAGGACAAATAAGTGTGTCCAATTTGCAAAATCCTATGTCAGATTTGATGGAGGAATCTGGGGTTTCTAAATCTCTCCAAATCTTTTGAATTAACCAATACGCCCCTGATTACAATTTGAAAAAAAATATGGAATGGATGAAGTTGTGAAATAGAATATTAAAGTCATTAATTTATATTCTCAAGTCGTTAATTTATATACTGATATTGTTATTGACCTCTGAAACTTGTGCATTGACAATTATACCTACAGGGTTGTTGGTTTTTGGAAATTCTTTGAACATTGTTATTTAATGAATTTCTCCATTTTGTTGTCATATTACTCGCATGTTAACTATGATAACTGTATCCTTGGATAGATTATTAAGATTGTCTTAAATGTCCCTAGTTGGTCATCTATGCGGGAGCAGAGATGAAGTGAGACCAGTATGACTTTGATGAGGTATGAAGATATGAATCAAAGTCTTAGGCACTTGCAAGAGTATAAGGTGTTGGACCGACCCACTATGAGAAAGCTGCATGGATCAAGTCATAAGCTTGTCTCATATATAAACACGTCACAATGCCGTTCGACCTGAGATCATCATGGATTCCTACATAAGAGTTGCTAAGCTTTGACCTAGTCAAAAGTCACTTTTGATCGGGTGATGATAAAGGCTATAGTCGAACTTGGTGGTTTTCATGCAAAGGAATGTGAATGGTTAAGATGGAATTTATCCCTCATATTAGTAGAGATATTATTGGGCCCCTCGATGAGTGAGTCTGAGAAATGTATGACCATACACGGTGGAAAGGAGTTTCCATTTCTATTGTCAGACTAATTCAAGAATCAGGAAAGTAATGGTTTGGAACATGATGTTGACATTATCCATGCCTCATCCTTGGCTGAAATATCATGTGACAAAAGGGACGTGACATGGTTGTATGACAGGTTGCATCGTGTTAACAATCCTCATATGAATTGGGTAGTCGTAATGTCTTACCAGAGGCAACTTGCGACCTGTGGGTTAGAACAGTTATTGGCCCAGTGCCAACTTCGTATGGGCCTACAGGGTCGCAAACAAGAATGGTCAAATACAAGCTATAATGTCCAGGTTCATTGAATCTAACATATGTCTAAGATTCAATGAATACAATGTTTAGTCTAGGGTGGATGAATTTTATATTTATATACATATGTATACATAATATAAAATTTGTGAAAAATAAAATTAATAATATTATATATATGTATTTTTGAAATACACACACACACATATATATGATAATATTATTATATTGTATTAGTTTTAAATTTAGTTTTATTAAATAAATTAAATTTAATAACTAATATGATAGAGATATAATATCTCAGATTTAATTTATAAAGATAAATTAAATCTATTGGCTCTGTATTCAGATTAAATAAATAGGTTAAATTAAAATTGTTGGACATATTTAATTAAATCGAATTTATTTAATTAAGCTCATCAAGATAATTAAGTATTAATTGATTTCAAAATTAATTAAGATTAATTTTAAAATTCCAATATAGCTCTCATGGGTTATAAAACCATGGGGTAGAAGGACTCATGTACGGATGAGAATTCAGAGTCGTAAGGAAACCCTAGGAGTCATTGAAGGCGCTAGCATGCAGTCTGTGTTGGAGACGCATTCGTGTGGATACCGGTAGAGGGAGCAGATATAAGGTGTTGGCTCATAGAGATCAAAAAAGAAAAAACGCAAAGGTACGAATCTTTCTAACTCGGTTTAAACGCCGTTGATAGATCCACATTGGGATTGATAAATTTTTAAATTCTTCCGCTATGCCAGCCAATCCTAATAGTTTTTAGGGATATGAAGTTGTGAAAAAGGATGATAAAGTTGCTAATTTAAATTCTCATGTTGAAAATTTATATACTGATATGTTATTAACCCCTTAAAACTTGTGACTTAAAAATTATACCTGAATAAGAAGTTGTGAAAAAGGATGATGAAGTCGTTGATGTAAATTCTCATGTTGTTATTCTATATATTGAGGTTGAGAGTTTTTGGCTTCGCCTCTTTAGATTAGTTTTTTATTTAACTAAGTGGCAACAAGAGTGCTAACACAAAAGGGGTAAACCTGAGCCTTGTTTGGGGAGGCAGATCTGTTTTGACCTTTCTTCCTCAAAGCCTTCATAGATGACCAAAGATTTCTATTCTTCTCCTTTACTTCATCCAATTTTATTTGCTCTTACCTGCACTCTACGATACAATAAGGTATGTCTCCTCTACACAAATTTAACAAATCGCCATCAAAATAAGAGTTGCATAGAATTATATAATGAAATTGAAACCTAATCCCAACCTACAAATTCCAGCTTGTCAAGATAAATAATAAAGACCGATCCCCAATTAATTTTAGGAAAAATCCCTAATGGAGCGATCTCAAATTTTAAGATTAGAGCAAATGAGAAGAATTTATAAAGAAATTATTTTTCCTGAAGAGGATATTTTTTAAACCTTCTCATCTCTTTCTTGAGCTCATATTTCTCCAACTTAAGAGAAATAAAGACGGAGAGAGTTTTCAAGAAGGCTAGAACAAGAAGGGTTTAAGGGGCCAAAAATCCAAGGTAAGAGATGAAAAATTAAGAGCTCTTGCCTTCCAATTCTTGTAATACCTCTTCTAATCTCTTCTCCTTCATCAAACACATGTTTAACAAGTAAAATCAAAAGCAAAAAGGAGGAGAGAGAGGACAGTTTTAGAGATAGAAAGAAGAGAAATCGAAAGTAATCTCAAGAACCTTGTTTCTATTGTTGATTTATACTTGTTGGTTGTTGGATTGTTTGGTGGTTTGTTTTGGTTGGTTTTTGAAAATTGGAAAGCTCAAACCCTAAGGGGAGGTGCTACCTAAATTTGGATTAATCATGTGGAAAGTGTAATTAAGAGGTTAAACAAGTGATTTAGGGTGAAAAGAAGGTGTTAAGTTGATTGGAATCAAGAAACTATATTTTCCCTAATTTTCTCTAATTTTTGTCCAGACCTGTTTTGGCAGTTTTTGGACTGGATTTTGGTGTTATTAATGATTCCATTTTGTTTAGAAGGGAAAATTGTGTAGGGTTCTTTTTCAGTGTGAAGTGGGAAAAGCATGGGAATGTGAAATGACAAAACTACCCTTAAAACTTTAAATTTGGGGATGCAAGGGTATAATGGTAATTGGAGCATGAATTTGATAAAGCTGAGGTAAAAAATGGATTCCTTGGGTGAAATTACGTAGGAATAGGCCGGGTCATAATTTTTGGAAAAGTACAATTATACCGGGTACAAAGGGATTTAGACTAGGTCCCCAGGGGAATTTTGGTAATTTTGCGGTTTTAGACAAAGATAACCGACACATTGAATATAGAGTGATCTACGAATGAGTAATAACTCATTTATCCTAAATTTGGAATTTTAGGATATATCAGTAGCCCAAGCTGGATAGACAAAATTGGAACATATATGAACGATTGAAGTTCTGTTTCTATTTATGCTGTGGCCATGAGTATGTTGTTTGTAACATTGAGTATGCAGATACATCATTGTGTTAGCATGAGTTATGTAATGCAAGGATGTCATGCATTAAGCACATATTTTGCATACATATTGGTACTGTTTGTTATTAAGATTCTCTCAAATATCACCCTTCCCAACCAACCATTTAGATAGGTGAGAACAGGAGGTGTTTTAAGATCAAAGAAGAGAATTGTACGAGAGGAATGCAATGATGGAACAAAGACGTGAAGATGTCTGAGTTTTATTAAACAGGTGTGGACACTCTAGTAGCCTTGTGCGGCTACATTATTAGTAATTATTATGTATGAACCCTTATAGGGAATTTCTGTAATCATGTATAAATTATCAGTATATGCATGCTATTCATTGAACTGTACCTTGCTACTCTGGTTAATATTGGTGTTCAGGGGTATCTAAGGTGGGGCCTTACAATATGTGTTGTTGTAAGGAGGATGGGGGCCTTGGTCTTAGGAGTGCAAGGAAACGGAGTACTGCCTATGATGAAGCTTGGGTGGGGGCTGGTAAGGCGCAGAGACACATTATGGGTGAAGTTTATAAGGGAGAAATATCAATATGGGGAGGACATAGTTCCTAAGATTGGGAAATGAAGAGGAAAATCTCAAGTTTGGAAGGGAATTAAGTATACTTGGGATGATATGCTAAAAGGACTTGGATAGAAGGTGGGAAATGGAACTAAAGTACGGTTTTGGGAGGATTCTTGGCTACCAAATCACGACAAACTTAGTACTTATACAAGTGGGAGAATCGATGAGAGTATACGTGACTTGTTAGTAGCTGGGGCAATTAGAATTGGGGTATGATTAGGGATTGTCTACCTGTGCATATTCTTCAATGTTTGGAACACGAATGGCCACGTTTGAATAGTGTAATGCATGACACACTAGTCTGGAGATTTACATCTTATGGCGATTTCATTGTGCAATCAGCGTATTCTCTTCTTTGTAACCATAACATTTCGAGAGCCAATAGAGATTGGAGGAAGATTTGGAAGGTTTTAGCACCACAATGATGCAAAACATTCCTCTAGTTGTGTTGTAAAGTTCGGCTCTTAACTAACCAGTCTAGAGTTATGAGGGGTATGCAACATGATGCCACGTGTAGTTTATTTTTAGAAGCTGTTGAAGATACCTTGCATGCATTACGAGACTGCAAGTACACCGTTGCTGTTTGGAATGTTTTGTTACTAATGCAGTTATGTGGGAAGTTTTTTTACTATGAATCAACAACATGATTGGGTTATCTGGAACTTAAATCAACGACGTAGGGTGTAACCCTTATCACAATCAAGGTCGAAATTTGTGTTTAAACGCGTTTAATAATGGAATGAGAGATCGGAGGTAATTAAAAACTTTTTTACAATACATGTATAAATAGATCTCCATTCATTCATTCATAAAAACAATAGGCCTGTTCGGTTTGTCACATATATAATATGAGAGTAAAAGTAAAATTCTCGACATTCACCTGTGATAATAACATTAATCCAAAAGTTTGTATAGGGCATCATTGCCCATCTCAATACCCAAATCGGGGATTACACAAAAACTACAATCGTATGGTCAATTCAATATATACATTGTCCAAAATGATAACCAATCAAAAACCAAGAAGATAGTAGCTAAGACTACCACTGGCAGTCCTAATCGCCCTTATCCACTTGCACTGTCTAAAAATTTTATTTGGAAAGAGTGAGATTCAAAAAAATCCCAGTAGCAACAGTTTATGTATATGACGTATAATAAACAAAGAAAATAAGCAGATATCACAATGCAGCATAACAATATTCAAGGCTGGGCTAGCCGCCACGTCCCCTTAACAATATTCAAGGCTGGGCTCTCGCCACGTCCCCTCAACAATATTCAAGGCCGGGCTCTCACCATGTCCCCTCAACAATATTCAAGGCCGGGCTTTAGCCTCATCCCCTCGCTCATTCAATTATTAATACAAACAAGTAATGCATTACACATAATATAGGATAATGGGTCACTATCTTGGTCTTTCGTTCTTGAGCAGGCGCGGACCTTCTACACTCCAGGCAAATATCAAATCATAAAGTCATAATTAGGGACGACACGTTATCACTTATTCCAATTCTCAAATAACTTCAGAGTACCTAAATTGGTTATAATTACTGTCTCTTAAATACCCATAAATGCTTTTAACAAATGCCCTAAAGGGTTGGAAGAACTACCACAACGATCCCCTTTTTGGAAGCACAAAACTGTCATCTTTCACTGTTTCACTTGGGTGAAGACGGCCTCTTTCGAGTAATGGTACGGTCTGCACTTGGGTGCTAGAGAGTGAAGGACAACGAGTGCATACCCAAGAGCACAATAAACTTTTATCGAACACAGAATGCAACACTTGAGTGATACCAAATGCTCACTCGAGTACTAGGAAGTGAGGTGAAAAAAGTGAGAACCCAAGAGCAAATGGAAATTTCAAAGGGAAGGGGCACTCGAGTATGGAACTCGTCACTCGAGTGAAGACTCAACACTCACAAGTGTTAAGGCTCACTCTTGAAACTTGGTTGCGAGTGACAACCCGAGAGGCAAGTTCTGGGTGTCAAATACACTAGCACTCGAGTGAGAACCCACCACACTCGCAAGTGAGGCAACACTCTTACCCCCTTCACAGAAGTGCAACGCAGAAACTGAAGGGAAAATGAGGAATTTGACTGACTCACTCGAGTGATACCCCCTCACTCGAGTGACACACATCAGAAACCAGAAGATGCAGAAACACTGACAATATTCTCCAGAATTTTCCCAAGAGTTCCCAATAAACCCAAAACTTCAACCAAAGCTACTCCCACACAAAATTGCTCAAGGAATCCAATGGAAATGTCAAAACTACCAAATTCCTACTCCATTATCATGTTTTGGTTTTGGGTAACACTAAACACCAAAATTCTAAAATCACCAAACTCAATCATTCACCTTTATGTCTATCCATATACATTCCTAACCTACCAATTCCATACCAATAACATGCAAAATACCCATTGACCCTTATTTTCAGAAATGGGGCAATAACTTCCAGAATTTCAAAGTTAAAGCATTTGGCACAAAACTTAGATAGAAAGGTCTCTTTAACTTACCTTAACAACTTTCTCAAAGGAGCTTCTTGATTCTCCGACCTCCAAAATTCTTGGAAGCTCAAACCTACACCAAATGACAAACTATAATCATGAAGATAAAGTTCTTAACTCAAGGGATAACTTTAATGAATGGAGTTTGAATAATGGAGGTCATTTGCTTACCTTAATCACAGGGTTTTCTTTTTCCTTCTTTAGTCTCTAATGGCGCTGGAATGAGAGAGAGAAGGAGAGATGAGAGTGTGTGAGGAAGAAGAAGAAATCATGATCCTACTCCCCTCCCATACCATTTCAGTGTAAACCAAGGGAGAGAAGAGAGAGGAAACACTAAAAAAATCCATTTGACTTTTCCACCACTCAACTTGTGAGCTTGCCACTTGTCATTTTATTATTGGCTCTCGTAAAGCAAACACCCAATTAGCTACTATAATCCCTCCATTAGCCATTTAATCATACTTCTCATTTTTCCTTTAATTAGTAATTAATTTCGCCATTAATCACCAACTTATGGCCAATAATTCCATGCTTTAAATTTTCCCACCAATTATGACATATTAATTAATATTGCCACAAAACACTAAATACTTCCAACTTTAATTCAATAATTATCCTTAATAATTATCATTAGCCCTTAATCAAAATTTGGGGCGTTACATAGGGTGGCAGGAATTCAATGGTCGGCATAGTTTATGGTGCCTGATTGGCATGGTTTGCGGTGGCTGATCGGCAGATCTGGATGAATAGAAATGCTGGGCTGTTTGATGGTAGTTTGAAGAGTTATTTGCAGATTATTTATTAGGTAAATGTGGTTGTGGCTTGTTCGAATGATACTCTATGTAAGCAGTTCATTGAAAGGGAGAGGGTTCCACGGTGGCAACCTCCTCTAGTGGGTTCCTTTAAATATAACGTCATCGGTTCTTGCAGAGGTACCTTAGCGTCTTGTGGGGGGATCGCTCGGGACTATGAAGGAAAGGTTCAGGACGATTTTATGTTTCACATTTGTAATGGAAATAGTCTGCATGCTGAAGTGTGGGCAGTGTTATGGGCTCTGAAGCGAGCATGGGAGTTGCGATGGCAGAAGCTTGTTATTGAAACCGATGGTTGGGATATTGTTGAGCTGCTATCATCAGGTTGGAATGATCTCCACCCTTAGGGGGATCTCCTAGCAGAGGTTAGGAGCTGGATGGATCAAGATTGGCAAGCAAGTATTAATTGGCATTGCCGAGAGAGTAATGGCACTACTGACTGACTCGGGAAGGAAGCACACATCATAGGCTCGGGCTGTATGTTTTTTGTACTGCACCTTCCATTTTGGATGAGTGTCTCAGTACTAATTTAGTTGTTCCTTAGTCTAGTATATTTTTGTTACATCGAAAAAAAAGCAATAATCCTAAATGCATCATATGAATTATGTAATAGAGTAATAACGGAAAACTTTACATTATAAATACCTTTCGCCATGCTTAAATGATATGAAGTTGTAATCCATATAATCATGGACTATGGGAAGCTGAAAACATAGAATAGAAAAGGATCAGGGAAGATGAGGCACAATGATGGTATGTGAATAGTGGTCACTCGTCAGGGAATCCTTAAGGAATAAGTGTTTTTCACAGCCTACGTTATTTATAACCTCTTATCAAGGCTTGAAACACTTACTAGCCAGACAGTTAACCCTAAACCAAATCTCTATCTGAATCACGTGCAGGACATAATCAAAAGATAATTTATCCCAAATATATTAAACTAATAATATTCAAAGAAATACAATAATATTCAGAATAACTACCTAAGATCTAGAATATTTAATTTGATATAGAAAATCCTTTATATGATCAATAAATATATCTACATACAATTTGAATAATATTATCATATTAATAAAATATCTAGCAGGCTTGAGTATTTTGAGCTTTTCTTTGTGTACTCTTGTGAGATTATGAATTTAGCAATATATTCAAAAAAGACAAAAAAAAAGAAAAAAAAAGAAAGAAGAAGTGAGTCTGGGTGATTAAATTAAAACCCATAGGTTAAAGATTGAAAATGTATAAATTTGGGAAAGTTTTCTAATCTCTACTGTGCTCTTAGAGCATATATATTCAATCAAAAACCTTGTGATATCCCTTGACTTTAAATAACAACTACATTTAATATTTTAGGCCAACATTACCCCACTTGCTAGTTTAAGGTATGATGTGTTTTTGAAAGAATTGTTTAAGTGAAAAAAAATGTCCTTTTAATCCGATAAAAAAATTCAATTCATTTTTATGTGTATTTTATTAATAAAAGAGAATAAATGTTTTATAAATCATATAAAAATATCTGTGTGTGATTTATTTATTTTGACTTAATTAAAAACGATTAATTGAATTAAATTTAAAAATTAAACTAATATAATTAAATTTTGATTTTATAATTTTATTTAAATGTTCTAATTCTACAAAAAAATATTGAATTTTCGATGGAATCTAATATTGCACAGTTATATATATATATATATAATCTTATTATATATAATCAATTATATATATATATATGTATATGTATATGTATATGTATATTTATATTTCTTATACATAAATATATATTATTATAAAAAACTAAATATAAATTTAATAATAATACAAAATAATTTTATATAGTCTTATTAGTTTTTAATATAAATTAATTTCAAATTAAAAAATTTTACATCTTAAATAAATTTTCATATGACTATATTTTTGTCCAATTCCTAAATTTAAAATTTATTTTTAATTAAAATTAATTTATAAATAATATATATATATATATATTGAACATAATAATATTTTTAATAATTAAATTTATCTAAAAAATAATAATCTTTCAATGTTTCCGATAGAATTAGTCACCCACGGAAATTATTCCGTGGTAAAAATAGTCACGGAATATTTTGTGGCTAATTTTGTGGCAAATAAATTTGCATGGAATTTCATTTAGAATTTGCTACATAATATTTTTCCGTAGCTAATTAGTTGGCAAATTTTTCAATGGAATTCACTAGGAAAATTTTTTCCTTAGTAAATTCTGTCAAAAATTTATTGTTTTTTCGTAGTGCAAATTAATTTAATGAAAACACATGGAATTTTTTATATACGGAAAAACTAATTAATTAGGAAGGGACCTAAGTCACACGGAAATTACAAAATATACGTCATATATTGTCAATGAAAGGACAATTCAGCTGTTCACGTCTATATAGGATTTTTCTCACTCAGCCAATGGCCTCTCCTTTTATTAAATTAAATTAATCGAAAACACTTATTTTTTATTTTTATTTTTATTTTTTGCGATTTTTTACTTCTTTAAAGGTTACGAAGAGTTGTTGCTTGAGTTGAAACCCGCCAAATAAAGCAGTGAAAGGTTATATTTGCCATCTGGTGTCTATTGTGTTTTGTGATTGTATATTTGTTTTGCCCAACGGCTCTTTCTCACAAATCTCATTCAACAATTCAATCTTAATTAAGCGGATAAAATTTAAAGATGCATTGATTTATATGTGTGTAATTATATCATGCCTAAAACACACACACACACACACACACACACAGGTATTGTTATTTTTATCGAAATCTTTAATGCATTGCGCGCGCGCGCGCACACACTGGTATTGTTATTTTTATCGAAATCTTTAATGCATTGTACACTTATTTATAAAACCTTTATGTCATATTAAATTTTTTTGGTTTGCAAAATTTTTTTAACATGAATCTTATGAAAGCGAGCGGAATAAAATCATTTTGCGTCATACTTTGTGTGCTTAGTTTGTAATTAATGGATAAAAAAACATTAATAACCGATGTATTATTATAAATTGAACATCAATTTTGAATTTTTTTGTATAAATTAATTACAAAACTTGGGTGTTCCTTAGGGTTTCTCAAAACTAAATAATGTCTTTAGGTGATTTGAGACGACATCACTTGACACTAACTTCATCATATATCCAAGTTAATAATAATAATCTATTATCTCTCATCGTAAGCGAAAAAATAATATTCTATTATCTCTTGAAACAATACTCTAACATTGTAAAGGCTATAAATTGAGAAAGAAAGCGTATCAGTTAACCACCGAGAAGGAGGGCTTTAAGTTGAAACTAGCATCCATATCAATGGCTAGGTGTTCTTCATCAATATGGATGATACTTGTGTTGTTTCTGATAATATCAGAGAGTGGAGCAAAAGAGTATTTGGTGGGAGACAGTGAATTATCCTCAGAAGTTCGGCATCCTCCTCCGAAACAAATTGATGCTTTTCCTTATGGTAGTTGCTCGTCTTGCCATCCTCCGCCTCCTCGAGTTCCGCCTACGCCTCCGGCTAAAAGGAGTTGATCTTCTTGTCATAGTCCTCCGCTACAGACCACAAAAAGTTTTACCTCCCTTTGATAAACCACCATCAAAGTCATCTTCAATAATGCCAGAAGCTCACATAGCGAGCCTCCTTCTGTACTGTGACCTTTGGTACACCTACTTATTAAATCAATAAAAGTTTACCATTACCTCACATAGCAAGCCTCCTTCTGTACTGTGACCTTTGGTACACCTACTTATTAAAGGGAGATTTACACTGTAGTCCCATGGAAGCGAAAATACGAAGAAACGGTCCCAGGAAAATATGAAATTACCCTCAAGTCCCAAGGGACCATTTTGTAATAAAATCTATGTGAGAAATGTCACAATTGCCCCTGTCAGACAAACAACAAAAAATGTGATTAAATGCTGTGAATGACGCATGTTACGTCCGGAGAAGGCGGGAAAAAACGCAGCGAAGATCAGCATCCATGGATGAAGATTAAGGTAGGGATTTCATGGCATCCATTCTCTTGTCTTGATTAAGCTCCACATGACTCACATATTCTGTTTAGTTGGTAAACATAGGTTTAGGTTTTGTTGAGTCATTTTCGTTTTGATCATCAAAATGGAAAAAGTTATGTACTTTTGATGGGTATTGTCCTGTATATGCTTGCAAATTAACAAGGAAGATATATTAAATGCAATGGGTATGGTTTGACAAAGTTTGCATTGTGTTTGGGTATGATTTTGTATGCTCTGTTTTTGGTGTTATTAGCTCTGTTTTCTGGTGTATGGTGATGTGTTTCTGCAATATAAGAAGTAAGGAATGAAGATGTGGATCAAAGGTTTGGGGCTACATGACATGATTTGCGTAGGGAAAAAAGAGTTGTTAATGCAAGCAGCGATAGTTGTCAATGGAGGCGCCTTAAGTTGTTAATGACAACTAGAGGTCATATTTAAATGATTTTTGTGACAACTAAAGGTTTTTTTTATTGATATTTGTTTTGGTCAAGATTTTTGTGGGAATTGTTCTCCATATGTTTGCAAGCTATAAAGGAAGGTCTTGTAAATGCAATGAATATGTTATGGCTAAGTTTTCAATGCGTTTTGCTATGATTTTGTGTGCTCTGTTTTTTTAGTCATTATGCTCTATTTTCTGGTGTATGCTGGTGTGGTTCTGCAATAGAAGAGGTAAGGAATGAAGATGAGGGTCAAAAGTTAGGGGCTACATAACCTTATTTGCGTAGGGAAAAAAGAGTTGTTAATGGCAGCAGCGATAGTTGTCAATGGAGGCTCCATAACTTGTTAATAACAACTAAGATCATATTGAAATGTTCTTTCCTTGTGGTGTAATGGTGTTTGGAATGGGGCTGAAAAGTTTGGAATGTTTTTCAGTATTTTGTGCCGTTTTCAGTCATTATAAGTGGGATTTAATGAACAAGGTGTGAAATATGTGTGGTTGGCGGTGTTGATTATGTAGTAAGAAAGTGTTGTTAATAGGGGCTGTGGCATTTGTTACTAAGGCTGCTGACATTGTTAATGACAACTTTTTTGTGCAGTAGACAGCGGAGATGGCTACGACGTCCGGCAAGATTCTACTATGTTTCCTTCATATAAGGGGAAGGTTTGAAGTCAGTAGAGATGGTGATTTAACATATGTTGGTGGAAGCGTCAGATCTAGAACCATTAAAGAAGGAACAAGTTTAGAAGAGTTTAAAATAATGATATCCTCCATTGTGGGAAAAGAGAGTGGAGGACTTGTTATGAAGTTCACATTGCCGTGTGATAGAACAACATTTGTGGACATAGTAGATGATGAAGCAATTGAACATTTAATCAATTATAGCGGAGAAAGTGGGCATGTCTATGTAGATGAAGGACAAAATGAAGATGATAATACAACGGCAATAAGGGATGATCGAAGTGATGAGCAATATGTGTAAGTGTAAAATCGTTATAAGAAAAAGCTTGTGAACGAATGCAAATGAGCTTGTCGTTAGTAACATGTTTTACTTTGCAATGTGGTACAGGTTTGATAACTTGTCAGAAGGTTGGGATGGAGGATCAGCCACTATCTCTATTGAAGATTCTCCTGCATTGCAATGCGCTGTCCAAATGGTGCCAATAGGAACACCTGAAATGAACTCTACAAAGTGGAAGGATCTTATAATCGGGGAGGGACAAGTTTTTGTCAATGCAGATGGCCTTCGACAAACATTATACAAGTATGCCATTGGCCATAAGTTTGCATATAAATATGTAAAAAACAACAAGGAAAAGATCATCGCCAAATGCATGGTTGATGGATGCCCATGGTACTTGGGAGCATATTCAATGGGTGAACGACAAGATACAGAATTCCTCACTATAAGGACTTTCAAAGCTGACCACAAACATGACGCACAGGATAATCTACTTGTACCTCATTTGAAGAGATCCAAATTAACCTCATCAATAATCGCAGACAGTTTGAGGTGTAACATAGACAAGAATGCAAATGAGGTTATGAGAGATATGTATAGAGATTACGGGGTGCGTCTAAATTATAGTCAAGCGTACAGGGGAAAAGAAAGAGCATTGATGGAAATACATGGCCGCGTCGAAGATTCATACATGACTCTTCCTTGGATATGTGATAGGCTTATAGAGACCGATCCAGACACGGTTGCCCGGTGTGAATTCTTTGAGGGTGACAGATTTGAGAGGCTATTCATTGCTTATGGATGCTTGATTAAAGGCTTCTTACAAGGGTGTCGAGGCATACTGTGTATAGATGGAGGTCACCTCAGTGGCCCTTACAAGGGAACACTGGTTTCAGCTAATGCGTATGATGCTGATGATCAATTGTTTCCCTTGGCATATGGCATAGTCAGTGGAGAAACACATGATGATTGGAGTTGGTTTCTTAAGATTGTGAAGGATATCATTGGCACAAGGGAGATCACAATAGTGTCAGATAGGAATCTTGCCATCATAAGTGCTGTTTGTTGTATATTTGGATCTCATAGACACGCATTTTGTTACCGGCACATCAAGGAAAACTTTAGTTCACAGTTTGTCAAGCTTAGAAGAGTAAAGGATAGGACTTCTTCGAACAGCAAAGAAGATGCACTTAAAATGCTTGATGCTATTGCATATGCACGACATGAACATGAATATAATGTTGCATTAGGTAGGCTGAAATTGTTTTCTCTGGAGTTAGGTATGTGGGTTGAGACTGAAGGAGACATTGAAAGATGGGCGCAGAGCAAGTTTCCTCACAAAAGATGGGATAAATTAACATCAAATGTTGCGGAGTCATTTAACGCATGGGTATTGAAAGAGAGGAAGCACAATGTTGATGTTCTCATTCATGAGTATAGAGAAAAATTAGCCAAGAAGATGGTTGCGTGCAAAGCAGCAATGAGAAATTGGAGGAATGGGATTGGGCCGAATATAGAGTCTAAGTTGATGGAACAAGTCAAGGGCGCTGAAAATCTGCAATGTGAATATTATGGTGATGATATGATTTCAGTTGCAACAGTGTGTAACAGCCGAGTCATCCATCTGAGTGTTGACCTCATAGGGCACACATGCACTTGCCTTGCATGGCAGATGAGCGGAATCCCTTGTCCACATGCATGTGCAGCAATCAAGTTAGTTCATCGTAGTGTCTACTCGTACGTCGATGAATGCTACAAACTGTGTACCCAAGAAAAAATATATGCAACGGCCATGAGGCCTATAGCAACGCATGATTGCCCACGTGCTGAAGCCCTTACAGTGACACAGCTGATGACTGAGAATTTATTGCGACCACCACTTACTAGAAGGCCCCCGGGAAGGCCAAAACGAAAAAGGATTGAATCTCAGTTTCAAGACAAAAGGGTTTATCATTGTGGCAGGTGCAATGAAGCTGGCCACACTGTAAAGACCTGCAAGAATCCTAATCCCAGCTGATAAATCATGATCCTTTTGGTTCTTATAATTTTTGGAAAGTGCATGTCATAGTATTTGTGTAAATATGAATAGCTACAAGTCCATACTAGTTATATAGCAATGGTATGTCCCTTTTGTGTTACTTGTGCATGCATTTTCAGCTGTAAATGAAGGTTGGATATGAAGGTTGGATATAATATGGCTTGGTATCCCACTTTCATTTATGGAAGGTTGTAATGAGTTGTAAATTATGTTGTCAATGTAGGCCCATGAAGTTGTCAGTGTATGCCCATGGAGTTGTTAATATATATTTATGCAGTAATGTTGACATTTGTGTAAAGCACTGTCATGTTCTGAATGTTTCAAGCTGATGTAAATTTTGTTGTCAGTGAAGGGACGTCAAGTTGTCAATGTAGGCCCATGGAGTTGTCAGTGTATGCCCATGGAGTTGTTAATATATATTTATGCAGTAATGTTGACATTTGTGTAAAGCACTGTCATGTTCTGAATGTTTCAAGCTGATGTAAATTTTGTTGTCAGTAAAGGCCCCTTGAGTTGTTAATGAAGGCCCATAGAGTTGTCAGTGAAGGGCCCTTGAGTTGTTAATGGAGGCCCCTAGAGTTGTCAGTGAAGGCCCCTTGAGTTGTTAATAAAGGCCTCTAGAGTTGTCAGTGAAGGGCCCTTGAGTTGTTAATGAAGGCCCCTAGAGTTGTCAGTGAAGGGCCCTTGAGTTGTTAATGGAGGCCCCTAGAGTTGTCAGTGAAGGGCCCTTGAGTTGTTAATGGAGGCCCCTAGAGTTGTCAGTGAAGAGCCCTTGAGTTGTTAATGGAGGCCCCTAGAGTTGTCAGTGAAGGGCCCTTGAGTTATTAATGGAGGCCCCTAGAGTTGTCAGTGAAGGGCCCTTGAGTTGTTAATGGAGGCCCCTAGAATTGTCAGTGAAGGCCCCTTGAGTTGTTAATAAAGGCCCCTTGAATTGTTAATGAAGGGCCCTAGAGTTGTCAGTGAAGGGCCCTTGAGTTGTTAATGAACGCCCCTTGACTTGTCAGTGAAGGCCCCTTGAGTTGTCAGTGAAGGCCCCTAGAGTTGTTAGTGAAGGCCCCTTGAGTTGTCAGTGAAGGCCCCTTGAGTTGTCAGTGAAGGCCCCTTGAGTTGTCAGTGACGGCCCCTTGAGTTGTCAGTGAAGGCCCCTTGAGTTGTTATTGAAGGCCCCTAGAGTTGTCAGTGAAGGGCCCTTGAGTTGTTAATGGAAGCCCCTAGAGTTGTCAGTGAAGGCCCCTTGAGTTGTCAGTGAAGGCCCCTTCAGTTGTTAATGAAGGCCCCTAGAGTTGTCAGTGAACGCCCCTACAGTTGTTAATGAACGCCCCTTTAGTTGTCAGTGAACGCCCCTACAGTTGTTAATGAACGCCCCTTTAGTTGTGAATTAATTGAGAATTTATAAATCCTCTCTCTTTGGTAGGAGGATGAAGACAAGTTTTAAAGCTCAAGAAACAAGGAAAGAGCGAAGGAGGAAGCAGTGCAAAGATAGAAGGAGCTTATGCAACTTGCCTCAGCAAGTTGATCAACTGGCTGTGGCAAGTAAACATTCTCAAGAAATTTGCTCTCTGTGTAACTGGCTACAGCAAGTTGATGAAGTTGCTGTGGCTAGTGATCTTCGTATGCTCTCTGTGTAACTGGCCACAGCAAGTTGACAAACTTGCTGTAGCAAGTGAAGAATCAAAAGAAGAATTGGCTCTCTGTGTAACTGGCTACGGCAAGTTGACAGACTTGCCGTAGCAAGTCCTGAAAAAGTGCAACTGTGCGTTTTACATTCACCTTTATTTTACCTTATTATTTTTAGCAAATTCTCTTAATTAACATACTCAATTCCACATGATTCCATTCAACCTAATTAAGAACATGGTTAAATTAGTTAACTCGCTTTCGTCATAGTCCTCGTGGGAACGATCTTGACTTATCACTTTATTACTTGCGACCCGTGCGCTTGCGGAAGCTAAACGGCGAACACTTCGCTATAGCGAACCCACAGCGTACGTGGTCAGAAGGGCCTATTTTTTATGTGTTTTTGCTTTAGCTTCGCTATAGTGTCCCCACAAATTGCTCCTTCAGAGAATAACACCTAGGTTTGGGAAGCGATGCAATACGATATGGCACTCATACAATTGGATATGTGATAGGGCATGCTTATATGATATGGCCCAATTGCAGAGCCACCAGGGCATGCTTATATGAATAAACTAGAACCATATGTTGTAATTGAACGAATCAAGTATCACCTTCTTCATTTCATAAACTAGAAATTCAACAAGGCTACAAAGTTTGAAAACATTACAAAGCTGTTTTTTCGTTTCACTAAATAAACACCTAGCTTCTTTGTGTACATAAATTGCCAATTCAAATAAGGCAACAAAGTTTCTACAACATACTAGGAGGCTACCATTACAGAGAAAAACAATATAGAGCTTCTTCTTCAGTGCATAAATGGCAAAATGAACATGACTACAAAGGTTAATGTTAATGATTGTAGCTCCAGATAACAAGGCATGTGGTTCAGACAGGTGGCTGCTAACTTCTGCACAAGGGATGGCCAGCAATCAAGTCACATATTCCAGCTTTATTTGCCTTCAAATTTACAGGTGATGTACAATGGACAGGCCAGACTTAGCACTTGAAATGGAGCTGTCTTTGCTATATCAGTTGTCAGTGAGAGGAGAAGAATCAGTCATCCAGAACTGGAGTCAAATGAATTTGTGCCTGCTGAAATAAAATTTAATGCATACTATCAGATTTCTAAAGCATAGACTCGCCAACAACAAAAGCATGCATTGGTAATAAAATTGTCAGACCTATTATAATTGAAGTGTATTTGAATTGGCAATGCACCAGCCAAAAAATCACACCAAAATAATGACCTCAACATGAAAAATAAAACGTACAAAGAGAATGAAAACTCCAGGACTAAAATAATTTGGCAGTAGGCACTATGTAAAATCATCATAGATCAGAATGGAAGGGAATGAACATAATTTAATATGTTCACATCCAGATTTCAAAACCATGAACGAATCAAGTAACAAAAAATCTTCCACAAACAAATAATGAACATAACCTCGAAATGGCATTTGTGCATACATTAACATGGATCGGAGCTGACAAAGAGGTTCAATGATTACCTAATTGGGTCTGGTCCTCTTATGCATGCCTTGAACCAAAGACAACCTTGTCTACGTGTTTGTTGAGCGGGTGGCTAACGAGCCACCACAAGAAGCCGACCTTCATTTCGTGGAGCTCCTCACCGGTATAGTAGGGCATGGTGTAGCCGTCTTCCCCTTGCTCATTGCCATCCCACATCTGTAGCCATGATAGTACATGCACACCACATGAATCCCTGCACAAACACATTAATAGGTAACAAACCATCGCAGTCATTTTTCATATATTGTAAAACTATGAACCAAAACCAAAGAGGGAACTCACGTGTCATGTTGTACATGTACTTTGGCCCAAGTGAATCCAGGCTCAACTTTGTTCTCATCAGCAAATAGTTCTGGCTTTACTCTTCGCAGAATTTGGAATAAGCAATTCCGCTGAAACAAGAAATACAACATCATTACCACATATGAATGTAAATAGAGTGTGAGGTGTCATGGGACAAAATTCCATACAACTGCTTGTGCCATGTGTTCCTTTCCGTCAATCTCTCCTTTACGCTTCCCCCTCTTCTTCTTTGGCTCAATTGGTTTACACCCCTCTTCCAATTCCCGCTGCCTCCTAGCATATGTCCGGATGTCAACCAACGAGTCAAGGGCATAGCAGCGCATGGCTTTGGTGTCAACAACATAACAGAACCAGTGATCATGCCAGACACATGGGGCAAATATGAAATCACAATCCCCAATGTTATATCCCACGTACTTGGGGAGGATTTGTGTTTCATGCTCAGGCAAAGACCATTTAAATGGGTTAGCAACAAGTTTTCTCGTGAAATTGGCAGTAAATATATGTCTTGTTACTCTACCCTCCTTTTGTTGTTGATCAGCAATAAATGTCTTTGCGACCATCGTCATTAACTGCAGAAATGACGTGAAAAAGTTACGCAACCGAAATATGACAGCAAAGCGATAACAGAAAAATATGTAATTATTTTTCTGTTGCATACTCTATCATTTATCCATGCTCTTGGTCTTAGACACTGCAGTTCCCTCCTTGTCAGGAAGTCATCATGCATTGCCACAAACTCCCTGAAATAAAAGAAACAGAAAAATATGTAATTATTACTATAACAACAATGTAATACAATTGCAACGTATTACTACGTCCTTACTCGTCGCCCTTTGTCACTACACCGCGTTGTGCATAACTGAAATAAACTATCCTTCTCGTCTACTTTTCTCTTCCCCTTAGACTTTTTAGTTGCATCTATCCATGGAGATTTCACAACCCAACTAGGAGTTATGATCCTTTTAGACTTTCTCACTTCCACATAACTCCCTTCTTGCTGGTTTTCTCCAAGCTCATGCTGCTGGAATTCCTATTTTGATGGTTCACCTCCATCATGTGCGTCAATTTCAATGATGGCCTCATGATGTTCATCGTCTTCGTCATCGTCCTTATCATCGGGACCTTTGTCTTCACATTCTGATTCATCCTCCTCTCCTTCTGTGTATGCCTCCTCCTCCTTATCATCCTCATTTTCTTCCTCTTCAGCTGGCTTGTCATTATCCTTGTCAAAAAAAGTTGAACTTGATGGCTTGTGGATTGTTGCATCTTCTTCTTCATCTTCATCATCGTTCTCGTCGTCGACTTCGTTGTTGTTTCCATGCAACAACCTATTTTGAAGCGCAAGCAGCTCATTGCCAATAATGCTAACCAACCTAGTGTATGTCCGCTTCAATTCCTGTAACATTAACATACTCATCACATTTTGTAATTAAGGCATTAGCAAGTTAACTGAAATGCAATCTACAACAGTGTACATATTTAAATAGGAATAATTACCGGGTGGGTTAGCATTTCAGGATGAAATGATGTAGATGAAGGGCCATCCCCCTGCCCGACACCATAAAGAAGGCCTTTTTTACTAGATTTCTCTAGTTGAACTCTGCTCCTCACCCTTTCCTCATTCCAGTAAAGGATGGCATCTTCATCTTTACTAGCTTTCAGATTGGCCATAGGAAAATGTTGGAGGCAAAACATCTGCAACACATATGCATCACAATTAGCAACTATACATTGACGTTTCCAACTGCAGAAAATAAAGACAACATAGACACGTACCATGAGGAAGTATATACAACCTCCAACAGTTTTTTTGCATTTAGTGTTCCCTTTCCTCAACTCCTTTTGGAAATCCCCAATTGCAGTACAAAGTTCATTGAGAATGAAGGATGACCAATTGAAGTCACCAAGTGCATCTTTTGTTAGTGTCATCAACTTTAAGACACGGTCACTAACATAAATGCTCGCACTTAGAGACAATAAGGTTCCTAAGGCGAAAATGACAAAGAGGAACTCAAAATTTTCATCTAAAGCACCCTTCAACAAATCCCCTATTTGTTGGTATTTTAGATTTCTGTATACGCTCCTAAGGTCCTTGAATATTCTATCTTCCTCGTTCACATGTACTTGAATATCTACCCCACCATTAGGCAGCCCAAGCAATTGGTGCACATCTTTAGGCTTTAACTCACGCGTCTGCCCTCGAAATGATATTTGGTTGGTCGGAGGATCAAAATATCGCATGAACTCCGCGCAGACGTGCCGGTTTATTTGTAGGCAACAAATATGCACCAGCTTGTCAAACCCAATTTTCTTCAGCCTTTTCATGGCGTCGGGTCTGGACTTCAGGTTTTTGCACATAGCCATAAACTGTTTTGGTGCGCATCGGGTCAAAAATGGAACGACATACGTCTTCCCTTTGCTAGGGCCTCTTAACTTTTCAGCCCGTTTACCATATTCTTTTCTCTGCTCTTCACTTAATCCATTCCAAGCCTCCCTCACCTCTAGGTTTGACTTTTGAAAATTGTGCACCTTATTCACCTTTGTCTTCTCTTTGTCCTTCACCTTTCTCTTCTGCTTCTTCTCCTTGTGGCTGAAAAACTCTTCCGTGAATAGAGTATACCCAGAAAAGCTGGCTGGCCTTGTTCCTGTGGGGCTGTTTGTTGGTTGTTTGGTTTTGCCAGAACCACGTGTTTCCATCTTCCTTGCCTGGACATGGTTAATGAAAAATAGGTGATACTTTTATACAAAGACCTACTGCACTTTACTATTAAATTATATGCTGCTATACATTTAAGATGGATCTACTAAGAAAATTAACATATGCAGCAAAGAGAGGCCCATCAGATTCAGAATTTTTCATAAACCACACACATAGCCAAAGAAAATTTCCGGATTTTCCCCAAATCTTATCATATAAGCAAAACTTTATTTACAAGACCAAACATGGCAGACCATAATATTTAAATGCAGAATTTAATTAATCCATGTCTGAAAACAACGACCACTCAAACTTTGAAATATAAGACAAAGAACACAACATTCGTGCAAAATAATGCCAAAGTAGAGAGGAATTAACTACTTGGAAACGCAAACCATGCCTTATAATTGCTGATTACTAATGATTAAAATTTGCAGGCAAAAAAAGAACATTGGTGCAAATAATGTCATAAAGATTCAACTGCTGAAACTTTTTACCTGTGTGATATGAAAATTTATAATTCAATAAACCAAACCTCAAAGTTAGAGACAACTTAAGTAGCTTCAAATATTCCTTGTGAACGTTCAGCAGCAGCCTCTGTAGCCTCCTTATAATGACAACCTCCCAACTTTAGATGAGGGTAGGAGGTTTTTTTGGGCCAAGTAATAGTTGAGTGGTAGTTCACAAGTAAGAAAACTTGAGACAGTTACAAAATATCCTGACAACAAACAATTAGATCAAACCTGGCAACATGATAATAATATTAACATAATAGACCATCTAAAAGAATGCATGACACAACATTTTCTAAGCATACAGAGGACTTACAGGGATGGGAAAAGAAATTACATGAGGGGGAGGAGATGGTAGCAGAGATTCAAATAATTCTCAACGAAAGGGACAACATGTCGAATGAGATTGACAGAATATTGAGGCACAAAGAGAAGCAAATTGAAAACATACAATACATGATCAGTAATGAAGAAGCTAATGTACACCAATTGAGCACTTCTAACATATCACACAGATTTTTCCTCATCATACCTCTATGTTCAGAACGAATTAAGCTATACAAACAACTGAAATATAACACAATTGATTAACAGTTGGATAGGGACAAATAAATATAACATATATTAACTCATTACCATATTTAAGAAAACCGAACTTAATCGACAACGAATAAGTCCACATAACACAAATAGTAACTCTTTCGTCTATGAACTATTTCCAACTTCACCACCGTTCAATTATTCAGTCCAGGCAGCACAGATAGTAACTAATTAGAGCGTATTTAACATAAATGAAAATAAAATACAAATACAGAAAAAGAGCCAGATTTGTGACTTCAGAGATTTACAACGAAGACAAATGCAAGAAGTAGAGAAGAATGAACTAGTTGCAAAAACAAAATCCAAAATACACTCATAACATCAGGGTAAAGTTTAATACATCAGACAAGCATATAAAAACTCTCAGTGTTTTTAATGTGTTGCTTTGTTCAACAAGAATGTTGTATCTTCCTTTTCCTTTCCCTTCTTCCTTCTATGAAAATTTCGTTAATTATTTAATAAAGGAAATTTAAACAGCAGAAGCTTAGAAGGATGCATTAATGGTAGGACAAGTGGTTAATATCCATGTTGTACTTTTACTTATGCAGAAATAGGTTGACTGCTCATCAATAATACTGGACAAGTATTAGCTATAAATTTAATTCATCAAATATAAATAAAAGAACTAAACACCAGAGTATTAGGCAGAGAACCTTTGGAAGTGTTGGTTCAAACTTTTTCATCAACTCTTCTACATGGGTTGACTGTTTTCCCTGCAAACCAAAAAAAAAACAAACAATTGATATGAGGCTATTGGGAGATAACATACTTGTTTTGGGAGATAACATACTCGTTTTGCAGAATTTTCAAAACTCTTCTTAAGGTGCAGAAAAATTTCCACCAACTTATCATGTCAATTTAGTCATTGTAATGAAACTTAAACATGCTTCAACAATCCAAATACCTATTTAGTTCCTAAAATAATAGTATGAAATAGTAATTTCCTTGTCAACTTTCAACTTCAAAAGTTCAATCCACTAAGCCATATATTCACTCTCATACATCATATCATCTTTCTTATCCTGAAACTATTTTTCCAGGTTTGAAAATCACCATTTCAACACTTATAACACTCCTATCTTTAAACCCTTAAAAGAGTTTCTAAACATTTAGAAAACACAGACAGAAAATCTTCAATAAATTTTTAGCTTCTTTATTCCAAGTTCAGCACACTAAACCAAACGCACAACATAAACTTGCACTGTCCGACACAACAGAAAAGCTTATCCTTGTTCACACATTTTATCGAACATGTAACGCTCAAAGCACTAACGACGCCCCTCAAATCGCCATCTTCATAACTAATGCATCAACCAGGTGAATCATAACCATTTTTCGATGTTATCGCAACTCAAGAAATAGAATATGATGAACCGTATCTTAACAACACACATTTGTATTCTTCCGAAAGAAAACGGCACTCACCTGAGCACAAACATGGACGACGGCATGAAGATCTTCCCCAAACTCGTGTTTGTCCTCAGATAGCCTCTCAAACAGCTCGGCTCTGAACTTCTGCGTCTCTTGCATTAGCCCATAGAATGAAACCTAAACACAAGCTTTCAACTCGTGAATTTCACACATAACAGTCGTCAGAATTCATTCTTACAGATTCTGCGAATTCGGGAATTGGGTCGGGGTAAATGTAATTCTGGGTTGGGGAAGTACTGAGGATGCGAGTGAAGGTGTTTCTTCTGGAGAGGAATTTCAAGGAGAGTGGCGCGCTGAGGCGTAGGGTAAGAGCATTTGAGTCTGCGAAACGAATTTTCGAGGAATTTCAAGCTGTATTTTCAATGTACGAATTTTCGGTTTCAGATGGGCACCGCCACCACGCCAGTCGCCGGACGGCCAGGCCGCTGAGTCGCCACTCACGAGTCGCGATTGAAGCTCCACTGAGGCACTGAGCAGAGGAGACGAGCCACGGAGACACGAGAGGAACTGAGGAAGACGAGACACGGAGCCACGAGAGGAACTGAGGAAGACGAAGAGGGAAGGGCTAGGGCTCGGTGGGATTCAATTTCGAATGAGGAAAGCAGCTCCTCACATTTTGTTTTTTGCCCAATTCTTAAGGGTGTATATGTCTTTTCCCAACTCTAATTTATTACAAAATGGTCCCTTGGGACTTGAGGGTAATTTCAGATTTTCCCGGGACCGTTTCTTCGTATTTTAGCTTCCATGGGACTACAGTGTAAATCTCCCCTTATTAAATCAATAAAAGTTTACCATTACCTCACATAGCAAGCCTCTTTCTGTACTGTGACCTTTGGTACACCTACTTATTAAATCAATAAAAGTTTACCTTTACCTATATCATTTGACTCTATCGTAGTAGAAAAACTGTAAACCTATTTATTATGCTGCTATGGCAAACACAACTGATATCCGACGATTTCAGCCCTGCGTGTGAGTTAAACGCGGTACTAAGTGATTTTATTGTAAATATCAGTCTAATTAATCTGTCATTTTAATCGCTGCTACGCCTCTTTAATGTTCCTAGCCCGGGCCGACGGCTTTAATAATCTTAAATCATCATCAAGTGACTTATAATGACGATTGTAATTGTCTATTTAATGGTATTCATGATAGTCGTAATATGTATTAAACGATGAGTTAATTAATCGACATTAATAGTGTTTAAATGCCCAATTTTTTCTTGTGATCCACGGGCCACGGCCTCTATATAAAAGGGGCATAAGGTTGAAGGTTGAAGGTTGAAGGTTGAAGGTTGAAGGAATCCCACTCTGAACTTTCGACCAACTCTCTTTTCTCCTCGATCTGGTGTTCTCCTTGCTCAGTTCTATTAGCTAAGATGCCTCAGACTAATAGTGAGAAATTTGTTTTTTTTGAAATATTTTAAAAATATATATATTTTTTGTTTTCAAAAACAGAAAACAAACAAGTTTGATTATGTTTTCAGCTGTTTAGTTTCCAAAAAAGGTTTTATAAATTTGTTTGGATACTTGTTTTAAAAAATCTTTTTATGAAGTGATGTGACGAAGGTCATCACCGGTAGTGTGATGTTGATAGCCGATAGGTGGTGGCTTGAAAAATTAAAAAGTAGCAAAACAAAATCAAGAAAAATACTAATTTTTTTTTTGGTTTTTAAAATAAACTTTTTGTTTTCTGCTTTAAGAAAAACTTTTGAAAACTATTTTCCAAACAAGTTTTTAAGTTTTTTTAAATAAAAAATTATTTTTAAAAATACAATCAAACAAGCCCTTTAAACTTGTTTGAAAAACTGCTGGTACTACTATTTTTTTTAAAAAAAACAAGTCGTATTCTTGAGTTTTGCCCTTGGATGTCATGGTACATCTTTGTCACCCCTGGATGTAGAGTATACTTACTCTTATGTGTCTCCTCCAGGATTTATCATTTCATTCTAGTCGTGGTGGAATATAAATCCGCTTCTTGTACCTGACTAGTTCGCTAGTTGACAAGTTGTATTCTTGAGTTTTGCCCCTATCAATCATATCTCTGATAGATAGTGCTTGATCATCATGCAATTGAGCTTCTTCAATCACTGCCCTCAGATCGTTGTATATTTGGCTAACACCATTGTTCAACAAAATCTGACTAGATAGAGTTAAATCTCTGAAATCCTCGATCAGTTTCTGCTCATAGATCATTATGGCTGCCACCTGCACTGATTTCCAGCTTAATGCATCAGCAAAAACATTAGCCTTACCGAGATGGTATTTGATTTCTGGATTATAGTCTTTTAGCAACTCCATCCATCTGCACTGTTTCATGTTGAGCTCTTTCTGATCATACAAGTACTTCAAGCTCTTGTGGTCGCAGTACAACTCTACAGTCTCACTATAGAGAAAATGTCTCTAGATTTTCAAAGCAAACACAATTGCCGCCAACTCAAGATCATGAGTGGGATAGTTCAGTTTATGAGGTTTCAGCTGACAAGATGCCTATGCCACCACTTGGCCATGCTGTATCAACACGCATCCCAATCCCTGCCTACTGGCATTTGTATAAACAACATACATAAACTATGGATTTAGGATCGTCAGCATTGGTGCTGTAGTTAACCTCTGCTTCAACTCCAGGAAGCTTTTCTTACAATTCTGATCCCACCCAAAATGTTGAGCTTTCCGCGTCAATTTTTTCAATGGTAATGCAATTCTGGAGACCTCTTGTTGTGAGACAACATGGCCCAGAAACTTTACTTCTGAAAGCCAGAATTCACACTTGCTCAGCTTGGTATAGAGTTGCCTATCTCGCAATATGTTCAACACCGTTTTCAGATGCTGCTCATGTTCAGCTTTACTTCGTGAATACACCAGTATATCGTCGATAAAGACTACAACGAACTGATCCAGATACGGACAGAAGATTCGATTCATGTAGTCAATGAATATGGCAGGTGCATTGGTCAGCCCGAATGGCATCACAAGAAACTTGTAATGCCCATATCTGGTCCTGAAAGCAGTCTTCGACACATCTTCTGCTTTTACCTTCAACTGGTTGTATCCCATCACAAATCGATCTTTGAGAATACACAAGAACCAGACAAATGATCAAGTAAATAATCAATTCTAGGGAGTGGATACTTGTTCTTGACGGTCACCTTGTTTAGCTCTCGGTAATCAATACAGAGACATAGGCTTCTGTCTTTTTTCTTGACAAAAAGTACTGGAGCACCCCAAGGTGATATGTTGAGTCATATAAACCCTTTCTCAAGTAGCTCCTCAATTTTCTTCTTTAGCTCCACCATTTTACTTGGAGCCATACGGTATAGGGTTTTGGAGATTGGTCTTGCTTTAGGCCTCAGGTCGATGGAGAACTCCACTTCCTTATCTAGAGGTAATCCACTGATATCCTCCGGAAACACATCAGGGAGCTCATTTACTATAGGGATACTTTCTTAGGCTACACCGACCTCTGATTGCATAGAGTAGAATACCATGTACCCTTGACAACCTTTCTGTAAATATCTCTCAACCTTAGCTGCGGAGGGAAGGTTAAGAGTGATTTTTATGTCAGCTCACAGTTGTGGATTCATATATATAACTCTTTTCTATTTACAATCTAGTAAAACACCGTTTGCTATCAACCAGTCAATCCCCAAAATTACTTCCAATCCCTGCAGTGGCAAACAAATCAGATTTATAGTCGACTTATACCCCTCAGCATTTATCCCGCAATTCAAACAAACATCAACCCTCATAATTTATGTACCCATGGGCGTAGATATAACCAAATCATATGGGGATTTATGCACATGTAAATTCAATCATCTCACCAGGAATACGCAATAAATGAATGGCTAACACCAGAATCATATATAACATGCACTAGACTGCAGTTGAGAGAAATCATACCTTGAATCAGCTTCGGAGATTTTTGAGCTTATTTCTGTATCAGTGTGTAGACCCTGCTTGGAACCCTGGGTCTAGTCTCCTTCGGTTGCTGCTTCTGTGGACATTCTTTTGAAAAGTGCCCTGGCTTACCGCAGTTATAGCAAATGAGTGGTTTATTAGGATCCGTCCTCAATGAGGCTCCACTACATGTCTTACCAGGATGAAATGGCTTGCGGCAATGCCAACATGTTCCGCCTCTTGAGAAACCCTGACCTCCACGGCCTTCAGCCTGATTTGGCCTCTTATTATCGCCCTGGGAAGGTCACCCTATTCTTTTCATTTCTGTGATGAATTTCTACTCCTAGAAGCACCTTTGTTACCCATCTGAGTTGCCAGACTCGACATACGATTCTCAATGTATCGACATTCTTCTGTCGCTTTGTTGAACTTGGTAAAATGTTGAGAAATTAGTTTCTCCTTGAATTCGGGTCTCAACCCTTCAATCATCATATCTGCATTCCATTCTTCATTATCATTCAGCTTAGGTATGACGAATGTCATGACAGTCGAATGTACCGGGCTAAATAGTTGTCAAAGCTCTCCCGGTCTTGTTGTTTAATGCATAGAAACTCTTTTTCCTTTTCTCTTCTGATAGTTGGGGGAAAGTACTTCTCGTTGAACATTTTTTGGAATAATTCCCATATAATAGGAATATTCCTTCCCTTTAAGGTAAGATCTGTGCACTTCCACCAACGATCAGCATAACCTTCTAACTTGTAGATAGCTAACCAAGCTTTCACCTCGTCTGGGCATTGCAACATATAAACAATCTTGTTTAAACGAGCCAACCAATCTTCCGCTAGTTGAGGATCAAACTTCCCCCTGAACATAGGTGACTATTGTTTACTGAACCTACTCAGCCAGGTTTTGAATATTCACCTCATGCTCTGGTGGTAAATCCTCTGATTGGGGTTCCTTCGATATTTCTTCATAATTTCCTCGTATAAATTCATACAGACGATTCTCTAAATGATCCTGCCTTTGTTGTACTCCTTGAAGGTCACCGCTTATTTCATTCATTATAGTTTGTTTTTGTTCTAACATATCCAATATTCGCTGCTGGATAGGGTCAGGCCTTGGATCTTCCTCGTTATTACCATGTAAACAACGCCTTTGGCCTCAACCTCTACCACCTTCTCCTGTTTGTACCATCTCCATAATTCACTCTACATGAAATTAGCTAATAGTAAATTTTGATATAAGAGCAAAGGGCATTTTCGTCATTTCGTAAAAGTCAGGGTACATAGAAATGTCATACATAGCATACACAACTATTTACAGTAGCTATAGAGAAACAAAAACATCAGATAACTTGTAACTACTGTACATGACATATTGTTCCTTGTTACATTACATTTCCCTGTCTGTACCCTCCCCAAAATAACAACTTTGGCTAAATATTTTTTTTCTGTCCCTCAGTTTCGCTTGTCCACCCTTGTCTCGTAATGTGTCAGTTGTTTCCGTTCACCCAAAATACACCACGTGGGTCCCACGTCAACCTATATACATATATTTCGCTACGTGGGTGTTCACGTGATCTAGGAACTCCTAAAAGTTCCTACTCAGACCCCTCTCTACAATAGTATTCTTCTGTCTGTTCCAATACGTTGTATCTGGAAAGAAGCCCATGGTAGTATATGCCCAGACCTCATTCGTGAACTCCACTCCGATATCCTTTTAAGCCTATACATCGTTCCCACACCTATTAAGAACGCAAGATACTGACTGTGGGGAGTGTCATGTTCCAGTACCGTTCGGATATATCAGCCCTGTAGATAATGCCACAACTCGAGGTTCGGCTGTAGGTTGTATGAAACCTTTACAGCTCTACCCGAGACTCACGGTCGTTTGACTCGTCCTCAGGGATCTCCTCTGGATCATCATAAGGATCCCACTCTGGATCCTTCTCTAGATCCTCCTTAGAATACTCGCCGGTCTCTCCTACCCGAGACTGCCCTGGAGATGTCGGCCTGGGTTTTGGTCCATATACAGGTAGTGCTGGCACATTTTTCCATGCTGTCTATTTCATAAGCAGACCTCCAGGTAGATAATACTCTCCATACCGCTATCCGTATGGTATCCTTTGCTCTGGTGGACTCTGATTAACGGACACCTTCTGTTAGATCCCAAGTTTTGATGATAACATTAATTCAATTATGATTGAAACATGTTTTAAAAGGTTAAGAAAAAGATTCCAAGTTACCAAATGCATATTTGATGTTTGCTGATATCTGCTGTAAAATTGCACTTGAGTGCTCGAGCATAAAATCTGCACTCGAGCACAAATCACTTCTGTACTCGAGCAGGTGTGAGAGAAAGCCAGGAAGTGAGTACCCGAGAGGGATTCTCCCTTTATATTCAATGGATCACTTGAAGCACAAGAGATGCACTCGAGCAGTGAAGTCATTCTCACTCGAGCACGTATGCGAGTGAGGGCATGCGAGTGCTTGGCCGAGAGCAAGTAATGGCATGCTTCCTCTCCTCACTCGAGCAAGGCATGCGAGTGCTTGGCCGAGAGCAAGTTAAGGTATGCTTCCATCTTTCACTCGAGAAAGGCATTGCGAGTACTTGGCCGAGAGTCTTGAAGTTCAGAAAAGTACAAGTGTGCTCGAGCACACTCATCCATGCTTGGAGTGATTCGTCCATGCTTGCGAGTAATATTTTCATCCCTCTCCAATTCAGATGCGAGTGCTTGTTCAAGAGAGCATATTCCTTGAGAATATGCTTCTCACTCGAGCAGAGGTAAGTGTGCTCGAGTGAGGGCCAAAATCACTCGCGAGTGAAAATTCTATCCCTCTGGAATTCTGGTGCGAGTGATGGTTTAGAGAACATATTCCCTGAGAATATGCTTCTCACTCGAGCAGAGGTAAGTGTGCTCGAGTGAGGGTCGATATCACCCGCGAGTGCAAATTCTCACTCTTGTCAAAATGGTATGCGAGTGATGACCCGAGAAGACATTCCCAGTGTAAAGTGTAAAGATCACTCGAGCAGAGATTTTGTGCTCGAGTGAGACCTCTCTTCACCCGCGAGTGAAGATATTTTCTCTCTGATATTCCATGCAAGCACAACCCGATAACAGAGGTATATGAAGGAAAATAGGAGATCACTCGAGGTGAGTCTTTCATGCTCGAGGTGATGCTCTGTTGACCTCAGAAAGTGCTAAGTATCACAACGTTCATTACGAATATAGTTTATTGTTATTAATTCATATCATCATTACTCTTTATCTTTGTTTAACATTGTTTTGAATGTTTTAAGAGGATGATCCAGGAATATGAACGTTTGAATTGAGCCACATGAGAAAAGTGATACAACGGCAGACAAGATGATTATAAACACGCTGGCACCTACCGCACTCAGTTTATTCCATTTCAACATGCACGTGCCTGCCAATATTTTCAAAAGACCCGCTTCTCCAATATTGAGTGTTCAAACGGGCAAAAACTGAGGAGGCTCTATATATACAGAAATTCAAGGAGAATGAAAGAACTAAGATACACATACGCAGAGAACAAAGTAGCACAAGAATTCACAAGCTCATATCAATTCTCTGTTCTTCATCTAATTTCTCTGTATACACTTTTGATCTTCAGTGTTTATTCATTTACTCTGTAAGAGAGTCTTCATACAAACTCAAAATACTATATTTGTGTGATCTCAAGATATTGAGATCTTGAGAGGGTAGTTATTCCTTACGAGAGAAGCAGTTGAGAGAAATCCTTGTAGTGTCTTTCACTCATAAGCCTTATAAGATACAAGCAGGAGAGAACGTTGTTGTTCATAAGACTTACAGTGGTGTAAGCGGAAGAAAACGTTGCTGCTCATAAGTCTTGTATACATAAGCAAGTGAGAAGAGTCATAGGTTGTTTCTCTGCACATAAGATTTGTCGTAAGGGGGAGAGAAGTTTCTTGTTGAGAGAATATTTCTGCCCGTAGTCCATTCAAGGACAATTGTTGTCTTGTGGCGTTCTGAGAGCCCATTGAATCTTGGAGATATTGTGAAAAGCTCAGTAGGTCTTGATCTCTGAGGACTGGATGTAGGCATTGTTGTTAGGCCGAACCAGTATAACTCTCTGTGTTCAAATCTTCTCTACTCTACTCTATTCACTATATTTACATATCACCATCTCAAACGAAAAATTTATAGCATCACCCAATTCACCCCCCTCTTGGGTGAAGCTTGCCTCTTACACCTTCTACCCCTCAAATGGTACACTCTAACTGGTCATGGGCTCACTCGAACTACTCATGATGTCCTGTTGCTATGTAAACAAAACCATATCAGTATACCATTCTGATAATTCTAGAACCGCTTATTAGCTCTGATATAAAAATGTCAACACCCGTTTCCATTTTGATATGCACAAGGCAATAATGAACAAGTTCCATAGGCAAACAGAAAAGTATATTTATACTGATAATAAGTATTTGTTTACAGACAGTCATTAATAGAGTAGAAATCGATAATAATGACAAAATGTACAGAATGTCCTAAAACTATTCCAAATACAAACTATATACAACTACTGTATTCATCTTGGGAAACGTGCCCGTCAATTTCCCTTCTCTACGTCCTTGGCTTGCGAGTCGATGACACCCACTGAGACATTTGGTTTAGAAAAAGGGGTGAAATTCCAAGGAAATTAAATATAAAATGCGAAAATTAAATATGCAATACACCGTATCAAGTAAAATGAAAATTCATATTATCTGTGTGTGTACACAAAATTCAGGGCCAACTAACCTGTTGAAACCCCTACATGTACCTCAGCTGAGTCTCTGATTACAGCTAGGTAAGACTAGTATACCTCAGCTAGGTCCTAGACCACAGCTAGGTAATGTGCCTCCAGCACGTGTTCAAATCACAAAATATAGTAACACGTATTATACAAATAGTCACATAGTATATGAGAGATAGTAGTCCCTACTAGTAACATCAGCCGTCCCGTCACTTCAAAAATAGATTTTTAAAAACAACTATCCAAATAGATATTTTTTTGTGTTTTCATTTTCAAAACTTGTTTTCAAAAACAATTTTTGAGAATAAAATAACAAAGAATAGAATCAAACGAGGACAATGTTTCTTAGATCAATACCCCCACTTTTTATGGGGCGATTGTTAATGTTGGAACCTAGGTAGTCTTGAGTTTTTGAGTTTTTCTTTGTAATCTCTTATGAGATTATGCATTCAGCAATATATTCAGGGAAAACCATGAAGTGAGTCTGAGTGTATTAATTAAAAATCATAGGTAAGAGATTGCAAATGTATGAATTTGGGTAAGTTTTCTAATCTCTATTGTGACCAGAGCATATTCAATCAAAGACCTTGTGATATCCCTCGACTTTGAATAAAAATTCCATTTAATATTTTAAACCAACATTACATTACTTGATAGTTTAAGATACCGTCTGTTTTTTTTTGTAAAAAAAAAAAAAAAGATGCCGTCTGTTTTCGAAAGAATTGTTTAAGAGTAATAATGTTCTTTAACCCAATAAAAATAGTGCAATTCATTTTATACATGTGTAATATTAATAAAAGAGAATAAATGTTTTTACACTACTATTAAGAAAGGTCTCTTAGACCGGTTGAAATTTGCATTTTAGATTGGGCTTAGGTATTGTCGTATATCAATCAATTTAAAAAGTTTATCTATTTTTTATCGGTCTTACAATTATCTTAAAGGTTACTTTTTAAAATTAGTTTTATTATTGACCGGTCTTAAAAATTTTTAATTTATAATAAATAATGCCCACCTTTTAGACCTAATAACTTTACACATTGTCTAAAAGGTGGACATATTTTTAAAAATATATATGTTTTATTTGAATTCACAGAAGCCTTGTTGGATTATTATATCTAAAAGCTATATTATGTAATATAAATTCAATGGGCAAAATCATCCTACAAAAATAATTTATGATTTATTTTTAAAATAAATTAATTATAAAATCATAAAAAAATAAAAAAATAAATCCAAACCGATCAAAATTAACTATTTATATACACCATATAGATATTTAGTGTCAAAACTCAAAACTCTCCAAAAACTCTAACCTCAAAATTTACTCTACACAGTACAATATTAACATCATTAGAAAAATAAAAATACGTGGAACAACCTTTATGAAGAAAATTTATTAAAAAGAAGTAAGTTTAGTTATATAAATGATTTTATAATTTTGCCCTAAATCTGAAACTATGGAGAAACAATGCCGAAAATCGTCTGCAAGCTCTGCACAGTTAAACTCGATTTGAAATAATAATTAACAGTGGCGGTATATGATGTATCCGCCGCCAACATGACTACAGTAAGCGTGTGTTTGGTTTGAGGTGAGCGGAGGGGAGGGCTTTAGATTGAAGGTATTTAAATTTGGGAAAATTAAAAAAAACTACGTTGCAAAATAGAAAAGGACAATTTAATATAGCAAAATTTGGAATTCTCATATCAGTATTGTGTCAGAGCAGACGAGGGATATGGGATATGATATCTTGTCGCAATGACTTTAATGCTCTTAGTGACAGGGAAAAGGGAAAAAATCAGAAGAGGGAAGGCCGAATAACTGTCAAATGAGAAACCTAAGGGACGACAGAGAGATTACGAGAACGACGGTGTAGTGACGGTGGTCGGTGGCGATCTAGGGTCTCTTGGAAGGAGGTTAACAGAGAAAGGACGAACATAGGAGGTCAGCGGCATGATACGGTTCTGCGACCTGCAGTCTGTCAAGGGGGTTGGAGCGCTGTTCCTGCGAAGATGTTAATGAAGGAAGTGGAGTCGTTAATGACGAATGTGGTGTTGTTAATAGTCCAGGAGGTGTTGTTTTCGAACATCCACGTTACGGCTTTCCATGTAGTTCCAGCGAAGAAGTTAATCAAGGATGTGGAGTCGTTAATAATGAATCTAATGTTGTTAATAATCCAGAAGGTCTTCTTGTGAAGATGTTAATGAAGGAATAAGAGTCGTTAATGAAGAATGTGGTGTTGTTAATAGTTGAGGGGGTGTTGTTTTCAGACATCCACATTACGAATTTCCATGTAATTTCAGTGAAGATGTTAATGAAGGAAGCGGAGTCATTAATGACGAATGTGGTGTTGTTAATAGTCCAAGAGGTGTTATTTTCGGACATCCACGTTACGAATTTCCATGTAGTTCTAGCGAAGATGTTAACCACGGATGTGAAGTTGTTAATGACGAATGTGGTGTTGTTAATAGTCCAGAAGGTCTTCTTGTGAAGATGTTAATGAAGGAAGAAGAGTCGTTAATGAAGAATGTGGTATTGTTAATAGTCTGGGGGGGTGTTGTTTTCAGACATCCACATTACGACTTTCCATGTAGTTTCAGTGAAGATGGTTGTAATATCCCGATTTGTGATTAGGGCTAATGGCTCTGATAATTATTGTAATTAGTGTAATTAAATACTATTGGGATTAATGTAATGTGAATTTTGGAATAAATAGGTGTAGTATTTAAGATCAAGGGTTGAGATTCATTGATAATGGGTCGAAATCCTATGTTTTGTGATTTGGTGAGCTCATAGAGGGAATTGTGTAGATGGTGACAAGTGGCATGATGGTGGCCATTGGATGTGGCACTAGAAGACAAGATAACACTTTTTCTCTTCTCTTTCTTTTCGGTGGAGTGTGTGTGTGTGCAAGGAGAAGTCATCATCATCATCCTCACCATTTTCTCTCATTTTCTCTCTCTTCTTCCTCCATTTCTGACGCTCAAGCAAGGGAAAGGAAAAGAGAAAGCTTGAATCTTGGTGAGTTATGATCCTCTTTTGCTCAAAACTTCTTCCCTAATGTTGTGTGTCTCATAGAGAGCTACATTGTGATGGTTGTAGAACCTTGAAGAGTGTTGATTTGTGATTTGACCGAAATTGGAAGTTGGAGAATCAAGGTTCTGAATTGGGCAAAGAGAAGAGGTAGGCATTTAGTGCATTTTGGTATATTATGTGTGATTTTTGGCTAAGTTTGGTAAAATCTGGAAAATTGCCCTAATTATGCCAAATGTTGAAAATGTGGATTTTAAGGTGTTTGATAGTGGAAATGGTTTAATGATGAGTTATTTGATTGTTGGATATAATATGGAACGATGGAAATGTGTTAAGGGAAAATTGGATGATTGTTGTGTTAGAGACCTTAGTGAATGATTTTGGTCAAGATGGATTTTGGAGTGTTTTTGGAGGTTGCCCAGGTGTTCCCTAGTTAGTGCTTAGAGTGTATGAGCATTGTGGAGAGTTTGGGAACCTTTGGGTGAGGATTTGACCATCTGGTGTTTTCTGGTTTTTGCTGTGTTTTGGGTCTCTGATGCACATCACTCGAGCAGAGGAAGAACGTGCTCGAGTGATGCGTGAGTTTTCCCTTTGTGCTTCGAGTTTGCATGGGTTTTTATGTGTAATGCTCGAGTGCATCGCTCTGTGCTCGAGTGAGCGAAGAACATGCTCGAGTGAGCATGGTCTGCTCGAGTGATAGTGGGAGTCCAGAGTGAAGGGTTGCTTTCTGGTCTTCACTTGCGGGCTGATTACCTAGAGTGTGCTCTGACACTCGCGGGCATAGCCGTTTCACTCGAGCACTGGGGGTCATGCTCGAGTGAGCTTGTGCCTTAGGTGAGAGTAGTGCTTGCGGGTGGTCATTCGATGGTAAGGTGCTCGGGTGTGCCTTCTCACTCGCGAGCATAGGGTGTGTGCTCGAGTGCAAATGGCTGTGCTCGAGTGATCCCGGTCTTGGAGAGCGTTGTGTGCTCTCGGGTCCTCACTTCCTGGACTTCACTCGCAGGTGCTCGAGTGAGGCATTTGGCCTTGTGCTCGAGTGAAGTTCAGCGTGCTCGAGTGAACCTGTTCCTAGAAGCTTCTTTGTGCTCTCGGGTGTTCACTCGCTGTCTCACTTTCTCTTGTGCTCGAGTGTTGTCCGTACCAATGCTCGAGTGAGAGCATTTGTGCTCGAGTGATGTCCGTACAATGCTCGAGTGAGAGCAATTGTGCTCGAGTGAGGCAGTCAAAAATCAGTGTTTTGCCTTCGAAAAAGGGGTCTTTTGGGTAGCTTCTTCCAACCCTTTAGGCATATGTTTAGGCCTCTAATAGTCACCTAAAGAGTCCTAAATGATAACCAACTTAGAGTATTATTGAAATATACATATGGAAAAGAGATTGATTGGTTGTCCCTAATTTGGTATAGGTTTGACATCTGTCGTCCTCGTGAGACCACGGTACAGGAGCCAGTCAGGAAAGATACAGGTAGTGACTCTTTCTTTATACCTTATGTGATGTATGATATGCATACTATGTCATTGTTTTTGAAATGGATTTAGTATGCTGCGAGTTTTATGAAAACTGTGGAAGCACCGCTATACCAATAGTCCCTGAGTCGCTAACAACGGTTCGGGTGAAGGTCGTATGCCTTCCCGGCGGTAAAAGGGGATGAGGTTAGGGTGTGTTATATGTGATTATGTGGGCCGAAAGGCTAATTGTGGGCCGAAAGGCTAATTGTGAGCCGAAAGGCTATTTGTGAAGGCCGACGGGCCATTTGTGAAAGCCGAAAGGCTATATGTGAGCCGTGTGGCTATTCGTATGCACTGCCACGCTAATAGTCCCTGAGTCGCTAACAACGGTTCGGGTGAAGGTCGTATGCCTTCCCGGCGGTAAAAGGGGATGAGGGTGGAGTGATTTGTGTTGCTGTATGAGATGAATTGTTTACATATTATGTGATTGCATGTGGTATGAAATTGTTGTTACTACGGGGATTCTTTGGAATCTCACTCCTCCAAATGACTAATCTTTTCAGACAGGGCGAGTGGCTCGAAAGGGAAGCGGACAACCAGGAGTAGTTAGGTTTACTCCGAGATCTTAGTGGTAGTTGGTTATCCTTATTTTGGTTTCGGGATTACCGAATGTATATAAGTTATAAACGTATATTTTGGTCATGTAATCCCCATTATTGGGAACTTGTAAACCCAAGTTATATATGTAAGTAACCCGGGGTTTGCCGGGATTTTGGTTTCCGCACTTTGATATTTATTATGTACTCTGATTTCTCAAGTAATTATATCCGCCCGTGAATGTGAGACCAGCAATAAGTATGTTTCAGAATTGATTTGCAAAATACCCCATCTCTTGGATGTGGGACTATAAATTGTTATTTCATCTTATTGGTCTCTATTTCACTTAAATTTCGTAATCCGGATGTAATTACGGTGAGGGGGTTACAATGGTAATCAAGGATGTGGAGTCGTTAATGACGAATGTGGTGTTGTTAATAGTATAGGAGGTGTTGTTTTCAGACATCCACATTATGACTTTCCATGTAGTTCCAGCGAAGATGTTAATCAAGGATGTAAAGTTGTCAATTATATCACATGTGTTGTTTTGAACCTAATAGCAATGGCAAACAAAGTTGCAACACACAAAATATTAACAACACTACATTCATTATTAACGACTTCACATCCTTGATTAACATCTTCGCAGGAATTACATGGAAAGTCATAATGTGGATGTCCGAAAACAACACTTCTTGGACTATTAACAACACCACATTCGTCATTAACGACTCCGATTCTTTCATTAACATCTTCACTGAAACTATATGGAAAGTTGTAATGTGGATGTCTGAAAACAACACCTCCTGGACTATTAACAACACCACATTCGTCATTAACGACTCTGCTTCCTTTATTAACATCTTCGCAGGAACATCACTCCAACCTCCCTCGACAGACTACAGGTTGCAGAACCGTACCATGCCGCTGACCTCCTATGTTCGTCCTTTCTTTGTTAACCTCTTTCCAAGAGACCCCAGATCGCCGCCGACCACCGTCACTTCACCATCGTTCTCGTCATCTCTCCGTCGTCCCTTAGGTTTCTCATTTGACAGTTATTCGGCCTTCCCTCTTCTGATTTTTTCCCTTTTCCCTGTCATTAAGGGCATTAAAGTCATTGTGACAAGATATCATATCCCATATCCCTCGTCTACTCTGACACAACACTGATATGGAATTTCTGAATTTCGCTGCACTGAATTGTTCTTTTCTATTTTGCAACGTAGTTTTTTGGAATTTTCCCATTAAATTTTGGACGGGAACCCAAAATTTAAAAGGAATGAGAGGATAAATTATGGGCGGGTATCCAAAATTTAAAAGAATAAGAGAGTAAATTTTGAGTTTCTCCCTTCCAAAATTATAATTTGCCACCCCCTCCCATCATCTCCCCTCAAACCAAACACACCCTAAGGGGCCATGTGCTCCTTAATGTTTAATATATATATATATATTATAATTTTCTTCTTCTCATCATCATCATTGTAATATCCCAAATTGTAATTAAGGGCTAATGGCTTCAAAGTGATGTAATTAATGATAATTAAGCACTTTTGAAGTATATGTTGTGCAATGTGATATAAATGTGCTTAGTGATGATTTATTAAGCATTGTGACAATCAGGGGCAAAACGGTAAATTTACCGACCGATTGGTCAATTACCGAAGAGAAAACTCCCTGGTAATCAAGATCAATGGTTAGGATTGATTATTATGAGATCAAGGAGGTGGAATTGTGTGTGTGCATGTTCAAGTAAGTCCAAGGAAGATGCCTCAAGATTTTGACACTTGGCATCATCTCACACCCCTTTGACAAGTCAACAATTGCAACTCTTTTTTTTTCCTCTCTTCCCTCCCGTTCTTTTAGGTCGGCAAATGGTCTTAGTAGAGACCAAAAATCTGATATATCTTCATTCATCATCATCATCATCCCATCTCTCCTCTCACCTTCATTTTCGTCTCAAGTTTGAAGGAAAGAGAAAGAAGAAGGCTCAAGTTAGGTGAGGATTTGTTCTTGTATGCTCAATTCACCTTTATTAATATTGTTCATGGTGTTGAGGGCTTCATGGTTATGGTTTTAGGTTTTTGAAAGGTGGTGTTTGAGAACTTGAGAAAAATTGAAAGTTGGAGAAACAAGGAAGTTGCTTTGGGAAGAAGAAGAGGTAAGAATTTAACACATTTTGAGCTAAGTTTTGTAACCATTGATCAAGTTTTGAGAATTTCGAATTTTTGCCCTGATTTTCATATGATTTTGGTTTGGAAGAATTGCATTGTGTGATATGTTGGAATAGGTGTCATAGTGTGTCCTTGAGCATTTGAAATTGGTTTGGAATGTTGGTTTGGATTGGTTTGTAATATGGTGGTTTGATTGAGTTCTTGGTAAGACATGTGATGGTCATTGTGTAACATGTCAATGGAGGTTGAATTGGGTTGTTTTGATGATTTCAATGGATTCCTTGTGCAAATTTATGTGGGAATGGTATTTGATATGAATTTGGGAACCATTGGAAGCATTGGTGCAAAAATGGAAATGTTGTCCATTGAAAGTTTATTCTGGGCAGCCAGGTTGTCTGGATGTTTTGAATATGAAAATGGTGTCTAAAAATTCTGAAACTTTCCATATTTAAAGTTCACATTCCAAGCTTCAAAACGAACATAAATTTTGTGTCATTTCGTTTTTTGAGCTAAGAGCAATGACTGTCCAAAATTTGGGCTTAAAACTGGAATCTGTTTTGGAGTGGTGATGAATTTCGTGTAATTCTGTACTTCTGTGGTGATTCCCAGTAATGGCCAAAATTTTTCCTAGGAAGAGGACTTAAAGAGCTTTCATTTGGCTTTGGGATCACCTCCTTTTGATTTTTCTAGAATTAGTTATGATTTTTCAAAGTTTCCTTGGCTGCAGCAGAAAATCTAGGCTGCAGCACAAAACTTTCTGTGTGTGTCCTGGCCGCAGCCAGAAATTATTGGCTGCAGCCAAAATGTTTCTGTGACGTTTTTAGCCATTTTTGGCTGCAGCCAGAGAATTCTTGGCTGCAGCCAGAACCCAATTTTCAGCACTTTGTGAGTTTGCAAAGCAATTTCCAACCTAGAACTCTCCAATCCTTTTTGGTTCTCTTTTAGCTTGTTATAACCATTTAGGGGACTCATATGGAACCTATTCTAAGTGTTTGAAAGTAGGAATTGGGGGTAGGAAATTAATCCACCATTTTTTATTTTTGTTTATAGGCTTTGATATTTGCCGCCCTCGTGAGCCAACTGTGCCAGCGAACGTCAGAAAGGAACGAGGTAGTAACTTTTCTTTCGTACCATATGTGATGCATTGTATGTGTGTCTTATCATTGATTTGTGATAAACTCGTATGCTGCGACATTGTGAATATGTGTAAACATCGTCATACCAATAGTCCCTGAGTAGCTAACAACAGATCGGGCAAGGGTTGTATGCCTTCCCGGCGGAGAAAGGGGATGAGGATGAGGTGTGATATGTGTGATTATGTGAAAAGCCGAAAGGCTATTTGTGAAGGCCGACGGGCCGATTGTGAAAGCCAGATAGCTATATGAGCTATAAGGCTATGTGTATGCACTGCCACGCTAATAGTCCCTGAGTAGCTAACAACGGTTCGGGTTAGGACAGTATGCCTTCCCGGCGGAGAAAGGGGATGAGGGTGGAGTGTGATTTGTGCTGCTGCTGTATGATGATTTGCTTACATGCTGTGTGCTTATGTGTGGTATAAATGTTTTGTTACTACTGGGATTCTCTTGAATCTCACTCTTTCCTTTAACTAACCTTTCAGACAGGGCGAGTGGCTCTAAGGAGAAGCGTACGACCCAGAGCGGTTAGAACCCTATAGGGACATTTATTTTGGACATGTTGGTTAAACCTGTTGGACAGGGATCTTGTAAATTATTTTTGGATTGTAAATATTAGTGGAACACAGTGGTGTAATCCCTTATATGGGAATTAAAACCCTATAGTGAATGAATGGAACCCGGGGGTTGCCGGGATTGCTATTAGATATTCTGATATGTTTAAATGTAAATTAACTGCACAGGTGATTATATTCGATAATTGAATTTGAGACCCGAATAGGAAAGAAGTTTTGAAAATTTTGTAAAGTCCCTACTATAAAAGGGAGTTTTAAATGAGTTTTGAACTATTCGACGGTCTCTAAACCAATTTAATTAAGAGATATCGAATTATAATTACGCTAATTAAGGTAGGGGGTTACAATCATCATCATTATTACTATTATTAATTTTATTTAATTTTTTTTTCATTATTATTTTTATATTCCTCTTTCTTTTTTTTCAAACATTTTTTTTATATATTTCTTTTTATAAAAACAACAATAAAAATTATTATTTCTAAATTTTCATTCCATTTCATTATTTTTATTTCATATTTTCTTTTACTACATAAATCTTATTTTAAATAAGCCCTTTATAATTTATATATCAATAAGTACATGATAACTCAATTTATTATAATTAATTCTTCTTTAATTGAAGTTAAATTTTAAAATAAAAAATTAGGATGTTATAATTCTCCCCACCTAAATTGAATTTTGTTCCAAAAATTTACAACACAAGATTCCAACATTACCTCAAAGCCAAGCAATATCTCGACAGCATAAATTGCAGACCAAGGAAGCCAAAACACAAGTCACCAACACAAATATAACTATCAACACCATACAAGCACAACACAACACAAACATAACTATCAACACTACTGCAACATAGACATATCTAAACAATTAAGTTAGGGAATTCTCATAACATTTGCTCTTCAGTTTCCTAGGTAGCATTGCCATGAGACATACCTTTCTAGAAAACTTTCAAAAGATGTATGAATTTTTACAGCAATTGCTTATGCTTCACATGTAAGATTCACTCAAGGTCCGCCCTATAAGTCAAATTCTCCCTCGATTCAACCTCTTTTGGTTTGATCACATGAGAGGTATCTAAATGATACTTCTTGAGTTGTGACACATGAAACACGTTCTCCAAAATCTTGAAGGGACAAACAAATCTCGGAGTCAACTTATGGGCTTTAATAGACTTAACAATACCCCATCACTAGCGAAACCTTAAGGAATACTTGATCAACCAGTTAAAACTATAAGGTTTTGTGATGTCTATCCTCATAACTCTTCTACCTACTCTGCACAGATAACAACTTATGCCGTATCATCTCGATTATCTTCATAGTCTCATCCACTAAATTAGGATCCATCACGCTCTCTCACTCAGTTCAATCCAACAAAGAGGTGATTAGCACTTCTTACCATACAATGTCTTATACGGAGTCATCTAAATGATCGAGTGACATATATTGTAGGCAAATTCTGCTAATGGCATATGTTGATCCCAAATACTAGGAAGCTTAATGACACAAGCCCTTAACATATCCTCAAGGGTGAATCATCCTCTTAATCTAACCATTGGTTTGCAAATGATAGACCATGCTGTACTTCAATTTTGTCCCCATAACCTTCTATAACGACTTCCAAAAGTTTGATATCTATAGTTACACCATGTAGTCATACGATCTCATCTACATACAATTGGGCCAACCTCTTTAGTGTATACCCGATATGAATCGAGAGAAAATAGACTAACTTTGTTACTTAATCTACAATTGTATTGTTTGAAATTTAGAAAATATGGAGCCACCATCAAAATTTCAAAACAAGATAATTTGGGAAACTATTTTTAAAAAAAATGAAAACCAGATAGGGTTCGGGTGTTGAATGTGCATGGGGAAGGTGTTAGACACTCTACAACACTCATTCATAAGAAGGGTTACCTTAAGTCATTTATTTAAAAATGAATATGGCCATTAATTTTATTATAATTACCCAAGAAAAATAAATAAAAAAAGAATATTTACAAAATAAATAAAATTGAAAACTAAAGAAAAAATGTTTATTTACAGAATGAAAACAAAGGGAAATTATATGTATTTACAAAATCGGATTTGGCTTAGGAAAAGGACCTAGAGCCTACGTACCCTTTAAATGGATTAAAGTCCATATAGTTCGGGGTAGAAATGCGTGTCAATGTGTTGATGTCTTTAAGGAAATATTTATTTAATTTATTTGAGAAAAGTATTTTTTATGGGTTTGTGTTTTTTTATTATTCATGAAAACAACTCTTCTGTTTTTATTTGAAAAAAGAAATTTTTTTGAAGGGCTTTTGCATTAAACTTCCTAAAGAGATTCTTATAATCTCACATGAAAGAATAATCATTTTTTGTCTTAAGAGGCTCTGAAAGCCTCACACAGAAAAAATCTCTTTTGAAATCATTTTTATTTATTTATCATAAAAAGAGAAGCTTTCTTTTTTCTTTTTTTTTTCTTTTCAAAAGTTGGTTAAGTTGTTGTATGCAAAAGTTAGACCAAAATGAAAATAAGGAAATTTCCTTTCATCAATGAGGGAGTGAGAACAAAATAGCACTTGCACAAACACCATATCATCCATGGAACAATCCAAACAATAGGAGACAAACATAAGTATCGAAACGGTAGGGACACGTACCTCTTCGTGCATCATCCTTTTAAGATGCACAAGTACTACAGTAGGGAAGCAAAATAGCAATGAAAGGAGCCTGGAAGATATGCATGTTATATCACTCAAGTTCATAGATAAATGATCATGTAATGGGGATATACCTTCTAGTCTTGGATGTGGCGCAAGAGGTGACATGAGAGAGCAAAGTAAATAAATAAAAACGAGAAGAAGATACACATCAACGGAAGCATCATATTAAGGCAAAGCAATGATAATTATTTCTCAACATTTTGTGAGGAAAATGACAAAAAGAGTACATACATATGTATTTATATATCACTACACGCCACCCATGTTCATGCTTCTATTAATTAATAAATAATCAAATGCTCCATAGCCTTGTGTTCTACATGAAAGATGAGGTGAGAGAGAGAGAGAGAGAGAGAGAGAGAGAGAGAGAGAGAAAGCAAAAAAAAAATATGAAAAGAGGAAAAAAACATGAAGGATTACCACCACACGTAACAATAAGGCACAAAGAAAGTGTAATCACTTCTTGCTATTCCATGAGTGATAGTATCAAGAGGATCTAAGCTCCATCATCTGACCATCAGAATAAGAGAAGTAAAAGGAATTGGATATATTGATGCCACTATCTCATATGAAATTTTCCTTGGCATAAAAAAATTTACCCGCATAGCGAACCAAGGACGAGAAAGTAACCTATGTCTAGAGTGTAACACCTCAAACCAAACAACCAAATACTTAACCAAGTATTTCAAAAGTCACCAATAAGGATGTTCAACATCCAAATCATCAAAATATATAATCAATTCAAATAAAACTCACATCACAGTGTCAAATTAATTCCTCAAAATATCTTAGTAAATAAAATAAAATGCAAAAGTCTTAGAGTCATAGCAAATAAAAATGACATAACATGTGCTTTAGGAGCACATAAGACCCTTCAAGGCTCACTTCATAGGTGCCTTCCCTTGCTCCTTGCTAGAATATTCACCTAAAAAATGTTAATATAAGGGAGGAGATTCCACGTCTCAGTAACCACTGAAAGTTTCTATTGCACAGAAGCAAACTACATATGATTTAATTAAAGGACTGATTACATATATATTTGCATACACCATAAACCTCATACAAAATAATTGCAAATTTAATAATTATTATGCCAATCTATATTTTTATCACAACATGTAATATATAATTATGCAATATGCAAGATGCAACCTCTCTTATATCACTGTCTATCCTTATTCCCCTGACTGGAGCCACAGGCTAACACATAATTTAATAAAAACTCATCCATTTGACTGAATTGTCCCAAGCTCAGTTCTTAAGATACATCCAGCCCAAGATGTAGAGCTTAAGTCTGGACTATGACTCCCCTCCTTAAAAAAACACAACTAAGGAGGTGTTATATGTCCCACAGCTCCAATGCAATCTCGGCCAAAGGAAAACCTGGAATAAGAGGCCCTGACAAGTGCCATCCATTGTGCACCAAGTGATGGCATACCATGTGATAAAAGATCTTACCACACAAATTCCTCTTGACTCCAACTCATCACAAATGCAACCGCCATGACAATTATATTTGATCACTAATAAATATAATGTAATTAAAAGACAAGTACACTAAATCATGTTTCCATTTGTATCAAATATCATCACATATTCAAACATGCTTACAAGAAAACAATAATCCAACAATACATTAATTTCAATTAAATTATTACCTATGTGAATAAAGTCCCCTCCTTAAAAAAAAGCAACTAAGGAGGTGTCATATGTTTCACAGCTCTAATGCAATCTTAGCCAAAGAAAAATATGGAATAAGGGGCATTGACAAGTGTTATCCACTGTGCACCAAGTGATGACATACCATATGATAAAAGATCTCACCATACAAATTCCTCTTGACTCTAACCCATCATAAATGCAACCACCATGACAATTATATTCAATCACCAATAAATATAATGTCATTAAAAGACAAGTACACTAAATCATGCTTCCATTTGTATCAAATATCATCACATATTCAAACATGCTTAAAAGGAAACAATAATCCAATAATACATTAATTTCAATTAAATTATTACCTATGTGAATAAAGTGAGTTATAAAAAATTTACTTGTAACATTACTTACTTGAGAATTGACAATACATATATATATATACAAATAATTCAGTCCATTTTTTGTATAAAAGATAATCATTCACAATCATATACAATTCACAAGTATATGGAAGAATATTTAGAGTTATCTGTTACTCCATAGCTTAAAAATAATTACCAAAGAGTTACTCCAAAGCTCTCAATGAGAGTCTACAAAATCACACACATAAATATCTATGAATATACTAATTAAAACTGCTCTAAAATTACCTTAAAGCTACCATAGGTCTTACAAGTTACCCTCTAAAAATTAATATTATGCATATCCACATTCATTAATTAGCTACCATATATCAACATTTATATTGAGATTTATTATTAGTTGAAAGTAAAAATGATTACATAAGGTAAAGGATTTATGTATATGTGGGTGTGTGCTTCATATGGAGAGAAATATTTCACTGGCCAAGGAGAACATGGTATGGGTGTGTTCTAAAAGATGGGAGCATTGTGCAATATATATATATATATAAATATTATGAAATATGGGAGCATTGTATTTAATTATATATGTAAGGATTTGAAAGGGTGAAAGTCAAGTGAGTTATGTATCTACAAAGGAGTGAGAAGAGTTTGAAGGATTAAAGAAAGTTTTTTTTTAATTATGAACCTCAAGATTCATTGGACTTGGAAGTAAAAAGAAAGAAAGAACATTGTGAACACCCTATTTTTTCGGGCCCTACTCAAAAAATAAAAAAATAAAATAAAATACACTCCTTGATGATGATTAGGGTCCAAATCGGCAATCATCATTCATTGAAGAGGAAAATAAAAAATAAATTTAAAATAAAAGAAAATCCTCTCATTGATGATGATTGGCGTCTAAATTGGCAATCATCATTAAAGGGAAAAAAAGAGAAAATAAGAAAACCCTCTCATTGACAATACTTGGTGTTTAAATTGCCAATCATCATTAAAAGAAAAAATAAAAAAGGAGAAAATAAGAAAATTCTCTCATTGATGATGATTGGTGTCTAAATTAGAAATCCTCATTAAAGGGGAAAATTAAAAAAATAAAATAAAAATGAAAATAAAAAAATCCTCTTAATGATGATGATTGTGTTCCAAGGCTTCCTTCTCAGGGAGGAATAGCAAAGCTATTAGGGGTTCATATGGAGGAAGTACAGACTGTAGGTACCATATAGGTCAAGGGAATTTAAAGAACCATAGTTGAAGCTCGCTTAGAAAAATTAGTGGAGAATAAAGATTGGGAGAGTTTTTGTAGGGTCTTTTCCTTTGCTATTTATGACTTGGTCCTCTTTCCTTTATCAGCAAGAAAAATCAACTTTGGAGCTATAGTGTCTTCCAATCGGTGGAATATAATCAAATCAACCCAGTACCCGCAGTCTTCGTAGAGACCTACATGTCGGTATCTCAGTGCCACCTAAAGAAGGAAGGTCGAATAAAATTCTACCTTGCATTACTTGCGGTATGGATGTTGAGTCACATGTATGGAAAGAATAAGTACTTCTAGCAAAGGCATGACAAGTTTACTAATTCACTCACAGCATTCAATCATCTTTAGTGAAACAAAAATGATTAGAGGAAGAAGTTCTCCATTTAACAGAAGATTCCCCCTTATGGAAAATAGAATGGTAGGAGGGTGAAGAGATTATCAATCACTGCGAGGGCTTTTAATGTGCCTCTCATGGGACCAAGAGGATGTATTAATTACAACCCTTCTTTAGCATTAAGTCAATTAGCATTTAGGAAAAAAGCTCTGTCTAGGGAAGAAGTGCAAGCCATATATTTCTTGTGCGAAAAAGATGGCGTAAAGGGCTTATGTCAAGAAATCAAAGAAGGTTGGAGCAAGTTAGCATACAATTGAAAGGCTGAGCTAGGAAAGCTAGAAACAAGTGCAACTTTCGGCTATAAGGACTGGCTTCAGGACAAAATTGAAGGAGCTAATCCATCTTATTCTCCTGAAGATCCTTTATTAGGAAATGATGCCCAAGAAGTAAACAAAGAATTGGCAAGGTGCCTAGAAATAAGAGAAAAGGAATTGGAGGAGCTTTTTAAGATGGAATCTCAATTTAAGAGAAAGATGAGTTAGCTAGAGGACAAATGCTCATTCTTCTAAGAAAAATTGACAGAAAAGAGAAAAACAAGAGATTTAGAAGAACGCTCAAGAATCATGAAGCTGGAAGGGGAAAACAAAAGCTTAAAAAGGGTTATGCAAGAAAATGACAAGCGAATGAAAAACAATAGAGTTCAACTATTGAAGGTGACTAGATAAAAATAGTTACTAGAAGATAAATTGCAAGATAATGCCTCCTTAAGAAATTGCAATGGGAAGTTGATATTCTCATTCAACACTTTGAAAGCAAGAAGGGTGAATTAGTTGCTGTAAGAGTGAGTACTACTGAAACTATCCAAAGCCTTGTAGACAAGTTGAATCATGAAAGGGAAGTTTTAGCCAACTAGGAACTCCTTTACCGTAAACAAATTGTTATGCCAGAAGAATGGGTAAAGATATGTGGTAATTTAATCAACTTTGCTAACACCAAAATCCTAGAATTTGCTAGTACGTTTAAGATCATTGAAGGCATGATTATTCCTTTGATTATTTCTCTTATGTGTGATATTCACCTATTAAGTTGTCACTCTAGAACTTGCTTTAAATCTGGTTGAAATTACATTTCACATGCACATTCAAAGATGATAAAGGCATTCATTTTGTTTAGCTAGAGCCAAATAGCCAACCTTGCAATTATACCGTTGATAAGCCCCTTTGAGCCTCATTGACTGTTTCTTTGTTCACAACCCATTGACATATACTTTAATGATATATCAAATGCTTCGGAAGATTAGTAGAGCATTTGAAAGTTTTGTGAAATGGGCTTTTGACAAGTGTGGGGGTGTATATATCATCAACTTTAAAGTTGCAAGAAAAATAAAATAAAATAAAATAAAAGAATTGAAAAAAAAAGTGTAAAAAAAAAAAAAAATTTTGAGTATTCGAATTGTGGGTTGTTGTGATGAAATAGATTTATTCAAAAGCTGGCCCATTTTTTTTTTTATTGTTCTATTAATTTTTATATTTAGTTTTTCATATCACGTTTTACATTCCTTTTACCTTAACTCCATTACAACCCTTAACAAGTCCTTTTGATTTGAATTATGCATGTGAATTAGATAGTGGAGATTGAGATTTTTAGCAAGCCTATGGTAGTGCAATTTTTTCGGTTGAATTCGAGTGAAACACTTACCCATAAACACTTGAGAGATTGGGAGAATGAGTCATAACTACGAACTCAGTTTATTCATTTTCAAATGAAATTACCAGTTTATATTTTCGTTGATTCATGAATACTATGATTTCTTTATTTTTCAATTGTGTTCTTGCTTATGACTTGACACTTCTAATTTTGTGGAAGCACTTAATGGTCACTCCTTGTCCGAGGACGTCCAAGAGCTAAGTGTGGGGGAATTTGATAAGTAAAATATTTGCATATTTATTTTCCCTTACATGATGATTTTATGATGATATTTGAGCTCAATTTAATAAATTTGGGTGTAATTTATAAATAAATAATGATTTTGGCATAAAATAGAATTTCTTGGAAAATACTAAATTAGACCCTCTTTCAGTTTTCAGGCAATATCTGGAGCTCTAGATGTCGGATCGGGACATTCTTTATATGGATAAAAAGCTAAGAAAGAGCTCTACAACTTTTATGTTGAGACGAAATTCTAGTTCTATCTCCAAGGGTTTCGAATTTTGCTTGAAAGTTGAGAGCGGGAATCATCTACCATTCCACCAACCATTTCATCTATCTCTTCATCTTTCTTTTCACCTACTACTCCATCTACCACATTCTATCTATTAATCCACCTATCACATTTCATCTACTACTCCATCTACCACATTCTATCTATTAATCCACCTATCACATTTCATCTACCACTTCATCTACCTTACTCCATTTTTCCCTATATATAGCCACCCTCTCCTTCACATTTGACACACCAATTTATATCCATTACTCACATCTCTTCTCCACACATACCATTTCATTTCCATTACTCTTCTCTCTTATCTACTTACACACCTTTTCATTACTCTCATCTCTTCTCCACTTACTACATCATCTTGGAATTAATTTTAGGTATTGTATTATTTTCTTGCATGCCTCCATCTTGGAAGGCTTAGGATTGTATTACTCTTTGTATGCCACCTACATGGAAGGTTTTACCTCCTAAAGGGACGGTTAGATTTTTACATTTTTTATGCATCTTTTGGTTGTATATTTATGTTTGAGAATTTAATATTCAAGTTTTATGCAGTATTTTTAAGGATTTCATTTTAGTTTTATATAATGTCAATTTATTTTGGTTTTGTTTTTAATTTTATCATGAGCTAAATTTTCATATTCCTAGGGTGATGACGTAGCTTACTAATAATGGATTGAATCTTAACTTATTAAATCTAGTTTTATTTTTCCTTTATGATTGAGTTTTAATTATTACTCTTAATGCTTTCATTTGATTGGCCATCTTTTGAATGATTCCAATATATATGTTGAGACCGGAAGGAGATACATGTGTGTAGACCCTATAATTAAAACCATAACTTGCATATGAAATAGGAATATATTCATATGAGTTGTGTAGTCTTATAGAGTTCCATAAATTTTAATGCATAATTAATTGCTTAAATTCATATAGGAATATATTGGATTAGCAATTAATTATAGAATTACTTGACCTTGGAAGAGGCTAGTAATTAAATTAGGGAAACTCGACTATCAATCATGTGGAATAAATTGGGCTAGATTAGATAAGTGATTCAATCAAGAAATTGTTAAGTGAAATCTAATCCCTAGGACTTTTTCTCATTGTTGTTTCATATCATTTGCATTCATATTTGCTCATCTTTTATTTCGTACTCTTAATCACCAACGAATCGATAGACTAAATAGAATTAAAATTACCTATTTTGGTACTTAGTGATCAATCCTCGTGGGAACGATACTCTACTTACTTCTATATTACTTGATTACGACAGTGTACACTTGCACTATTTAATAGACCATCTACACGCGTAACAAGTTTTTGGCGCCGTTGCCGGGGATTGTTGTCATTAATATCAATACCAAGTAATTTTAATACTAATTTGGTCTTCATATTACATTTATTTTTCTTCTTGGTGTCTTGTGTTTCTTTTTAGGCTTTTGCTTAGTGTATGACCAGATCGAAGGAGACTGAACTATTGCCTTTTGATTCGGAGATCGAAAGAACTTGTCGAAGAAATCGAAAAGTTCAAAAGCAGTATACTTCAATCCTAAGCAATCCGATGGCAAATCCGGAGGGAGGAACAACAGATACTAAAACACTCCTTGACTATGCAACACCAACAGTCATGGGGACAAATTCTGGAATCACGAGACCACCAGTAGCAGCTAATAACTTTGAAATCAAGCCAGCAATTATCCAGATGATGCAAGCAAATCAGTTCAGTGGTTCACCAACAGAAGATCCTAATACACATATAGCTACCTTCCTTGAAATCTGCGACACATTCAAGCATAATGGTGTTACTGATGACGCCATTAGACTTAGACTTTTCCCTTTCTCACTCAGGGATAAGGCTAAGAGTTGGTTACAATCACTACCAGTGGGAAGCGTAACTACATGGGAGATCATGGCACAGAAATTTTTGGAGAAATTCTTTCCTTCAGCAAAAACTGCTAAATTGAGGAATGAAATTGCCTCATTCACCCAGCATGAACAAGAAAGCCTCTATGAAGCATGGGAAAGATACAAGGAGTTGCTAAGGAAATGTCCTCATCATGGGTTACCAAATTGGTGGCAACTGCAAACTTTCTATAGTGGGATGATGCACATATCCAGAATTCTTGTAGATGCTGCAGCTGGAGGATCTTTAATGGGAAAAAATATAGATGATGCTTACAATCTACTTGAGGAGATGGCAGCCAATGCATATCAATGGCCTTCTGAACGTAACAATTCAAAGAAAGCACTTGGAGTATACGAGCTGGATGTCCTTAACACTTTGTCTTCTCAGGTTGCATCTATATCCAAGCAAGTAGGATCATTGTCAACCCAAGCAAATGTAATCAGCACTCCTACTGAAGCTTGTGATCAATATGGAGGACCTCATGTGAGCACACAATATCAAGAAGGACACTCATCCATGCCAGAGCAAGCTCATTTCATCGGAAATCAAAGGAATGATCCATTCTCAAACACCTACAATCTAGGTTGGCGAAATCATCCAAACTTTAGTTGGAGGAATAATCAAAATGCATTCAAGCCGCAAGGGAACTACCAGCAGCAAGCTTTTTAACAACCAAATCCACCACAACAGAAAGTGAATTTGGAGGATGCACTGGCTCAACTAACCATAAATACATCTCAATTCATGGTTAGGATTGATGCAACAATCAAAAACCAAGAAGCCTCAATAAAGAACTTGGAGATCCAGATGGGCCAAATTGCAAATATGCTGAATTCCAGGCAACCAGGAACTCTACCAAGTGACACAGAAAGAAACCCAAAAGAACATGTGAAGGCCGTTGCACTAAGAAGTGGTAAAGAATTGAAAGATCCTGTAATAAAGAAGGATGACAGAGAAAAGAAAGAAAGCGGAGAAGAACAGAAGGAGGATAATGTGATACCAGGAAGAATCAGCTTTCCAGACAATCCTCCTCCATATGTACCACCAGTTCCATACCCTCAGAGACTTGCGAAGGCAAAGCTAGACAAGAAGTTTGCAAAGTTTCTGGAGGTTTTCAAAAAGTTGCACATCAATATTCCTTTTGCAGATGCTCTTGCCCAAATGCCCAGTTATGCAAAATTCATGAAGGACATTCTCTCAAATAAGCGTAAGCTTGAGGAATTTGAAACAGTTGCACTTACTGAGGAGTGCAGCGCTATTCTCCAAAAGAAATTACCTCCAAAGCTAAAAGATCCAGGAAGCTTCTGCATACCTTGCACCATAGGTCAATGTCATTTTGAAAGAGCACTTTGTGATCTTGGAGCAAGTGTAAACCTCATGCCTCTATCTGTATACAACAAACTTGGTCTTGGAGAGGTGAAGCCGACCACAGTTTCATTACTTCTGGCTGACCGATCAATAAAACATCTGAGGGGTGTCTTAGAAGATGTTCTGGTGAAGGTAGACAAACTCATATTCCCAGCTGATTTCATAATACTCGATATGGAAGAAGACCAAGAAATTCCGATCATTCTTGGGAGGCCATTCCTAGCTACTGGGAGAACGTTAATAGATATGCAACAGGGGAAGTTAACCTTACGAGTTCAAGATAATCAAGTATCCTTCAACATTTTCAAGGCTTTATCCTTTCCAGATGAAGGTGACACCTGCTACAGAGTCGATGTATTGACCAGCTGCACAAAAGATGTGGTAAATGAAATCTGCATGGATCAACCACTAGCAATGGGAATGGTAGATGTATCAAAATCTACTAATCCTGACATCTTGGAGCAGATAAAGTACCTTGAAGCAAATTCCCCAATTTTTATCAAGAAACCATTTGAAGATTTGGGGGAAAGGTCTAGTAAGCCGGTGCCATCAACAGAGAAACCACCAGTTTTGGAGTTGAAAGTACTTCCATCCCATTTGAAGTATGCTTATCTAGGAGGAAATTCAACACTTCCAGTAATTGTCTCAGCTGCTCTTAATCCTGATGAAGAAGAAAAGTTATTAAGAGTTCTAAGGGAGCATAAAACAGCATTTGGATGGTTAATAGCTGATATAAGAGGGATTAGTCCTTCAATCTGTATGCATAAGATCTTGATGGAGGACAACTACAAGCCAACAGTTGAGCACCAGAGAAGACTCAATCCAAATATGAAGGAGGTGGTGAGAAAGGAGATAATAAAGTGGCTGGATGCTGGCATAATCTACCCAATCTCTGATAGTCAATGGGTAAGTCTAGTTCAGGTTGTGCCAAAGAAAGGTGGAATGACAGTAGTGCCCAACGAGAAAAATGAACTAATTCCACAACGAACGGTGACTGGATGGAGAGTGTGCATCGACTACAGAAAGCTCAATAAAGCCACCAGAAAAGATCACTTCCCTTTGCCATTTATAGATCAGATGCTTGACAGACTAGCAGGGAAAGCCTATTATTGTTTCCTAGACGGGTACACAGGATATAATCAAATTACAATTACACCAGAGGATCAAGAGAAAACAACTTTTACATGTCCATATGGTACCTTTGCCTTCAGAAAGATGCCATTTGGTCTATGTAATGCACCAGCAACATTTCAAAGAAGTATGATGGCTATCTTCTTAGACATGGTGGAAAGGTTCATTGAGGTATTCATGGATGATTTTTCTGTTTTTGGAGAATCATTTGATCATTGTCTTTCAAATTTGGCAAAAGTCTTGCAACGTTGTATGGAGACAAACTTGGTTCTAAATTGGGAGAAATGCCATTTTATGGTGAAAGAAGGAATCGTGCTGGGTCACAAGGTATCTGATCAAGGCATTGAAGTAGACCGAGCTAAGATTGAAATAATTCAAAAGCTACCACCTCCTTCTTCAATCAAGGGTATTCGGAGTTTTTTGGGACATGCTGGCTTCTATAGAAGATTCATCAAGGACTTCTCAAAAATCACAAAGCCACTTTGCATGCTGTTGGAGAAAAATACTCCCTTTGTGTTTAATAAGGAGTGCTTATCAGCCTTCCAAACTCTAAAAAGTGCCTTGACTTCTGCACCAGTTATCATAGCTCCAGATTGGAATCTTCCATTCGAGATGATGTGCGATGCAAGTGATTATGCAGTTGGAGCTGTTTTGGGCCAAAGAAAAGACAAGGTCTTTCATGCCATCTATTATGCCAGCAGGACACTCTCAGATACACAGCTGAATTATGCAACAACAGAAAAGGAGCTATTAGAAGTAGTGTTTGCATTTGACAAATTCAGAGCATACTTGATCGGGTCAAAGGTCATTGTCTGGACAGACCACTCAGCAATTAAATACTTGATTGAGAAGAAAGATGCAAAGCCCAGACTGATCAGATGGGTGCTTCTACTACAAGAATTTGACTTAGAGATCAAAGACAAAAAAGGGACCGAGAATCTCATTGCAGATCATCTTTCTCGGTTAGAACCACCTGAACGAAAGAGAGAATCACTAATCCAGGAGAATTTCCCAGATGAGCAACTTTTTAGCATGCAGTCACAACCTACTCCTTGGTATGCTGATTTTGTGAATTATTTGGCAAGCGGAGTTATGCCTTATGAACTTTCTAAAGTACAAAAGAAGAAGTTTCTGGCTGATGTAAGGCATTACTTTTGGGAGGATCCGTTCTTATACAAACAAAGCCCAGATCGAATTATCAGGCGATGTGTTCCTGAAGAAGAAATGGACAACATCTTAAATCACTGCCATTCATCCCCATATGGTGGTCATTTTGGAGCAAATAGAACAGCTACTAAAGTCCTTCAATCAGGATTTTACTGGCCTACACTCTTCAAGGACGCTCACAGACTTGTGGCAACCTATGACAGATGTCAAAGAACGGGAAATATCTCAAGGAGACATGAAGCCCCTTTAACCAACATTTTAGAAGTTGAACTTTTTGATGTATGGGGGATCGATTTTATGGGGCCTTTTCCTTCTTCATTTAGTAACCAGTTCATTTTAGTAGCTGTTGATTATGTCTCCAAGTGGGTTGAAGCAGCTGCCTTTCCTACAAATGATTCTCGAGTAGTTGTGAAGTTCTTAAGGAAAAATATTTTTTCAAGATTTGGGGTGCCTAGAGCTATTATCAGTGATGGAGGAAGGCATTTCTGCAATCAGCAGCTTCAGTCTGTGCTAGCTAAATATGGAGTAACTCATAAGGTTGCAACTCCATATCATCCACAAACTAGTGGGCAGGTGGAAATCTCAAATAGAGAACTGAAGTGGATCTTAGAGAAGACAGTGAATTCCAACCGGAAGGATTGGGCTCAAAAGTTAGATGATGCACTCTGGGCTTATAGAACTGCCTTCAAGACACCAATTGGTACATCCCCGTATCAATTGGTCTATGGAAAAGCATGCCATCTTCCAGTAGAAATGGAGCACAAAGCATATTGGGCAGTAAAAGCATTAAATTTTGAATTAAAGGCAGCTGGTGAGAAAAGGCTTCTCCAACTCAATGAGCTTGAAGAATTCAGACTACAAGCTTATGAAAATGCAAAGTTATACAAGGAGAAGACAAAAATGTGGCATGACAGAAGAATTTTGAAGAGAGAGTTTACACCGGGACAAAAAGTGCTTTTATATAACTCAAGATTAAAGCTCTTTCCAGGAAAGCTGAGATCAAGGTGGTCAGGTCCTTTTACTGTGATTCAAGTATGGCCATATGGAACTGTGGAGATTCAAGATGGTGATCGAAAATTCAAAGTGAATGGGCAAAGGATCAAAGAATACAATGAAGGTGCAATCAACACTTTGAAATCTGTCATCACGTTTGAGGAACCAACAGGTAAGCCCTCAATCTAGTAATTATTATTTAAAAAAAAAAAACTAATAAATAAAATTTGTTTTTTTTAAAAAAATATATATATAAAAAAAAAACTAATAAATAAAATTTGTTTTTTTAAAAAAAAAAAAAAATATATATATATATATATATATTTTGGTTTGATATTTGTCTAGCTAAAGACGTTAAAGAAGGGCAGCTATTTGGGAGGCAACCCAAAAATTTCTTTCCTACTCTCTAAAAAAATTTCTTTCCTACTATCTCATTTTTCTTTCCTACTCATCGAAACACACTGCACTGGGTTGAGAATTCTAGTCTTCATCAATTTCATTTTAAGTTACTATGGAGGAATCTCTTGCAAAGCTTAAGAACAGGTTCCCCACTCTTCCCAAAGATGTGCTCAGGAAGATCTATAACAGTCGACTTGAAAGGATGATAATATTCAATCGTTTGGGACTTCCTGTAGATGTACGTTGGATCATTGAAGCTAAGGTACGTTTAGCAGGTGAGATTCATAATTCATTTTTTAAACCTTTGCCAGGAATGGGAAGAAGTTCTTACTCCAAAAAGAGAAGAGCTAAAAGGATGAACGTCTGCCGTAAATGTGCAAGGTGGAATTGTGATCAGCGCTGTAAGAGTAAAGGTATGGTTTCTGTAAATCGAGAAGATAAAATTAAATTTATAAAGGATGGACTGAGTAAGGAGTCACTGGATGATATCATTCAAACTCTTGAGACGCATCCGAGTGGTGATGTTCATCGTATTCTTCTTGATTTAGCAGACATATTCAACAGAGAAAAAGAGCGTTATTGTCTTGGGAATCTGACGTTAAAAGACCCTGTTTGCCAGTTTATAAGAAAACTGGATGGGAAGCAAATCCTCGATTCATAGAAAGCGTTTAAGCCGTTTCTGGACGTAAAACCAGAGGAAGATGTGAGCCAAAATCACAACTACTGTACATAATCATGCTTTTGTCTAATCGTCTTATCTTTTCTGTAGCTTTTGTCAATTCTTTCTTATCTTTTCGATAGCTTTTGCCTACTCTACTTTATCTTTTGACTTTCTTTCCTTTTTTTGTTTAATTTCTTCACGCAATGGCCCACCGGTCATCTGTGTCGGAAATTTTTTTCAAACTTCTTTGAAAAATGTGTGATTTGTGTGATTTTGTTGTCGCTATTTTAGTGTTATATATGCATGTACTCTTCTACTTGTAGCATATACACTTCCACTTGTAAATATGCAGTCTTCCACTAGTGAGCATACATGGTCCGAGAGAAAGAAAGAGAAACAGGGTATTTCACAAAAATGTAGATTTACATCTATTTGCATTTTTGGTGAAACTGATTTGGGCAAGAAAGGAGAGTTTATAACAGCAGCAAATGAACTGGGAATTGGATTAGCTGCCAGAGGAATCAATTTTGTGTACGGGGGAGGCATTCAGGGCCTAAAGGGAAGTGTGGCCATTTCTGCATCCATGAATGGAAGCAAGGGTTTAAGTGTAAGGGTAAAGGAGTTGGAAGATCACACTTTTTCCTTAGGACAAGAGTTACAGGTTTCGAGCTTGCCTGAACAAATGGGACTAATGTTCTACCATGCTCAAGCTTTCATTGCTCTACCCGGCGGTTTGGAGACGTTGGATGGCATTTCTAGCGTTGCATATTGGGCTAAGTTAAACTATCACAAAAAGCCATTAGGATTGTTAAATGTTAATGGTTTTTATGATAATCTGTTGTCTTTTCTTGATCATGCTGTGGAAACAGGATTCATACCCCAAGCGACTCGCCATTCCATAATTTCTGCACCAACTGCTGATCAGCTGCTCGATCAACTGCAAACCTATGAACCTAAACCAGATCTACTCGTCAAGCAAATAGGTGGGCAATCTTCAGATAGCAGTCAGAAGCAGAACCCAGATACCACCCTTCGGTTGTAACTTTCCTTAATCTCTTGGTTTTACTTTTAGTATTTTGATTTTACTTTATTATGTGTTTATGTTTCAAAAAAAAAAAAACCTTCTCTGAGCTCTAGAAGACATTGGGGACAATGTCTAATTTAGGTTGGGGGAGGAGAGAGAAAAAAAAATTTGTTTTTCTTTTGTTAGTTAGTAAAACCATTAGATGCATGGGGTGTGAAAAAAATGGCAGAGTAAGGAGTTATTCTTAACTCCTGAGACGCATTTTAGTAGTTGCATGTTTTTGTTCATTCTTAAAAAAAAAAAAATTATCTTATTTAAGTGCTTTGTAATGATCTTAAGAAGTATATGTTTTGAGTATGGATAAATTGAATTTAGAGATTTCATAGCATGAATGAACAACTGATTGTTACAATTGGTGATGAATTTTGAGATTGAATGAGCTGAGTTTGAAAGCCCCCAATCGTGAGCTTTTGAGCCTATAATGATTATTTCTCTTATGTGTGATATTCACCTATTAAGTTGTCACTCTAGAACTTGCTTTAAATCTGGTTGAAATTACATTTCACATGCACATTCAAAGATGATAAAGGCATTCATTTTGTTTAGCTAGAGCCAAATAGCCAACCTTGCAATTATACCGTTGATAAGCCCCTTTGAGCCTCATTGACTGTTTCTTTGTTCACAACCCATTGACATATACTTTAATGATATATCAAATGCTTCGGAAGATTAGTAGAGCATTTGAAAGTTTTGTGAAATGGGCTTTTGACAAGTGTGGGGGTGTATATATCATCAACTTTAAAGTTGCAAGAAAAAAAAAAAAAATAAAATAAAAGAATTGAAAAAAAAAGTGTAAAAAAAAAAAAAAAATTTTGAGTATTCGAATTGTGGGTTGTTGTGATGAAATAGATTTATTCAAAAGCTGGCCCATTTTTTTTTTATTGTTCTATTAATTTTTATATTTAGTTTTTCATATCACGTTTTACATTCCTTTTACCTTAACTCCATTACAACCCTTAACAAGTCCTTTTGATTTGAATTATGCATGTGAATTAGATAGTGGAGATTGAGATTTTTAGCAAGCCTATGGTAGTGCAATTTTTTCGGTTGAATTCGAGTGAAACACTTACCCATAAACACTTGAGAGATTGGGAGAATGAGTCATAACTACGAACTCAGTTTATTCATTTTCAAATGAAATTACCAGTTTATATTTTCGTTGATTCATGAATACTATGATTTCTTTATTTTTCAATTGTGTTCTTGCTTATGACTTGACACTTCTAATTTTGTGGAAGCACTTAATGGTCACTCCTTGTCCGAGGACGTCCAAGAGCTAAGTGTGGGGGAATTTGATAAGTAAAATATTTGCATATTTATTTTCCCTTACATGATGATTTTATGATGATATTTGAGCTCAATTTAATAAATTTGGGTGTAATTTATAAATAAATAATGATTTTGGCATAAAATAGAATTTCTTGGAAATACTAAATTAGACCCTCTTTCAGTTTTCAGGCAATATCTGGAGCTCTAGATGTCGGATCGGGACATTCTTTATATGGATAAAAAGCTAAGAAAGAGCTCTACAACTTTTATGTTGAGATGAAATTCCAGTTCTATCTCCAAGGGTTTCGAATTTTGCTTGAAAGTTGAGAGCGGGAATCATCTACCATTCCACCAACCATTTCATCTACCTCTTCATCTTTCTTTTCACCTACTACTCCATCTACCACATTCTATCTATTAATCCACCTATCACATTTCATCTACTACTCCATCTACCACATTCTATCTATTAATCCACCTATCACATTTCATCTACCACTTCATCTACCTTACTCCATTTTTCCTTATATATAGCCACCCTCTCCTTCACATTTGACACACCAATTTATATCCATTACTCACATCTCTTCTCCACACATACCATTTCATTTCCATTACTCTTCTCTCTTATCTACTTACACACCTTTTCATTACTCTCATCTCTTCTCCACTTACTACATCATCTTGGAATTAATTTTAGGTATTGTATTATTTTCTTGCATGCCTCCATCTTGGAAGGCTTAGGATTGTATTACTCTTTGTATGCCACCTACATGGAAGGTTTTACCTCCTAAAGGGACGGCTAGATTTTTACATTTTTTATGCATCTTTTGGTTGTATATTTATGTTTGAGAATTTAATATTCAAGTTTTATGCAGTATTTTTAAGGATTTCATTTTAGTTTTATATAATGTCAATTTATTTTGGTTTTGTTTTTAATTTTATCATGAGCTAAATTTTCATATTCCTAGGGTGATGACGTAGCTTACTAATAATGGATTGAATCTTAACTTATTAAATCTAGTTTTATTTTTCCTTTATGATTGAGTTTTAATTATTACTCTTAATGCTTTCATTTGATTGGCCATCTTTTGAATGATTCCAATATATATGTTGAGACCGGAAGGAGATACATGTGTGTAGACCCTATAATTAAAACCATAACTTGCATATGAAATAGGAATATATTCATATGAGTTGTGTAGTCTTATAGAGTTCCATAAATTTTAATGCATAATTAATTGCTTAAATTCATATAGGAATATATTGGATTAGCAATTAATTATAGAATTACTTGACCTTGGAAGAGGCTAGTAATTAAATTAGGGAAACTCGACTATCAATCATGTGGAATAAATTGGGCTAGATTAGATAAGTGATTCAATCCGGAAATTGTTAAGTGAAATCTAATCCCTAGGACTTTTTCTCATTGTTGTTTCATATCATTTGCATTCATATTTGCTCATCTTTTATTTCGTACTCTTAATCACCAACGAATCGATCGACTAAATAGAATTAAAATTACCTATTTTGGTACTTAGTGATCAATCCTCGTGGGAACGATACTCTACTTACTTCTATATTACTTGATTACGACAGTGTACACTTGCACTATTTAATAGACCATTTACACGTGTAACAATTCCCTTCCTATCAGTTGAAAATGTGGAATGGAAGGAAGAGTTGGGTGAAGAAAAAGACAAACTAAAAGCCCTTTAAGGACCAAACACTTGGGGTACACTTGATTTAAAGGATTGGTGCCTGGCATCACATGTCTCGATTCCCAAGAAATTGAAGATGCCAGACTTCGATAAGTACAATGGTATGGAAAATCCAATATGCCATCTTAAGGCTTATTGCACCAAGATGCTTGTATGTTCGCAAGACGAAAAATTCTTGCTACTTTTCTTCCATGAGAGCTTGAAGGGCCCGGCACTGGAATGGTACATGTAGCTTGATGAGACAAAGATAAAGAAATTAAGAGATTTGATTGATACATTTATGAAATAATATAGGTTCAATCTTAACACTACCCCCACCATAGAACAACTAAAGTCAATAAGCAAGAAAGCCACTGAAGCTTTTAAAGATTATGCCCAAAGATGGAGGATGATCGCAGCACAAGTTCAACCTCTCCTTATATCATCTGAGCTCAGTTTCTATTTCATCCGTATTTTGTAGGAACATTACTATAGATTCATAGTTGTGACACACGTCACTGACTTTTCTAGTTTGATCATGATTGGTGAGCGAATTAACACTGGCATACACGATAGTAGGATTTCTCAAAGTAAGAGTAATATTAAAAGGTGGAATAACGGGAAGAAGAAGGAAGGAAATCTTAGCTTCATCTAAATTAGTAGACAACCTTAAGCAATACATTAAGGTGGTAATGATGGGTTTCAAAAGACAAAGAATGATTCGTCACCAAATAGGCAATGTCAAGCCAGAGGACGAAGGAATTGTCAGCAGTGAGATATTCACCAATAGCCAGATTTTGGCATGACAAATACTAAGCTATATCTCTAACTTTTAGAATCTCAATTGTTAGGGCCACATACTTATAAATAGCCTCAACCATTGTACCTCACTTGGTATGACTCCAATGTCTGATGTGAATACCATATGGACACCTCGGGGCAATCAATAGAGGACTATGCAACATTCAAGAGGAATGTATTATACTTAATTGATTCTAATAATATTCAATTGAAGAAGAATGACAGCTTTACTATTATGCTAATCCTCTTCCAAGCCACGAAAGCCAAGTAAATGCTATTGATGAAGTTAAGTTCTCGAAGGATCCTCAACTAGTAGGAGAAGATATCTATGCTCGTTTAAAGGCATGTTATACACCTCGAGAGGAGAAAGAAGTAGGCATGGAGGAAAAGTGACATGTTGAGTTTGTCATTAAGGAACCATATGAAAAAAGAAATTTCAATGTTGTCTCTTTTACCATCTTGACACCATTACAATGGCCTTCAATGACCATTAAGGTACCGACCCTTTTTCCATAACAGAGTAATCGCACCATACCATGGAGGTATAAGGTATTGTTGAGAATCCCTCAAGGAAAGTAATGGAAACTGAGGCCAGCAAGGAAATAATGGTTCACTTAACAGGAGTCACATGAAGCAGGAAGGCTTATATGCCGCAAAATGTTGGATCATCAAATAAGCGGAAGGAAGCTAATGTTGATATTCCATCAAGTTCTGGTCTAAAAGATATGGGAAAGAATGATGAAGAATTCTTTAAAATCATGAAGCAGAGTGCATATAGCATAATAGACCAATTGAATAAAACTTTAGTCAAGATCTCAATTCTCTCTTTGATCTTAAGCTCTGAATTGTATCGTTGCCCACTACAGAAGGCCCTAGATGAAGCTATATGTAGTCCAGTGTGACCCCAGAGAAGGTGGAGAGTATTATGGATGTGGCAAGGGTGTTTTCTATAATCTCATTTTTAGGAGAAGAAATTGTTCAAGAAGCTATTGATCAGTATAAAGCCCTCTACATTACCTTGAAGTGTTAAGGGTTCATTATGGCCAAAGTGCTAATAGATGGAGGGTCAACATTCAATATTTTGCTGCTATCCATATTTGGTCACTTATCAGTAAAGACATCAAAGGTTGAGAAGAGTAATATGGTGGTTAGCGGGTTCAATGGTACTTAGAGAGTGATGTTGGGAATAGTCTGCTTGCCTTTATAGATTAGACTAACTTTATTCACAGTAGACTTTCAACTTATGAATATTAACCCATCTTACTCTATGTTGTTGGGGAGGCCATGGATATACTCAACTGGGTAGTACCTTCTACCTTGCACCCGAAGGTAAAGTTTGTTAACAGTGGGAAAATAGTAATAATCAAGGGATAAAAGAAATCATGGTGAGCAAGCCGAGCTCTCTTCTATACATTAAGGCTGCTAAGCATGAGGAAGGAATGCCTTTCCAAGGATTTGAAGTCGAAGAACCTAAGGGATATAAAAATGTCAACTCCATAGTAACCAAGATAATGGAGAAGAATGGGTTTAATCATGGTGGACGATTGGGCAATCACTTTCAAGAAATCAAGTCACCCATAAATCTGTGAGAGAATCATAAGCGCTAAGGGTTAAAATATGAGCCATAATTGGAAAGTGAGTTGAACAAGCAAGCAAGCTTGAAGATAGGGAGGGAGGATGAGTACTTTGATATCCCCTACAAAAGGAAGGAATTCCCGTAATCCTCTAAAGTGCTAAACAAGTTGACTGTTGCAATAGTTTCACCAATAAGTGAAAAGACCTACATATGGATTTCAGCTGATGATTTTGGAAGAACTCTGAAAAATTGGGAGTTTGAGGACACCTTTAATTCTATTACTTTAGAGTAACATGTCTAGCTAAAAGTTGTCATTTTATGTTTTTATACACCTTTAGGCAAGCTCTTATATGAACCATGAATAAAGAATGATATGCGAATAAAATTCACTTATTTATATCAATTCTTCCTTTTTTTTTCCTTCTATTAATTCATTGTTCATTTTTGCCATCCAGGAAATCAATTTCCTTGGAACTCCTATCCAATGCAGAGGTTCTTGAGTCCCTAAATTATGATTTGCTTATTGCCATTAATATGCATGATTACGAGTGTGACGACGATGAGATCATTCAAGTATATACAAAATTCCTTAAATTTGATGACAATAGAATGTGCCCACATCAAGATGTAATTGAAATAATAACATGGGCGCAGAGGAAGAAAAGATAGAACTAAACATAATATATAACCCCGAAAGAGAGCAAATGGTTGAACTCTTCAAAGAATTCATGGATGTGTTTGCATGGTTTTATCAATATATGCCAGGCCTTGATCTAGGAATTGCCTCTCACAAGATTCTCTTATTCCGAGACTCCAAGCCCAAAAAGCAAAAATTAAGGAGGCTCAAGATGATATGGTAGAGAAGAAACACAAAACTAAATGTCACCTCAACTTAACAATACAGTCAGTCAAGATTAGATCCGTGATTATAAATATAGATCAATTCATAGATATCCACATCCATGATACATGTGGCCAGGCATCAAATTCTTCAAAATTGACATCATGTGATGTGAGTAGAGATGAAGAATTTGGGTTTAGATATTGTGTATATCTAAACTTAAGTCTATACAGTGTTAACGATAATATCAAAATGATATACACTCTTAAAGTTTAAGAGTAACACCGTAGCATACGATTCATACCTCATGTGTTAGAGAATCGTAAATAGGAGACAAGTGAAAAAATCCCTACTTTATTGCTATATAAGTCCCAGAAAGGCTAATCCTTTCAAGATGTCCTTTGACATTGACATATCATGGAGATATGTTTCAATGTCTACAACTTTAGCATTTTTCCTATGATCATGATCAATACGATCTAAAGGCATTATGTTAGGAAAGGGGTTGATTCTTATTGAAATGATATATGGGCGAAAGGTAGGTTACCTAAAATATACACATTTATATACACATTTATAAGTGTAGACACTATACATATGAGAAAGGCAATCTGAGTTTATCTTTACTCAAGAGGGATTAGATTGACCATGAGGAAAGTATATATGGATTAAAATCTAGGACATCATAGCCATTATATTAATATGATTAAGCTGCACTACAGGGTTGTTTTATATTGGTCTCTGTGAAAGGGGCTTCTAGTACAAGATATCCAAATGGAGACATCATGCCCACTCAGTTACAGCAGAGCACCTAGTATGAAAGAAGGATGGAAGAGAAATAAACTTGACCTATAACATCTGATCCACTAATTATAAGTGGGAGATGTTGGAATATGCCTGGTTCACCCTTGGTGGATCTAGGCCCAAGCCCAGTTCAATTGGGGCTACTATGTAATTTTGGAAAAGTATAGGTCAAAATAAGGAGTTTTATCCTTATGATTTGAAATTCAAATCATAATAACTCTCATATGTGATATATGGGGTAATATCACTTTGTAGGGGTCAGTAGGAAAACTGATGGAAAACTCCAGTAGAAACTACTCTCTCTGGTTCTCTTCTCCAATAGTAAATCTGCCGTATAAATGTGATCGGAGTCTATATCGGTGCTCTGATCTCGTGTGGGTATTCAGTGAGTGAATGGATTCCAAGTATGCCCGAAATCATTCAGTAATGTTTAAATCACCAAGACCTCTTAGTGGCTTATAAGGTTGGGACCTATGTTAACCCTCCTACTTTGATGGTATATGAGGTAGAGACCTATGCTAACCCTCCTTCTTTGGGTAAGGACTTGACTCTCCTTCACACCTTTATTTATAGAGCTTTAACCAGCTAATGCATTTTAACTCTCTAACACATCCCTCGAGTTAACACCTCTTAGAAGTGTTAACTTGCAAATGCAAACAATAGGTTTTAGTGAAGGGAGTTGAATCAAATCATTTTGTTCTTGTGAACAACAGTTTGAGAAGACATCTTCCTTTTTCTCTTTATGGACACTTCTTCCTCTTTGACTTTTATGGAGACATCTTGCTCTTGATTACTCCATTTTTCAATTTACAAAAACATGATAAACTTTAATGAACTAAATCATAACATAGTAGTCATCTTCTTCACCAACTTGCTTCATAAAATGATTCCTTGAACTCTTTATTTTGTCTTTATTCTTTGCCATTACCTTTGTTTAAAGCTGTATTTTTGTTGCCCCATAAATACATGCCACATAACCTTGCTCACCATGTATCTTTCTCTTCAATTCATCAAATTTAAACATGTCACTTATATGCTATCAACAACTAAATCCCTTATAAAAATCTGATCCTGAAGTGGTTCCTTCTGCAAGGAATTATTTGGAAACAATGGAATTTTCTAGACTACCTCCTTTAATCGGTCCACCATCACACATTTGTTTAATCTCTTCATAAACACAGAAGGTTCTAGATAAAGCTATCTGTTTGGAGTTAAGCAAATTGTCCATGGGGGTTAAAAACCATTGACATCCAATAACACTTGCCAAGTGCCAGGAAGACCATAGCTAAGAAGAAAATCCAACACTAATAATAGTTGATCCTTCAACCATAAGGCTAATTCAATAATAGCAACACCCAATAATTCTTTCGCTATAGTGGACCTTCTGGATAGTGCAATCAAACAAGTCCCCTAAAACATAGTATATATCATAGCAATCCAAGAAACTAAATTTAACAAAGGAATTGAATACTAAATAGAGTATGCATAATCAAATAGTAAGAAGAAAAACCAATGAGACACAATCTTTATGAGACATTTCCTCCAATGGTTGAAGAGTAGCTTCAGCCTAAATTGCCATGAATTTTACTAACAGCACCATTACTTCTTCTTATAGCTAAAGGTTGAAACCTAAATGCACAAATGACATCTATTATTTTTGAATACGTCAAGGTCTTACAATCTCCAAAAAAATTAACAACCCTTAAGATTACAGATGCAATGCATGGTTTTTCTCTTGAAGGATCGGACATTTCTGGGTATAACCTAATAAACATACTCCAGTGCTTTTCCAGAGTCAAATACCAATTCCATATGCCAACCTTGTAAGGATCAGACTTTTGATAAGTGAATGAAGCCAAGTTGTCAATTCTCTATTGGGCAATATGAGGGGTTATTTCCACTCTGTGTGCTGAATCGACCCTCGATAGAGCCTTTGAAGGAGCTACCAAGCAAGACTCTGATCACCCACATATGTGTTTTATCAGAGACCCAAATATAGCGTATGGGTATACTATCATCTTCTTGATAGGCCTCGATTAAACAAACAACCAAACACAATGGACCATAATGTCATTCCAGATCAAGAACTCTAATTCAAATTTTACCTTCATCTCCTTCTCACAATAAACCCAATATGAAGGATGACCCTATGAAAATTTTGTAATATCCCGAACTTTGGGCCTAGAGACTTGAGGATAAGCCTGTATTAGGTAAACGACTAAGCCTAGTTTGGGAAGAGTCTTAAAAATGATGGGAGATAGAAAGACTCTTAGGGACTGTGATTTGGACCTTCCGAGCAGAGGGCTCGGTATTTGTAGGCAGTATGATTAAGTGTCGATGTAGATGTGCAAAGGACACACATATATGGTGCCATTGGGTTGGTTGAAAGATGCCACCCAGCTATGTCATGAGGTATGGGACTGATTAGTCGAGTGAAATATGCCAGTATAGGTTTGTACATGGCATTTTCAAGGTAGACATATGTACCCTACATTTTCGAAAGAAGATATTGATATGTGACGCCATATGGGGCCCACACACATACTTCAACCTAGCATCATCTTGTGGGCTCTGATACGGGTGATGCAATCCCAAGTAAGTTTGGAGTAAAAACCAGAGTAGAATCTTAGGTAAACATTGATAAAGTAGCTTTATTAAAGTAACTTTATCAAAGTAGCTATAAAGTAGTAATGATGACCCAACTTTTGGGTTGGCACCACAAGAAGGTGACACTTGTCTATTCATCATGAGATTCATAAAGTGACTTTTGTGTTGGCACTCTCTAGAGACGACACCTAGCACAATGGTCAGGAAAAATCAACAGACTCTTCCCTTCCCCTGATAATGTAGACAACCAAGAAAGAGATTGGGTCCCACACAAGGGATACATGGCACAACATGGGCCATAAATCCATAAAGTGATTTTATGCTTTATGTGTTGGTACCATGGAAAAGTCACCACCTAGCCCTTTAGTTAGGACAACTTGTTGGTCCCTGAATCTGAGACTAGGGAAAAGAAGGGCCGAGCACCCTAGGATATTTTACCACTTATGACACATGTCATAAGACTAATTCATCACCCTCCAAGCCTTATAATTTCATGTAGCCATAAGAAAAGGAGGGAAAATGAGAAAAATCATGAGAAAATGAAAGAGGAAAGAGAAAAGATGAATAGGGAAAGTTCTTAGGCTTCGGAGCCAATTTCACCTCAGAACCGGCGTTTTGTCTTAGAATACCCTTCACAAACCTTCTTCTGCTAATCCCAAGCTTCATATATATGGTTTTGGATTTTTATTTAGAGGGGTTTTATGCCATCTCACCAGCCAAAGTACTGTCGGATTTCCTAACCGGTTGTGGAAACTGGTAGAGGTAAGCATGGGCTTCATTTTGAACTGATTGGTTTGTTGTTTGGATGAGTTTTCATGAGGGTGGGGTATTGTTCATTTTTCATTCAGGGTTTTTTAGGTTTAATCATGTGTTTATGGTTAAATGATGATTTATGATGTTATTAGACCAAGTTGTCGGACAAAATTCTGTTTTGGTGATTTTGGTAAAATGGGGTTTGTTCGATCAGTAGGTGTAGAGGTTGAAGCTGTGATTTTGATGATTTTGATATTCCCATTATGCAAAACTATGTGGGAATAGCCCTTGTAAATTCTGAACCACTGGAGATATATATTGCAAAGTTGAAATGCTGCCAATGGGTGTTATGTGCAGGGTATATTATTTGCATGATGTTTTTAAATAAGTAAATGATGTCCAAAAATTGTGAAACTTTATAATATAAAAGTAGACATGTCAAGCTTTAATTTGATATGTTATTTGTGTCATTTGAATGTGTGTGGTGAGAGTTTTACATTTTCAAAGTTTGGTCTGGAAAACGGGTGAATTCTGGGGTAGTGATCAATTAGTGAGATATTGTATTGATATGCATCTAGAAGTGTAATGGATATATTTTTCCATGAAACTAGACTAATTAGGGGTCACATAGCCTTTGGAATCATCACAATTGAATATCTGTGCATTTAGTTATGAATTTTCAAATATTAAAGAAAATTCTGGCAGATTTGAGTACAAGTGCAAAAATGGAAAAATGTAATGGCATTAGGTAATTAGTAGAACTTTAAGGCTGAAGTTACCCAACTTGGGATAGTTGGACCACTTTCACTTTTCTTTTGGCCTAGTATGTTAGCCTTAATGACAATCGACTTGACTAATTAGATAGTGCAAGTATTGGACGAAATAATAACCTGTTGTCTGTACATTCTAATTATAGGACCTAACAGCTTTCTGGTGCTTAAGACTTGCCCGAGCTCAAAGAAACAATTAGATATTGCTCAAGGGAAACAACTAGGCAGTAACCTTGTCTATCATATGCTATAAGACACATTGCATGTTTTATGGATTCATCATGAATTGTCTGACACATTTTGATTATGTAGGGTGGTCACCCAAGGCCTATTGCATGGGTAGAAGCTCTAACCAATGTAATGATATGAGTGGATGCCTAGGGCATATTGCACAGGTTACACTCAGGGCCATGTGATATACCTAAAGCTCTGGTGATATGTTAAACTACATGTTGTGCATTGAATGCTGTTGTGATAATTCTGTTATATGATGACTATATGGCATGCTCTGTGATTTGCTATCAATATGATTGACTATATGATACTACTGAGATTCTTTTAAATCTCACTCTTTTCTATAAACAAATCTACAGACAGGCTAGTAGCTTGCGAGGTAAGAAGGTAAATATGGACAGCTAGAAAATGGAGCAAAAAGCCTTTAGTTTTTACTGTTGGTTGTCTGTTTTTGGGTATTTTGGTTATTTTTTGAACTGTATATGATATACATAACTATGAAAACTTGACAACAGTACAGTAGTATAATCAGTAGTACTAGTAGCTTCATAAATAAATAGTGACTATATATAGAGATAATACTTCCGATTGAAGAAGAAACATTAACTAATGAACACGTCATGAGACTTAAGCAGAGACAAGCTCGTACACTCTAATAAAATGGATTTAAGCATTGATGGGACTTAGTAAGAGTGAATGTTTATAAAACTGTTTGGAAAAAAATTTATTCCATTAAAAAATCCCTTCCAATCCTAGGTTCACTTCTTGAGATAGGTTTGGAAATTGTGAACGTTTTTTCAAAGTATGTTTAATCCGGGACCGAATTCTAGTTCCATAACTGATTTCACTACTCTTTTGTACTCATCTGAGTCTATTGGACATAAGGTGTTACAAATTTGTCCCATGAATTTTCACCACTGTTGTTCGATAAAACGGCTGCACCACCATAAACATTCATGAATGCAAAAATTCTTGAGAATAAAGTGGAGATAAAAGTAGGCAACAAAGATGTATAAGTTCAATTCGTTGATCATTGAGAAGAAGAAGTAGGAACTCGGCAATGGCCATGAATAAATCATACCCAGTGACGCAAACGGCAAAACACTAGTTTGGTGGTTTCTTGAACAGAGGTGCCAATGTTCGACAATAAGTATAGTGATATGGGGAGCTTGTACAGACTTCTTCGATGGTGATGGTGAGAAATCTTGAAGGGCTTGGGCTTCTTTTCTACCAGTGCCTTCTCTTGTGTCTTCTTCTTACATGACTTCTGCGATCTTAAAGGCAACAATCTTGTGATAGAGACAATGATCATGCAACATCAAGAGTAGAGATAGGGCAAAATCAATCGACAACCATCAGATCGAAGAATCAAGAACTCAGGGTTTGACCATGTGGGAACTCATTTGTTCAAGGTAAAGTTCGGCATGGAGTTATTCTTGTTTTCTCCATTATTGGGTAGTGGGTGGATCTTGGATTTCTGCTCAGAATTTGGGTTCCAATTTTAATGCTAATTGCTTCTCTTATGGCTAGATCTTGATTATCCACCAATTCTTGCGATGTGTCTTTATTCTTGGTCTTTGGTTGGAAAACAAGAACTATACTAGGCTTTAACATTTATGGGCCAAAATATGACCTGTTCATGATACCATGTAAAGTTGTTAAACAACAATAAATATCAACTAATCTTATATACAAAGATTATCAATCAATACAATGAATTCTTCCTTCTTAGAAATAATGTCTAAAACCCCATGACCTCTTGGTGGCTTATGAGGTAGGGACCTACGTTAATCCTCCTACTTTGATGGTTTATGAGGTAGGGACCTATGTTAATACTCCTCTTTTGGGTGAGGACTTGACTCTCCTTCACACCTTTAAACCTCATACTATGCTCTCTATTTATAGAGTTTTAACCAAATAATGCATTCTAACTCTCCAATAAAACCTAAGAAATTTTTTCCAGCATAAAAAAAGATGGCTCATTATGTTAGAGAAAAAGGTGGAAAGGAATAAGAGGCCAATGTGGTGGTGGTGCAGTGTGGGTAGCTCATCACCATCGTAACATTGCAAGCTGAGGGAGGAAGAGAGCTTGAAGAAGAAAAGGGAGAGGTTGCAACATAAGGGTGGGGAGAATAAGGTGCTGGCAGACATGTGGCTTTTTTTTTTTGAAAAAAAAAATTCCCCTACATTCCATCTGGGAAATTATCATGGCCACGTAAGCTTCTATGTCAACATTTTCAATCAACTAATAGTGGTTAACATCCATGGTATTTTTGCTCTCTTTTTGAAAATTTATAGATATTTTTGCACCTCAGAAAAGCATATGGTGTCGGGCTTACTTTGAGTAAAAGTTTATGGTTTTTTGCACCTTAACCCTTTAAATTATATGTGTTTTTTTATCATATAACAATAATATATTTACATTTGTGTTTATGAGTGAAATAATACACACACGTACGTACCTACGTTGGTATGTATGTATGTATGTATGTATGTATGTATGCATGCATGCATGCATGTATGTATGTATGTATGTATGTATGTATGTATGTATGTATGTATGTTCAATCTTCTAATTCATCTGAGCTCAACTTGTAAAAACTTTGGCACACACAAGGTCAAGGTTTGAACCATATGTTGGTCATAATTACAACTAGGAAAATAAAAAACGGGGAAAATATAGAAAAATACCATTAAAATTGATAAAAGACAAAAAAGTATGTTGAATTTCAATAATTCCAAAGGGACTAATTTGAAATTTTGAAATATTACAAAATTTGAGAAATTACCTAACCACCCCTAGTGTTTTTTTAATAAAAAACCCTCAACGCCCCTTGTCGGTTGTCAGAGCTCTAGCTCCTGTGACCTTGCCAGTGACTGATTGCCAGAGCTCTAATAGCCTAATATATAATTTTTAAATTTCTCAAGCAAAAGTTGTCAATATAGATACTTGAGTTGTTAATAACGATACTAAAGTTGTAAACCATGACCTAATATTTTTTTTTTTAATTTCTCATGCAAAAGTTGTCAATATTGATACTTGAGTTGTTAATAGTGATATTAAAGTTGTAAATGGGGTATTTGTTGAATATTTCCTAATACCTTTCACCAGAGCTTTGGTAACTAATATTTTTTCTTGAATTTCTCAGGCTAAAGTTGTTAATATAGACACTTGAACTATTAATAGCAATACTAAAGTTGTAACCAGGGTATTTGTCAACAAATACTCCATTTACAACTTTAGTATCACTATTAACAGGTATCCATATTGGCAACTTTTACATGAGAAATTCAAACAAAAAATTATAGGCCGCCATTTACAATTTTACTATCACTATTAACAACTCCAATATCTATATTGACAACTTTTACTTGAGATATTCAAAGAAATATATATTAGGCCGCTGGAGCTTCGGTCACCAATCGTCGTCACCGATAAGGTCACTGGAGCTCTAGTGACTGTCGTCGCCGACTGTGATTGGTGCCGAAGTTTTGATGGTAGGCTAGGAGTTGAGGATTTTTTATTTAAAAAGCTAAGGGTAGTTCAGTAATTTCTCAAATTTTACAACATTTCAAAATTCTAAATTAGTCCCTTTGAAATCATTGAAATTCAACATACTATTTGTCTTTTACCAATTTTAATGCTATTTTTCTATCTTTTTCCCAAGAAAAATTCGGTCGGCAATCATATGTGTTTTTGTTGTGACAACTAGTTTAAAAAGTCTACTTATATTTAATAAAAATGTGATTGATCACAATTTTTGAACTTTTTAATCCACAACTGGTTTAGAAATGATAATTTAATTTAGGTACTTGTCTTAATCTATCATTTTTGTTCCTCCATCCTTTGTTTGCTCCTCTTTTTCCCACCATCTTACATTTATACTACGTTCAACACCACACTATTTCTCTGCTTTATCTTCTTCTTCCTCCTTTGCTCACTGCTCCTCCTTCTTACTCATATGTCTTTCACATTAGTTGAACTTCATCTCCTCTTCATCAATCATATCCACAGCCTCTATTGTCCTCTGGCACTGCCTACATCATCCATTGCCCTATTTCTTTGTTTCACCACACTTCAAAAAAAAAAAAAAAGGAAATTAGTTTTATCGCTAATTCGTCACTTATTCTATCCCTAAAATTAGTGACAGAAATAAGTAACGGAAATTTTCCAAATATTCAAAGGATATCAATAAAATTAATAGTGATAGTCAGCATTTTGAAGGTAGAATATCTGTATTCCATAAATAATAAAATTTTTGTGGCAAGCTATGAATTTTGTAAAATAACTATAGTTATAAAAATCTATATACATATTATTTCACCTGACAATATTTCATAAAATTTTACTTTATTGGCTAAAAAAAAAACCAATGAAGATAAATATAAAAATATAAAAAACTAGAAAGAGGAAAAGGGCACAAATGCATCATAGTTACTCAAACTGAAAAAAGAAGCATTATATGCGTGTTTTTGAATTATAAAAAATACATTACATACAAACGACTCAAAAGCTTAAAAAAGTTATGCTGTTTAGTATAAAAAAATATACAAAAGTTAGATAAATTCAAAATTTTTTAGAATATGAAAACATAATATCCACTTTTAATATCATAATTAAGAAAATTAAAAGGGAAGATATTCCCACCCTAATACCAAGTGGCATTGCCCCCACGCCGTGAATGATAAAGTTGTAAGTTTAAATTTCGTTGCTTGTTGGTGCACGACTTATAAATTGCTTTTTAGGCACCATTTATGCCAAAAAGCATGTACAAACACTGGTAAGCCCTCAAAACCCAACTCACCTAAACCTTTTATTATAAAAACAAAGAGAGAAGTGAGTCTTTGGGCTTGTTTGAAACAAGGGATTTGGAGAGAAGGGGAATGAAAATTTTTATGAGTTATATTCAAAAAAATTGGACAAGCGGGGTTATAAAATTTTAATAAAGAGAATATGTATAATAAAAGAGTAAGAAAAACTAATTAAGAACTTTTAACCTCACTTCTCTATTTTTTTCAAATTCAATTTCAAAAAATTTTCTCTCCACCTACTTTCCCTCCTTAACAAACAGCCCCTTAACAATTTAGTTGGGAATCATAGGTTAAAGATTGCAGACTTGTAAATATGGTTTAGTTTTCTAATTGTCAAACCCCTTAACATTTCAATATTTGTCATAGTGATAAAGGTATAGTTCCACAGCCATACAAAAATAGCACAATTATACTGATAAGAAGTATTTGTTTACAATACAGGAAATCCCCATAGGGTTTGAAACATATATACAATCCTCCAAACTAACAAAATAAAACTAAGGATAGGCAACGGCTACACTTTCTTGATCCAGGATCCTTAAACGCCGGTATTTACCGTTTTGTCCTTTGAGCTGCTAGCTTTTGCTGGAATGTTTTTAAATATTGGAAAGGGTGAGATTCAATGAATCTCAGTAGTAATATGCAATCAGTCATATAAAATGTGACAATAAAATATTCAAAGTACCATATAATGCAACAGAATAAATACACTGTAAAACTTATACTTATCGGAATGTGCATATGTGTTCATGGCCAACTACTGTTAGAATCCCTACTTGATCGTACCTCAGCTAGGCTCATGACCATAGATTGGGCAATGTACCTTTTAGGTACTGTATCTCATAACTGGATCCCCTTTTTGGGGTCGTTGGGGTTCTTGTACTTTTCTCCCTGAACAGTACTTATGCTTTTCCCTCCCTAGTTAGAGAGTGTTTTATACATATCACAAAAGATGGCATACACAAAGCATATACAAGTTCATATAGTATATGAAAGATAGAGTTACTACCTTAAGCCCATTTCTGGCTCAAGACTATCCTGAACCTTGTCCTGGCTTAGGTAACTGCCCGGTCCTAAAATTTTAAGTTTACAACAATTGAGTTGATACTCATTCATGTTCTACTCTAAACTCTTTTGAACTCATTTTGTTGGTTATCTTAGTTTAACACTATAAAATGACCAAATTGCCCCTAGGGACCCAGTCCAACTATACTTTTCCAAAAATTATGACCCAGGATGATCCTACACAATTTCGCGTGTAGAATCCATTTTGACCGCAGAATTGCCAAATTCACTGCCAAAAGACAATTTTTTTCCTTTAGCAGCCCCTATTGAGGGTTTTAGGGCTCATTTTGTCGTTTCACATTTCAAGGCTTTTTACACTTCACACTTAACATGAACTGTCAATACCCGTTTCCATTTCGATAATTGAAGAGTAATAAAGAGGAATTCCATGGGCATACAAAAAAAATACAATTATACTAAAAAGAGTATTCGTTTACAATCTAAAGTCATCATCAACAAATACAGAAATACAACGAAAATTCTACTATATACAGGATTCCCAAAATATCTTACTATTAGACTAATTATATCCACCGGCTTCGACCTTGCCTCCCGACACAAGCTAATCACTTTTGTATATCTGCACCTTTGCCTTTTGTCCTACTGGCACCCGCTGAGATGTTTATTTTTTTAAAAAAAGGGTGAGACTCCAAAGAACCCTAGTAGAAACATGCTATTGTTCATAGAAAATGTGTAAAGTAAATATGATATGCACCAAGGTATGCACCAATTAATGAACAATATAAACACATCATCATCATGTATACATGAGTAAGGCCCACCCCCACTATCTTCACCTGGTTGGACTCTCACCAACTCCCAGTGTAAGTGCACCTCTGGCACTAACTACCCCTCTCTAGGCAAATCATGTTGATTAATAAAGCGCATTTCAAACAATAGCATCCATATAAACATATAACTATGACATGATGTATGAAGGATAATGTTCCATCCTTAAAGTTCTTTAAATCCCTTTTTAGTGTGCTTCGTAAAAAGTGTCACTTCCGGCTTCCGACTTGGTCTTAAAATATTAATTGTATAAGAAATAGGTCATATTCTATCCAAGTAACATTTTAGACTCTTCCATAGTGTTTCTTGTGATTATATTAGTCTATGGTGAAATTTTTTTAAAATGCCCCGGGACCCTAGCATGGCCATGTCGTACCCGACCCGATGGCACGTTTTCCCAAAAGTTTGACTAGGGCTATCTTGACCTATTCTAGTCCAAGGAATCCATTTCCGCTCTTGAAATCACCAAATTCAGTGTCAAATTATGAAAATACCCATGACAGCCCCGATTTAGGGTTTTAGTGGCGTTTTAGTAATTATGCTTTTTCGGCCTTTTCCGAAAAAGTGACTACATATAACCTCACCTATTTTTTCCCACTGAATCCAATGGAACCATATATTTCATGAAAATCCAGCTCCTTCCCCCTATTCTAGTCCTAGCCAAAACTTAGGCAATAATTGAAAAATACTCTTTTGTGTTTTAGCTTCCAAAGCTTGTACTTTTCCACTTTTAATCCTTTATTAACTCATTTAAACACATTTTAGCCATGATTTAAAGAAATTTGGGCAGCATAACCCCTTAGGGTTAGGACTTTTCCAAATTTACAAACTTGACAAAAATCACCAAATCCAACAACATTCACCAACCACAACTTCATACTTATATAGATCTAAGATTTATGAAGTTACCTCTTAGAATCTTGGATTTTTCTCTCTCTAGGTGTCCTCTTTTCTGTCTCCTTGAGCTCAAGATGTGTCTTCAAGATCATGGATTTCATGAAAAGAAAGGTTTAGAGGAAGTTTTCTAAGCAAGATTACAAGAAAAAGGCATAAGAGATCACTTTCATCCTTATGTTTTCTCTCATTCTTTCTAGAACTTCAAGACTTTTCAAGCTCTCTCTCTCTCTCTCTCTCTCTCTCTCTCTCTCTCTCTCTGTCTCTTCTTTCTTCTTGTGCTAGCCAAAATGTATGAAGGAAAGAGGAAGGAAGAGCCTTCATAAAATTTCTCCCTTCATCCTACACCATTTGATTTCATCAAGGGTTATTATTGTGACGCTTGTCATAATCTTCTCCTCATTCAAGTTTATGTCATGATGGCTCCATTTAGCTTCCCTGACCATGGAACTAATTTTTCTCTCCTTTTGGTTGGCTTAAAACCGTCCCCTCTCATATGCTCTACTAACCGAATTGCCTCTTCCAACTAAACCAACTATGCACTCAAGTAGGGAAATGAGTTTTGGTTGGCTAAAAACCATCCCCTCTCACTTGCTCCACTAACCAAATTGCCTCTTCCAACTAAACCAACCATGCACTCAAGTAGTGAAATGAGTTTTCTCCAATCTTGCACTCAACCTTCCACCCAAGCTTGCACTCAACCTTGCACTCAAGTAGTTCAACTAATCCAACTTCAAAATCAAGGCAGTGTACCATTTCATCATTAACCATAATTACTATTTCCATGCAGCATTATTTTAATGTAATTTGACATGTGCTCATACAAATCCATTATAATTTAATCCCATCCTCATATGATCCTAACACTTGGCATCTTTAATTCCATTAATCAGTTTCTAACACAATTTATTTTCAATTTTCGGAATAATGCCAATTATGGCAGATTTTCTGCCTAACTTTGAAAAATCATAACTAATTTTGTAGATATCGTTTCGGAGTGATTCCAAAGGCTACGGATCCCTTATTGAGTCTAGTTTCAATGAAAAATATGGACTTTAGCTAGCTGGAAGCATATCATTCCCAGATTTCATTTCTTTGACCGCTGATCCAGAGACTTTCCAAATTTTCGGGATTAACTTCAAAAATTCATATCTTTTTGCATATAGTTTCAAATGATTCATATGACTTATCAAATTAAAGCTTGAGATGTCTACTTTCACCTGGTAAAATTTTATAATTTTTGCTTATCATTTGTTCTTCCAAAACCACATGACAAACTCACTGTCTCTCAGACGATTTTACTAAAAACACTATTCAATTTTCAATTTTTCAATATTTAATTGCTTTGGCCTCAAATATTCACCATTTTATTGAATTTCTCAAATAATTATGATATATTTTTGGTGAATATAAAATTTGGGGTGTTACAATTCTCCCCTACTTAATTAAATTTCATCCCCGAAATTTGCCACACTTATACATTCATAAACTCCGGGGTAACCCTTCTGCGTACTTGTTACTAACATCATTATCGCTGATTAGGATTTACTTATACAGACTAAGTTCCCTAAATTTCCTCGATTGACTTTTTGCTCATAATTCATCATATCTGCTATCTACACTATCTTATGGGTTAATGCGTTAATGACAATATTAGCCTGCCCTGGACAACATTTACATTCCAGGTCTTAATCTCATCGTACCCAGCCCGATGACACGTTTTTCCAAAATTTTGACTAGTGCTATCCTAACTTATTCTCATCTAAGGAATCTATTTCCAGGCTCAAAATCACAAAATTCAGTGTCAAATCACAAAAATACTCTTGACAGCCCTGATTTAGGGTTTTAGTGGCGTTTTAGTAATTATGCTTTTTTGGCCTTTTCCGAAAAAGTGATCAACTGTAAGCCTACCTATTTTTGTCCACTGAATCCATTCTAACCATATATTTTCTGAAAATCTAGCTCTGTCCCCCTATTCTAGTCCTGGCCAAAACTTAGACAAAAATTGAAAAATAATCTTTTGTGTTTTAGCTTCCAAAGCTTGTACTTTTCCACTTTTAATCCTTTATTAACTCATTTAAACACATCTTAGCCATGATTTAAAGAAATTTGGGCAGCATAATCCCTTAGGGTTAGGACTTTTCCAAATTTACAAACTTGACAAAAATAACCAAATCCAACAACATTCACCAACCACAACTTCATACTTATATAGATCTAAGATTTATGAAGTTACCTCTTGGGATCTTGGATTTTCTCTCTCTAAGTGTCCTCTTTTCTCTCTCCTTGAGCTCAAGATGTGTCTTCAAGATCATGGATTCCATAAAGAGAGAGGTTCAGAGAAGGTTTTCTAAGCAAGATTACTAGAAAAAGCCATAAGAGATCACTACATATCTTAAGCTTTCTCTCCTTCTCTCTAGAACTTCAAGACTCTTCAAGCTCTCGCTCTCTCTCTTCTTTCCTCTTATGCTAGCTATAATGCATGAAAGAAAGAGGAAGGAAAAGCCTTCATAAAATTTCTCCCTTCATCCTACACCATTTTATTTCATCAAGGGTTATTATTGTGATGCTTGTCACAATCTCCTCCTCCTTCAAGTTTATCTCATGATGGCTCTATTTAGCTTCCCTGAGCATGGAACTAATTTTTCTCTCCATTTAGTTGGCTCAAAACCGTCCCCTCTCACATGCTCCATTAACCAAATCGCCTCTTCCAACTAAACCAATCATGCACTTAACCATGTACTCAAGTAGTGAAATGAATTTTCTCCAACCATGCACTCAAGCTTGCACTCAACCTTAACCTTGCACTCAAGTAGTCCAACTAATCCAACTTCACACTCAAGGTAGTGTACCATTTCATCATTAACCATAATTACTATATCCATGCAGCATAAATTTGACATGTGCTCATACAAATCCATTATAATTTAATCCCCTCCTCATATGATCCTAACACTTGGCATCTTTAATTCCATTAATAAATTTCTAACACATTTTATTTTCAATTTTCGGAATAATGCCAGTTCTGGAAGATTTTCTTCTTAACTTTGAAAAATCATAAGTAATTTTGTAGATATTGTTTTGGATTGATTCTAAAGGCTATGGAACCCTTATTGAGTTTAGTTTCAAGAAAAAATATGGACTTTAGCCAGCTGGAAGCATATCATTCCAAGATTTCATTTCTTTGACCGCTGATCCAAAGACTTTCCAGATTTTCGAGATTAACTTCAAAATTTCATATCTTTTTACATATAGCTTTAAATGATTCATATGACCTATCAAATTAAAGCTTGGGATATCTACTTTTACACTGTAAAATTTCATAATTTTTTCTCATCATTTGTTCTTCCAAAACCACATGACAAACTCACTGCCTCATAGACGATTTCACTGAGAACACTATTTACCTTTCAATTTTTCAATATTTAATTCCTTTGGCTTTAAATATTCACCATTTTATTGAATTTCTCAAATAATTATGATATATTTTTGGTGAATATAAAATTCGGGGTGTTACATGAACCCTACACAATATTTCCTTCTAAATACAATGGAACAATCAAATTGATGAAATTCCAGGTCTTACTCCCATTTTAGCTGATGGCCGAAACTTACCTAAGAAAAAGGGAAAATTGGTTTTCTTGATTTAACCTTTTAAACTCCTTCCTTTTAACTCCTAATCACATATTTAACTTCTTAAACACTCATTAACATGATTTGTGGAAATTTGGACAGCATAACCCCTTAGGATTTCATCATCCCAAATTTACAAAATCAATCAAACCAATCACAAATCAAGCAAATAACAACAACAACTGCCCCCAACAACAACATATTAACAAAGAGGATCAAAGTTTTTGAGATTACCTCTTGATTTCTCAACTTTCTCTATCTAGCTGTCACCCTCCTCTCTCTCTTCTCTTAGATTTTTGCTTGCTACACATGCTTTTTCAAGAGGGAAAAGATATTAGAAGAGGTTTCCATGGATTCTAGAAGCATAAACACTTTTAATCAAGCCTATTTACCTTGATTTTTGCCTCTTGACCCCCCTTGCTCTTGCTCTTTCTTCAAGCTCTCTTCTCTCTCTATCTTTCCTCACTTAGATGAAAATGAGGTCTTGAAAGAGGATGATGGTGTTTCAAAATATCTTTATACACCTCCTTTCAATTACTATATTTTGAATGCTATTGTGCATTTTCTTTGATGACTTCATCTCTTTTACTTGGCTTGAAATAACTCCACATGGCACATTTATGGTCCAAGTAAATAATTTTCCTCTTGGCCGAAAATCACAAGGAAAATGGGAAATAATAAATGCTTCTTACTTTTTCATAATTCTCTTTCTTCAAGTCGTTAAGTAATTCATCATATTTACTTTTTGACTTTTCAAACTTATTTTACTTGGCAACAATTGCTCCAAAATTGGGATATTTATCTCCCAATATTCTTTTTCCGCTTTATTTTCTTTATTTGGCTGAAAATGGCCTCAATTAATTGGGAAAATAATTTGCTCTTTGCTTTATTCACAAATTACTATTTTGCCGTTATATTTTTGCATTTAATTATAACTTCTTCCTTTTTCCTTGCTTCTTGACCGAAATTCACCCTTAATATTGTACCAAGCATTGTGCTATTTTATTTCTCAAATTTTGGCTTAAATAATGGCCTTTTTTTAAAAACAAAAAAGCTTCATATCTTGTTTTAGCCCAATTTTTATATGACTTCAACTAAGGGTATTCTTGTCACTTCAACTGCATTAAAATTCATCATTTCATTCCATTGAATGCCATAAATATTTACAAGGCATATTGGTGAATAAAAATGGGGTGTTACACTAATCTCTACAGTAAAGGATGTTCAATTGTAGACCTTTTAACAACCATCCATGTTAAATAAAAATTTCCTTTAACATTTTAAGACTCCCCCACACTTATTATTTGCACTCCTGGGCAAAACAAATCAAGACCAAGGGAGAACAATAAAACAAAACAAAAGCTGCGAAAGTGAATGTTCCAATTACAAGCAAAAAGTAAAATAAAGCATTTCAACCCCTCTTTTATCCAAAGGATCTTCTTATGAATCAAGAAAATAAACTTCATGGCAATTTACTTGATAAAGGAAACATAAGCAGAAATCCCGCATCAAGGATAATGTGTATGTCACTCATCACTCAAAAGTGTATAGAGGCTTGTGTTTACACTCAAAACCATCCTATCTAATACTCTTTCCATAAGCTTGACAGGAATCTAAATTCTCCACCACTAATAAAGAAAATGCAAGTATAAATCAAAAGAACTTTTATTAGGTTGTAATGGGGCTAAGGTTAAGAAAGAGAAGGTATAATGTTTGGAAAAACAAAGTTGAATATTTTAGAGGATGAAGAGAATTATGTAACAGAGAATATGGCGTGAAAGAAATCAAACCAAACTTGAACTAGGTCATAGCTCTCTTTTTTTTCTTTTCATGTTTTTCCAACTTTCTTGGGCTGTTATATATATGCTCTTTTGACGTGAACTTTTATATTGGTCGTACAAAGGACCGGTTACTCAAATATTTATAACTCAATAGCACCAAGATGCTACTAGCTTGCTCATATCTCTTACTGGCCGTTTGACTCGAAGATCAACATTGGTGATGAAGACTCCAGTACCAATGAAAAATCTCGGTTACTAAGCATAGCTCAAACTAGCGGAGTGGAATCTTATTACATCTTCTTTTTTCATTTTTCTTTTTTTCAAGATAGTCTTTCCATACTCTTCACAATAACCCAATTCCTAATTTTATACTTGTTATTTAATCAAAAATCGATATAATGCGATGCTTTTCAACTCCTAAGACATTCAAAAGGGTAGGGAATTTTTTGTTGGTTATGGGGTAAGACAAAAAGATAGGCTCAAAGGGGATAAACAAAAGATATAGGCATGAAAAGGTAGGCTTTTTGACTCAATTGGCTAAAATGAAATGAATGCCTTATCATCATTATAAATACATATGCATAGAATGTGGCCTCAAATAAGGTTCAAATCAAGTTCTAGATCAAGTAAAGAGATAGAGGGTACACATTGAAAAAATTCATTAGGCTCAAAATCTTACTAAGTCTATACGATTGCTAGCCGAAATCCTCCAAAGTCAAATTCTTTGTCACTTAGTCTACCAACTCAACATGATCAATCACTTTTCAAATAAAAAAAATGTATAATACTTAAGTCACTTAAAACTTGCAATATTTTTTTTTTCAAAAATTTTCTTTCTTTTCTTGAAAACAAGAAACAAAAACCAAAGTAAAAACTAAAATGTTTTTCTTTTTTCTCATTTTAAAAACAAAGAATAAAAACCAAAAGTAAGAATATAATCCTTCTCCTACACTTAAATCATGCATTGTCCTCAATGAAAAAATATAGATCTAACTAATAACAGTAAGCAATACAAGTAAAAGAGTAAGGAAGGAATATGACCTGACTATCAAAAGATTGAGGACCTAATTAAAGTAGCATATTTGCCATCTTTTCTTTGTCTAGTTGTAGGTCACATGAAAGCACCCGTGGTGTTCGGTTTTGATGTTCAGCAAACATCTCCCTCCTTAAGATTCTCATGTAACACTTCAATTCAAGTATAGAGGGTATCGGATGGGAGGTCATCTACCTGTGTAAAATCATAGCACTAAGCAATATCTCATCCCACAGATATAATCAATTAAATGGGAATTATCAAGAATCAAGGAAGATCCCAAAAGAAATTGATCAACAGAAAGTGTTGGAACCTTCAAATACTTTAAACAACCCATAAAATCAATATGTGTAACACCCCAAATTGTATTCCCCAATATTCCTTGTAAACAATGGTGGCATTTAATAAAATGGAAGGGCAAATTTTGGTGAATGTGATTATGCTTCCAGTGAAATTTCCTATGAGGCAGTGAGCTTATCATATGATTTTGTATGGCCAAATGATGAGTACAAATTATGAAATTTTACAGGGTGAAAGTAGACATCTTAAGATTTAATTTGATAGTTCATATGAATCATTTGATGCTATATACAAGGAGTTATGAATTTTTAAGTTTAGCCAAGAAAAACTGGAAAGTTTCTGGAGTAGCATTCAAAGAAATTAATTTTGAGGATTTTGTGCTTCCAATTGGCAAATTCTATATTTCTCCTTGAAACTAAACTCAATAAGGGTTCTATAGCTTTTGAAATCACTCTGATACAACGTCTACAAATTTAGTTATGATTTTTCAAAGTTAGGGCAGAAAATATGCAAAAAATGTCATTAAGTCCGAAAATAAAGAAATAATGTGATGACAAGTTTTGAAATTATGAGGTACATGAAAAATTCATTTGGACTGATAGAAGGACCTCCTAAATGTCATTTACATGGGCCAAGAGAGGGAAAATATTAGTTGCAATATAATTGGGCTTATGGCATAAAGCTTATGTACATAAAGTCCAAAATTTTGGGAATTTACTTAAATAAATAAATAAAGGCATAAAGTAATATTATAAAACACATGATGCTTCTTCTTCATCCTCTAAAACTTACGTGAACTTCAGCCCAAGAGAGAGAGAAGAGTAGTGAAATTCTAGAGAAAGAAAGGGAAGAAAACTCGCGAGGTAGGTTGATTTCTTCGGTGAATTCGTACCTAACGCGTATAACACCACTTCTAAGCTTCTCTTTCATGTATTTTGTAACACCTTAAATTTTATATTCACCAAATATATTGTAGTTATTTGAGAAATTCAATAAAATGGTGAATATTTATGAATTTGGAATTTATAAATTTTATAAATGTTCATTTTCATGAGAAAATGGGCAAAATAATTATGGAATTAATTTGAGTAATTTAAAAAGCCCAATATTAAAGCCCAAAAATAAAGAAATATTAGAGAAAATAGTTGGTCCAAAAATATATGGAAATTGGCCAAAGGAAAATAAGAAAAAAAATAGATTAAAAAGGTAATGGCAAAATCGTAATTTTACCAAAATAGCACAAAATAAATTATTTTTCAATTAATTGAAGTTAATTTCAATTAATTGAGGAAAATAAAGGGGGAAAATATATTTAGAATATTTTGGTCAATTTCATATGAATTTATAAAAAATCTGAGTAAAAAGTGCAATTTTGACCAACATTGAGACTTTACGTATATTTGTAACCATTACAAATTGTGAAGCCAATTGAGACTATAGTGAGAGACCCCTAGGTGTCTCCTACATGTGGCATGAAGAAGGAAATATTGGTTGGACATGATGGCATGGTTACATGAATGTAGGAAGTTATGTCATAAAAACTAGTTTTGGAATTTTAGGAAAATTCCATAAATCATTAAAATAATATATGATATATTAGCATATATCATCATCCTCTTCTCCAGCCCTCATTTCAGATATGAACAGAAGCTGCAAATAGAGAGAGAACGTTTGGGATTGTAGAAAGAGAAAGGAGAAGACAAATCACAAGGTAAGCTAATTCCTCCGACGATTTAGCTCCTAACGCGTATAACTCCGACCCTAAGCTACTCCTCCTTATTCTTTAAGGTTTGGAGGATTAAAAATTTGTGGTTGAAGGGTTAGGGTTTCAACCATATTGAGGAAAAGCTAGTGGGAGCTTTAGATAACTTCCAAACCTTTGTATATTAACATTCTGGCTGTTGTGGGCAATTTAATCGGTGAAATTTCACCGAATTGCCATTGGTTTTAAATTTTGGAAATGTGTGTGCCTAAGGGTTATGCTTCCCAATTTTAGTTCAAATGGTATTTATAACTCATATAGATGCTTAATAAAGTGGTTAGGAGTAGAAAGGAATGCGCTTACGGAGCCAAAATCACAAAACCCCGATTTTTCCCGAAGGATCCCATAATTTCGGTCAGGGATAAATCTAGGGGTAGGAGTTGGATTTTCAATGATTTGATTATTCCATTGGATTCAGGAGGGAAAATTAGGTGGGGTTACAGTTGGACACTTTTTCAGAAAAAGGCCGAAAAAGCATAATTATGAAAACGCCCCTGAAACCCTTAAAGTAGGGCTGCCAAGGGCAATTTCATAATTTAACATTGAATTTGGTAAGTCTGAGCCCTAAAATGGATTCCTTGGGCAAAAATATGTCAGGATAGCCCATGTCAAAATTTCAGGGAAAAGTACAGTTGGGCTGGGTATAGCAGGGCTGGGCCGGGGTCCTGGGGGCATTTTGGTAAATTCTCACCATAGGCTAATATAACCACAAGAAACATTATGATAGTGCCTAAAATGATATATGGATAGGTTATAACCTATTTCTTGTACATTTGATATTTTATGACCGAGTTAGAAGCCTAAGCTTAGCACATTTTATGAGGCAGACAATTTGAGGCAAGAAAAGGGTTTAAGGTAGTAATTTTATCATTCATACACTATGTGAATGTTAATATGCTTCGTATATGCCATCTTCTATAAGATGTATGATACATAGTGCATACTGATGAATAGTGCCTACGGCCAGTGCCTACGGGTACACTGATTTACCCAGTCATGGACTGAGGTACGGGATGTATAGAGGTTGCAACTATGGTTGGCTCTGAACACATTTTTGACTGAACTGAGTTATATGTTAGTATGATATTGCATTAACTGGTATTTGGCATATTTATTTATCGCATTTTCTATGAATGATAATATATTACTACTGGGATTCTTTGGAATCTCACCCTTTTTCAAAATGATAAAATTCCAGTAGGAGCTAGTGGCTCCAAGGGAAAAGCAGTCGATACGGGCAAATGAGGGTGCCGAGAATTTGGCTAGTGGTTATATGTGGCCTCTGTTTTGGACATATTTGGATAAATTGTAAATATTATCAAACCCTGCGTGGATAAATCCTAGATGTAAACATGTACTCAGTATCAGTATATTTATACTATTTCTATATACCTGTGGAACTTGGTCTCTATTACTCTGTGTATATCAAAATGGAAATGGGTGTTGACATATTTTAAGGTGTTGGAAGCTCAAATTTGGTGTTGGGAAGAGCTAAGGTTTCAGCCACACTAGGAAAAGCCAGAGGGACTTTGAGGTAACTACCGAAACTTCAATCTTTGGTTGTTATGACTGCTGTGGTCGATTTATTCGGTGAAATTTCGCATTGTCTTTGGTTTTAAATTTTGGAATTGAGTTGGCCTAAGGGTTATGCTGCTAAAATTTGGTCTAAATGATAGTTATAACCTAATTAAATAGTTAATAAAGTGGTTAGGAGTAGAAAGGAACACGTCTGCGGAGTCAGAATTGAAAAACCCCAATTTTCCCTGGAGTTTTGTGCATTTCAACCAGGGGGTAGAAATGGGGCTTAGAGTTGAATTTTCAATGATTTGATTATTCTATTGATTTTAAGAGGGAAAATTAGGTGGGGTTACAGTTGGTCACTTTTTTGGAAAAGCCCGAAAAATCATAATTACGAAAACGCCCCTGAAACCCTGAAATAGAGGCTGCCAAGGGCAATTTTGTCATTTGGAAATGAATTTGGTAATTCTGAGTCCGAAAATGGATTCATTTGGCGAAATTATGTTAGAATAACCCATGTCAAAATGTCAGGAGAAGTACTACCGGGCCGAGCTGGAGTCCCAGGGGCATTTTGGTAAATTTTCACAATAGGCTAATATAACTACTAGAAACACTGTGGAAGTGCCTAAAATAGTACATAAATGGGTTTTAACCTAATTCTTGTACATTTTCTATTTTAGGACCAAGTTGAGAGCCGAGCTGCGACACACATTACGAGACTCGTAATTCGAGGTGGAGAATGGTTTAAGGTAGGGAACTTACCTCTCATGCGTGTATTTGATATTTAGGCTGGTGTATTGATGCATGTTATTGCTTTGCTTGATTATGTGAAACATATATGAATGATTGAAGCTCTGTTTCTGTTTATACTGTGGTCATAGTTCTGTTGCATGAAACATGGAACAAGCATATATGTCATTGTGTTACCATGGGTTTTTGTAATGCAAGCATGCCATACATTAAGCACTTATCTTGCATACATATTGGTATTGTTACCTACTGAGATTCTCTTGAATCTCACCCACCCTACCAATAATTTAGACAGGTGAATATAGAGGGCATGTAGAGATTAGAGACAAGAACTACACGAGAGGACTGCAGTGGTGGAACAAAGACAGGAAGATGTCTCTATTTCACTAGGACGGGTTTAGACACCCAAGTAGCTCTGTGCGGGTACATTGATTATAATTATCATATATGAACCCCTATAGGGAATTTCTGTAATCATACACATAATATTAGTATATTTATGCTATTCCTTTGTTGCCCACCGAACCACGCAATAATATTCCGCTGCAAGTCGAAAATAAGATAAGGGTGTGACAATATGACTCTCCTTAGTAAGGGTCAAATTCTCTAAAGAAAGAACTAACTGATCACTCAAAATGGTCTCGTCATGCTTGCTTTCATCATCACATAAAACAAACTTTGTGTGGGAGACCTTGTCAGGCAATATGTTCTTATCCTCTAAATGAATATCTAAATCAAGGTTTCCTCTACACTTATCCTCAATAGTATCCCCATTAACAACATTCAAGTCAAGAGCATTAGTACCATCATAATCAAAAGAAACATTACTCTCATCATGCAAATCATCATCACTCTTAGTGTTAAGATGGCTATCCTTAAAATCAATAGTTTATGGGGATTCAACAATAATTTCTTCATCGACTTCATCATCAGAATCAATAGAATTCATAAGACTAGAGGCATGGGAAGAAGCATCAATGCATGATTACAAGATTCAACATAACTTAAATCAATAGAATTGGTCAATTCAGAAACAACATTAATGCAAGAATATTCAACTAATGTACCAATCATGCCATCATTGGAAGTCCTATGAGAAAAAAGACATGAATCATTAGAAGTTGAAAGTATATTACCACATGGAAATTCACCTTAAACTTTTAATTCTTCATTCTACAGATTGCTAATTCCATTTGCTAACTCCTTAATTTGAGTATGTAGAGCCTGAAGCTCTTGTCTACGTTGTAATTCCCTTTCTTCTTGTTCTCTGCTTCTCTTTTCTAGCCTATCCTTAAAAAGATTTATCATAGTTTCTAGCTTATTTTCAAGCTTTGAATCTTCCTCTTGAATGGGCACAAATTAATGGACATATTCATGATTTGAGTGATCACACCATCCAAAATTATACATATTTTAATTTGGATAATATATCTATTCAACACCATAGTCATAATAACAAGGTATAGAAGTATAAGAATTATTTTCATAAAGTGAAGCATTCCAAGCCATAATAGGAAGGATCAAGTTCAAACAGTTTTTCAAGAGAGGATCAGATCATCCAATAAGCAACTACCTAAGAAATCACTTAAAACTTAAATCTAGAGACTAACCATTGCTCTCCAACAATGGCACCAAAAATGATGTCGCTTAAGCAATCAATTAAACTAGGTATCAATTAATTATATAGTTTAGGGTCAACCTAGGTGATTCTCCCAATGAGCAATATATGGGTTTTTCTATAAGATTGAATTTAGTTGTTGACAAACGTAATGGAATGGACCTAAACTAAAATGCAAGAATCTACTACCTATATGCAAAATACAAATGACTCTAAAATCTATATGAGAATGAAACTGACTTAATTGAATGCAAATGCAATTTTTTGGGGGGCTTTTTATGAAACGGGTAATTAAAATCCTAAGGAAAAGAAATAAACAAATATCTAAAAAAATCAAATAAGAAAAGATAACAAAGGTTTTCTTCAAATATGGTAAAGGGAACAACTTAGGATTTATATGGAGTTAGCTTTCTTAGCTCAAATTAATTACTTAGACCAAAGGGAGATTGATAAAAGAGAGGAATTAATAAATTTAATCATCTAATTGAAGCATGAGGAACCCTCAAGCTTAATAACACTTACTCTACTAGAAATCTCATAATGAAATAAGAGTTAGTTAATTAAACCCATTAAAACCAATCCGAATTAAATTCAAATAAATTCTGGAAATAATGTCACAATTGTCTAATTAAACAACTAGACAATTAACTAACCCTATTAAACAATCAAGAGGAAAAACCAAATTGACAATTAAATTAATAATTTAATTTAGATTAACAATGAAAACTCAATTAATAATTTAATTGACAATCTAAAAGTTTGTAAACAAAAATTCCAACAAATGTCTCAAGTACAAAACATTCCAAAATATCAATTTAATCCAAATTAAATAATATGTCTACAATCTAAAACTATATTGTTCTCAAGCAATACACCTTAAAATTATCTAAAACTAAATAATATCAAGTCTTGAAATAAATTGATAAAAAGGAAAGACACTCTCTTGTTGTCTTCAAGTGCAAGTCTTAGGCTTTAGCTTTCTTCATGCTCCTCCCAAGTTGTTTCCTAAGCTAGTTCAAGCTTCCATGATCATCTTCCTAACTCCATAGAGAAGTGTGAGTGTGGGCTCTTAATGGAAAGTGTGAATAATTATGTGGCCGCTAGGTATTTTTTATAAGAAAATGAGAAAACTTAGGGTATAAGATTTGAATCCATTAGAATTGAATCGACCTATTCAAACTCAGCCATTAGATCTTCTTTAAACTTTCAAAAAATAATTTTGCACTATAGGATTTCCTAATATGCTTTTCCTTGTCCTGTAAGAACTAAGTAAAATCATTATCTATCATATATTTGGAAATATTATTCAATCACAAGATAGACAATTAAAATATTAACAATTTAAGCCCAGTAATCTCATAATTAATTCAAATTTATATCATTTCCTAAAACTTGCTAACAAACCAAATATTATCTAATAAATCCAAATTAGCCTAAAATAGTCATTAAAATAAATGAATAAGGTGTGATAAAATATATAAAATTTGGGATTTTTCAACCAACGTTGCACCATTTTATATTTTAAGATGCCTTGGTGTAGCATTGAATGAATAGTTTCAGGAGGTAAAAATGTTTTTTTACCCCAAATAAAAAAAAATTTATTCATAAAAATAGTTCAATTCTTCATGTATGTGCGTATTATTAAAGAAGAACAATTTTTAAAAAAAAATAGAAAAAAGAGAACAATTTTTTTTTTAGAAATCATTTATGTATGTGGGTATGTTTTATTTATTTTGTGTCTTGAATAATACAAACGAATTAGTTAAATTTAACTTAAAACGTAATCAAATCAAATTAACTTTTGATTTTAAAATTATATTTGAATATTAAAAATAATTTATGAAAAAGATGCATTTTTTTTTTTGCTAATCATATGTATATTTCTATTGGAGGCTATTCTATTTAAAACTCTATTGGCCTGGTCCATAAATGTGGCACCTCTTCCAGCGGGGATTCGAATTTTAGTTCATTACGTTGTGTGAGACTAGCCCTTTCCACTAAATCTAACTCCCATTGGCTAAAATATGCATTTTGTATACACAAAAATCGTTATTTTTTTGTTCAAACAGAAGAATCTAATATTGAAGGGCCTAACCACACCATTATAAAATATACTTTCTATTCTTTTTTATAAGAACCCAAAATTTAAATTGCCTTGATCTTTTTTAAGAGCTCAACATAAGGTGTCTAAAAATTTAATGGGGGTTTTCCATTTTGGCCTCTTATTAATTATATATTGGATTAATTAAAACATTGGTGATATTTATATTTATTATATTTCTCTCTCTTATTGGCTACTCATAAATAAGGCATACTTGGTTAAATAAAAAAATTATTTTAGATTTGCTTATTATTTTTAACTAATTTTAACCATTTTTTAAATTGTGTAATTTGATTATCGAACTCTTATAAATAGGACACATAATCGTAATGAATGGATAATCACCAGTAACTGTGGCCCTTATGATTTGAGTTTCCAAGTCTCAGAAGACCTAAGTTCAATTACCAGTACTACCTCCACTTATGACCAGCACACTAGTGGAAAATTGACTTTTTAGACCGGTTAAAAAAGACTTTTTAGACCAGTTATGTATTAGGTCTTGTTACCGTATGTCTAAAAAGTCTGTTATTTTTTAGACCGGTTGTTAAAAGTATGACTTTTAAGATCCGTTGTTCCTAAAACCGGTCTTAAAGGTTACCTTTAAGACCTGTTGTGGCTGCAACAGGTCTTAAATGTTAAGCTTTTAAGACTGTTGTGCCTACAACCAGTCTTAAATTACTTTTAAAGCTACAACTGGTCTTAAAGGTTCTTTTTTTTAAAAAATCGTCCCTTTTATATATATACGCACTGGACCACGATGGTTGAATTCAAGTATGCACAGGTAAATATATATTCTCAATATCATGTTAACAAGCACAAGGTTATAATGATAACAGAAATAGAACCCAACTCCAGCAGCAGGTTCAATGAACCAAATTTAGCAGCTATAGAGAACAATCACATATTTCAATTTCAATCTTCAAAGGCAGTAGTCTATAGCAGCAACAAATTTTCAGACAAGCCAGACACACATTGATGATTCATTTGCAGCAATTTAATTACAGTATGGAAGAATATGGCAGCAAGTAATGTTACTTCAATGGCTCAATTTCAACGCAAATGCACTTGTAGTTTCCGTCCCTAACTCAGCAGATTAAGATAGTATTTCACATATTTAATTTACTATGACAGCTTTCCAAAGACTCAATTTTGTTCTAGCAAGCTAAATGAAGTGTAAATGCACATTTTTACCAATTTTCAAACAACATCCACTTCAAACAGAGGCTAGTGTAATCCCCTACCTTGATAACCGTAATTAAGATTCAAAAATGCGTAATTTAAAGGAATTAGAGACCGACGGATACGTTTTTCTCAAATATCTTTTCTAAAATTTGTTCAAAATGGACTCATATTCATCTTCCAAATCTAATTACTCTGCACAGTTCAATCACATTCATACATATCAGAGTGCATAGCCAAATTCCCAGCAACTCCCGGGTTTCATACATGTATAAACTAAGGGTTGTAAGTTCCAACTAGGGGATTATATGGCCAACTTCAACGTAATATCTACATTTCAAAAATAAACAGTAATCCCAAGTCCTAAATAGATAACCAACAACCTAACAACACATCTCTACAAGATCCTAGCCGCTCCTGGTGGTTCATTTCTCCTTGGAGCCACTTGCCCTGTCTGAAATGTTAGTCAATGGAAAGAATGAGATTCAAAAGAATCTCTGTAGTAACAAATCACTCATACAGTGTATAAACACATAGCATATATGATCATGTTAAGTAGCATCACAATGTATCATGGCTTTCACCACAAAAGACAGCACTTATGGCTATAATCTCTATGCGTCAGCTTTCGCTGCGATCTCTATGTATCACAAAGTATCACTATGCGTCAGCTTGCGGTATGAACTCAAAGCATCACAATGTATTCACAAAGTATTCTCAATGCATGACAAATATACATACAATGTTTCACACACAGTATAAGAGAAAAAGTCACTACCTTATTTTTTCCGATTGTGCTCTAGCGCAGGTGGATCACGAACAGGGCAAATATCGAATCCTACAATTCCAAATGCACCATTTAGACACTTCCATAGTATTTCTTGGGGTTATATGAGTCTATAATGAAAATTTACAAAAATGCCCCCGGGGACACGGGCCGGGCCCGCCGTACCCGGTCCAGTTGCACTTTTCCCAGAAATTCTAATCTGGGTTATCCTAACATATTTCCGCCCAAGGAATCTGTTTTCAGACTCAGAATTATCAAATTCAATGTAAAATTACAAATTTACCCTTGGCAGCCCTACTTTAAGGGTTTTAGGGGCGTTTTCATAATTATGTTTTTTCGGCCTTTTCCAAAAAAGTGGCCAATTGTAACCCTACCTAATTTTTGCTTTTGAACGCAATGGAACCACCAAATCATTGAAAATCCAACTCTAAGACCCATTTCTAAAGCTAGCAGAAATTTATGAGTTCTCCAGGGAAAATCGGGGTTTTACGATTTCGGCTCCTTAAACGCGTTCCTTTCTACTCCTAACCACTTTATTAACTATTACATTAGGTTATAACTACCATTTGAACCAAAATTGGGCAGCATAACCCTTAGGAAACTCAATTTCCAAAATTTAAAACCAATGGCAATCCGGCGAAATTTCACCGATTAAATTGTCCACAGCAGCCAGAATAGTTAATATACGAAGGTTTGGAAGTTACCTTAAGCTCCCACTAGCTTTTCCTCAAGGTGGCTGAACCCTAACCCTTGAAACACCAAATTTTGTGCTTCACAACCTTAAAGAATAAAGAGGAGTAGCTTAGAGTCGGAGTTATACGCGTTAGGAGCTAAATCGTCGGAAAAATCGGCTTACCTTGTGAGATTTCTTCCCTTTCTCTCTCTAAACTCTCTCACCTTCTTTCTCTTATTTCAAGTCTAGAACAGCACGAAAATGGATGGAGAAATAAGGCTGATGGTATTTAATATCATATATTATATGATATTTAATTATTGATTAATTTTCAATAATTTCGAATTTTTCAGAAATTCTGGCAGATTTCTGCCCAAACTTTGAAAAATCATAACTAATTCTAGAAAAATTGAATTGGATTGATTCCAAAGCCCATGGAAACCTTATTGAGTCTAGTTTTAAGGAAAAATATAGAATTTTTCTGGATGGAATCACAAAATTCCCAGAATTTCAATCTTTGCATACTGTTCCAGAAAATAATTAATTTCGCTGGGTAAACTTCACAAATCCATAACTCTTAGCTCACAAATCAAAATGATACAAATTATATGTCCATTTTGAAGCTTGACATGTGAAATTTAAGACTTAAAAATTTCAGAATTTTTAGACACCATTTGCCTATTTAAAACGTCCATACAAATCGGCTGCCCTGTACAGAGTTTCAATGGACAGAGTTTTCAACTTTTGCACAATTATTCCCAATGGTTCCAATTTCACAATAAACACTCTCCCCACATGAATTTTCACAAGGAAGCCATTGGAATCATTAAAATATCCAAATTCCCATAACACATTCTCCAAAAGTGTTTATTCAACAATAATTACATCCACTTTTGAAGTCATTAGCCTTTAATCACTTTTTGGGATATTACAGCTAGAAACAGGGAAAAACTAGGAATGGGTTTAGACAATGTTAACAGCAGACCAGTGAAATAGAATGTGTAGCAAAACTCAGATGAAGATAATGATTGACCTAACCCAACCTGCAGAAACAAAAGGCAGACAAGAAATTCATATCAAATGCACAGAAAATGACAAACAGATTTGCTCAATTTCAGCAAAGGCTTCATAATGATGCAGAAATTTATTTAAATCCCAGACTTAAGGAAACTATGCATGACGCTTAATGCACAACTTTGACAGTAATTCCAGTTACAGTAGAGTGCAAGTAAATTTGTCAAGTATTTAGCCAAAGGTAATGACTAACCTTAATTAGTTTAGCACTAAATAACACCAACAGTGCAATTAGACAGTAAGGAGGACCAAATGACAGCAGTAATGAATCTTAAAGCAACAGAGAACAATGCAAAATGCAACGGATGCAATGGAGTGCATGTATTTGTCTATCTATATGCAACTCCCTATGTATGAAGTAAGTAACAGATTGCACAGAAGCAACATAACAAATTTCACAAAAGCAATGATAGCAACAAGATCAACAACAAGCACAAATGAAGGTGTAAGCTAGGTGACTTTAAATAAACTTCCAACAAATGGTAATTAGTGTAGAAAAATGTTTAAGATCAAATGTCACAATTTAATCAACAAGCTAAAATCAGATTCCAGGAACTCTAAATTCACTCAATTTCTTGCAATTTCAATGTTCAATATAAAGTTTTCTAAAACTAAAACATAAAGGAATGTCTAGACAGACGAATTTGCTCATAAATAGATGCAAAACTTGAAATGACAATGGCAGCAATAAAATTCAAGTATTGATACAAGCAACAACAGAAATTCCTCTGTTTTACAGAATACAAAGGGAAGAAAAATTACAAAGGTCAATCACTCAAACATAGAATAAAAAACTCACTATTTTTGTAATAGCTCATAGATGAATTCAACACAACATATGCGAATGAAATCAATATCTTCTTCAGGAAAGGGATCAGCAAGATCAAACATCTATAACACCAAAACCAGACAAAACATTAACTTATTAACTTAAAAAAATAAAGTAATACAAAATTTTTGAAATATAAATTTACCTCGTCAGTAAAATCAGTCGTGCCTAGAGTGATAATATTGTAAATGTGTCTCAAAACATAGAAACCATATAAGTTGGACCCCCGTGGTTGCCTACGGCTCTGAGAAAAAACATGATATCATTAAAACAAGTATAAAGGCATGGCTTATTACATTCTTTAAACAAATCAATATGTACTAACCTTTGGCATGATTCATGTAGGGTCCTTTAAGTCACGAATATGCTTACCACAAGCAGTGTGTAGGAATGTCTGCATAGCCCTATGATCATCAAAATCACAAAGGTTATTTATTTTACACAAATTCCATAAAATTTGCACACAAAAGGTAATAATGCAAGAAAACTTACGAGTTCATTATCTTCTTCAAATCATTCCCTGGTTTGAAGTAGAGGGAGCATAAGAGGATGACAGTGAAACTACTCTTACATAGAAGAACCAACTGCCAATGATCACTGGAAAAAAAAGAGAAGAATATTAAGCAAGCATAAAACATTATATAAATTATAAAATATAAGTTTGTTTCTTACCATGCACATATGGAGCCACTATTTAGGTGCTTGTGTTAAACCTTAAAATGACTTATTTAATTTGCAAACTTTGTTTTCCTACCTAGAAACAATACATCCTTCTGGTTGAACCATATAAATTTCCTCTTCTAAATCACCATTTAGAAATGTTGTTTTGACATCCATTTGATGAATAACAAGATTATGAATTGATGCTAACGCAATTAGGACTCTAACAGAGGAAATCCAGGTTATAAGCGAGAAGGTATCAAAATAATCAATATTTTCTTTCTGGGTAAGGCCTTTGGCAACTAATCTAGCTTTATATTTGTCTATAGACCCATCAGGAAAGTATTTTTTTCCTAAATACCCATTTACAGCCAATAGGTTTTGCTCCTAAAGGCAAGTCTACTAAAACCCAAGTTTTATTTTGATTCGAAGAGTCGATCTCAGCTTTAATAGCCTCTTTCCAAAACTTTACATCCGGAAAAGAAACAGCTTCACAAAAATATTTAGGTTCGTTTTATACTAAGTATGTATAAAAATCATCTCCAAAAGATGTTTCTTTTCTTTGTCTTTTATTCTCCATAAGTTTTCAACCACATCTTCGTTTAAATTTTGTTTAGAAATTTGTTCGACTCTTTTAAGAATATGCTCAACTTTTAAAGGAAAAATATTTTCAAAAAATTCTACATATTTAGTTTCAATAATGGTATTATGTTCTAAAATATCACTTTTCAAAACTAGAAAACGATATGCAGGACTTTGTTGAGCATAACCAATAGACATACAATCAGCAGTTTTAGAACCTATATTTTTCCTTTTAGGGTTAGGTAATAACACTTTTGCTAGACACCCCTACACTTTCAAATATTTCAAGTTTGGTATAAAACCTTTCCATAATTCATATGGTGTCAACTTGTTTTCCTATGGGGTATTCTATTTTGTAAGAAACATGCAGACAATAAGGATTTCCCCTACAAGTTATTAGGTGTAGCAGAACTTACAAGTAAAGCATTCATAATTTCCTTTAGAGTTCTATTTTTCCTTTTGGCAATGCCATTAGATTCAGGTGAGTATGGGGAGTTACTTTATGGATTATTCCTTCCTTTTCACAAAAAATCGTTAAGCAATAAGTATTCTCCTCTTTTATTTGACCTAACCCTTTTTATCTTTTTATCTAATTGATTTTCTACTTCTGCTTTGTATAAAAGAAATTTTTCAAAGGCCTTATCTTTATTTCTAAGTAAGTATACTCTAGTATATCTTGAGAAATCATCAATAAACATAATATAATATCTTTTTCCACCTCTTGTCTCATTTGATTTAAATCTGCTAAGTCAGTGTGTATTAAAGACAACAGTTCAGTTTCTCTGAGTGAAAAAATGTGTTCTCTTAGTTTGTTTTGTTTCTGCACATACTTCACATTTATTAACATTATTTATATTAATTCCAGAAACTATCCCAAGATTTTGCAATCGCTTTATATAAGATCTATGTATATGTCCTAGTATAGCATGCCATAAATCAAAGGAATCAATCAAGTAAGCAGAAGAGGATGCATTATTATTATTTTCATCAACACTCAGTACAAAAAGACCCTGATTACAATAACCCATTCTTATCAGAACATTGTTCTTTGTCATAATGATCTTATCATATTCAAATGACACCTTAACCCCAAATTTTCCTAATAGAGCCACATATATCAAATTTGCTGTAAGTTCAGGCACATACAAAACATCATTAAGTGCTAATGTCTTCCACATGTGAGTTTTAGCACCACTTTTCCTTTCCCTTGAACATTTACAGTTCATGAATTAGCCAAATAAATATGGTCTTCTCCTTCTTCAAAGGATGCAAACATGTCCCTATTTGCATATATATGCTTAGTAGCACTAGAGTCTACCACCCATTTCTTCACACCAGAGACCAATAAGGCTTGAGAGACTACCGCAACAATAACTTCCTTATCACTGTTTTCATCTCTTTCAACCAAATTTACTTTTGGCTTTGGAGGATTTTTGTCTCTTTTACGGTTTTCAATTTTTGCCTTTTTCCTACACTAAGCAGCAAAGTGGCCTGGTTTTCCACAGATATAACAATTTTCTTTCTTCTTGAAATTGGGGTTAGAATCATTGGGCTTGTAATTAGACTTCTTTTTGTGCTGATGTTTAGAGCCATACCTCTTGTCGTGCGGCTTTCCTTCCACTAAGTTTGCTTTTGCAGTCATTTACCTCCTCCTTGCTGCTTGCATCACTTTTCTATTAGTATCTTCAATGATAATGTGCGTAATCAGATCTGAGAGCGACAACTACTTCTGCTTCTGCTTTATTTGTTGTTTGTAATCATTCCACATTTCTGGCAACTTTTCAATAAAGACTTCTGCTACAAACTCATTTGGCATATTGATCTTTTCAGCCGGAATTCTTCAATCAATTTATAATACTCATTAATTTGTAGTTTGGTGTCTTTATCTTATACAATTTCCCATTTGTAGAAATTCCCTACAACAAACTTTTGTTTCCCGGCGTCCTCAGCAGTGCATTTCAAGATAAGTGACTCCGAAATCTTTTGTTCCTCCTTGTAGACACAGTAAACATCGAACAAATCATTAGAGAGAGTACTTATAAGGGTGTGCCTACAAACCTTATTTACATATGTCCAAGAGTCCTTCATGGCTTGGTCAGAATCTGATGAAGGTTCTAGTTGATCGAGAGCAGCAGCCACCCCATGCATATCGAGAATAGAGTAAACACGTTCTTGCCAACGCCTGAAGTTTTTTCTGTTAAAATTGTCAATCTTGGAGGTGTCAGGGAAAGGCCTCAGAAGCGGCATAGCAAAAGGCACCACTGTTGTAGTGCAATGAGTCTCATAAAATGTTTCATTGGGATGAGTCTCAGGAACGTTGTTATCAACATTGCTCTCCATACTGGTATTAACTTTATAGATTGTAGACAATCATGAATAACTGGACCAACAGTGAGACCACGAGCAATCTGTAAGGATCGAAACAGATGATCTGAGTTGCGTCTGAGGACACTATCCTATAGAGTTATTCTGCGACCACCGACAGAGAGGAAGCGGCACTCCCCTGGATTAAACAGATCCCTCTTGATTATATCAAGGCAACAGAACTAGCGGAAGGTAATGGCAACAACAGCCGGAAAATATTATGCAGAGGAGAAGAGATTAGAACGCAATGTATTGAGCACTCCGTCTGTGTCCTTTTTATAGGCACGTTTCACGAAGAGTCATTGGTCATAATACAACCCGGATAGTACGTCCCTTGAGATCGGATAGACAAGTTTGTGGTTGACAACAGAAAGGATGTTCGACGAAGTGTTTGACCATTGGCAATTTTTAAAGACGAAGGGTCACGAATTTTGAACCCCAAAATATAGCGACTTTTCAACAAGCCCAAATAATCATTTTTTTGATTATCTAAATAAAATATTTGCGGTGAGCAAAAATATTTTACAAAAAATGCCGATACCAAGTATTTATTCACGCACCCAAGGGGGGGAATTGCCATATTTGAACTACGTTTGCCTTCCGGTAGCTCGTTGTTGTGCGCGCTAGCCCACCACTCCTCTAGGACTCTTTACAAGTCCAATATAGCATAGTGATATATATAGGCTAGTGATCTCTTATTCTCAAGCAATGTGGGACTAGCTTCTTTGACACACCCACTCAAATACTCATATTTTACAACAGTTACAGTGTGCAAGTACGATGAAGGATCACAATCGATGCTACAAGTGAAAGAGGAAAATTATCATATATGCAACAAGTCAAACACTATACAAGGTCATCACAACAATAATGGACAGGCTAGGGTAGTGTTGTCTAGGCCAGGATCATATTACTTCACAAGATCATTGTGAGCAAGGGTTGAAGCTGCGTGTAAGAGTTTTGTCTGGTTTTAATGATCATAAATCAAAAGACAAAGATTTTTATGATCATTCGAAAGAACAAGATTGTCTATCTTATGGTCCTAATCATCCCTCAGTAAAGGATTTAGATTGCGCTTCTTGTCATTCATCATTCCCTCCCAACACAAGATTCCTGTTCTTGTGACAAATGTTGCCCTTCTTGTCATGATAGAGATAATGGAGGTGATCACACACACACACACACACACATATGTATGTATGTGGAAATAATGGAGGGGCCGGAGGTTACTCCTACGATGCACTTATTGTCACCCTCACATGGCTAGGATCCTTTGGCGCGCGCGCGCCGCACACACACACACACACACACACATATGTATGTGGAAATAATGGAGGGGGCCGGAGGTTACTCCTACGATGCACTTATTGTCACCCTCGCATGGCTAGGCTCCTTTGGTAGACCTTTGTAATACATACTTTCTAAAATCAATAAAACTTTACATTTAATACTACCTCCGGTACTTGATATATGAGCCAATTGACTTTTATTGGAGAGATTAAGGAAACTAAATATGTTATATTAAAGTATTTATATTTATCATTTTTCTCTAGATTAAATTGTTTGGCTCATAATCTGATATATAATCTTATAATATATATATACACACACACACACATATACACGCACACAAAACATATGCTACAATTAAATAAATTATTTTACGTCCTTAATATCTCCCAACAAAAGTTAACTAGCTCTTATATTAAGAAATATCGTTTAACTCTACGGTAATAGAAAATTAAAGATTTAAACTCGTTTGTTACCCTGCAAAGAATGGTAGTGGGGAAAACCAAACTTCTATAGTGCATCTTTAGAGTCCACTCTGCCATGTGGCATCTCTTAACTCATGACTTGTTTGATGAAAGTAAAACGCCTCACCAAAATGTCACAAGTTCGAACAGTGTCTTGCATCTTCAATAAAATAGCTTTGGGCGACACTATTGTGACATGAGGAGCAGCCAAATTAAAGTTAAAGTTTTTATTTTTCGAACAAAAGAGTATTGAATTTTAATGGTATTATTAGTGACATCTTCGTTATATTAATTTCTCACGCTTTTATATTCCACTTCAACACTTTTATTTTTTAAATATATTTTTATCATTTATTATAATGTTCGACAATGTATAATTTATTTATTTCCTTTTATTATATTATACTAGTATTAATTTTTAAAAGTATCCATTCTTTATTTTTTACCCTGAAAAATAACATTTTTATTAAGTTTTTGGTTTTGGAACATAATAACTTGAAAGTATATCTTAACCAAATAATTTGATTTTAAATTATTTGATTATGTTTATTAATTTTAATATGATTTTTTCATTGTCATATCTAATTTGGTTTTAGCTATTAAATGGTAAGTGTGTTTTAGTCATTTAGATATTTGTTTGTTTTCCTTTCTCTCCTTATTTTACCTCGTCCATCTAGATAAAAAGAGCGATAACATTTTCTTTTCAATTTTCTATTCTCTCCAATTTCTCTCCTTTGATTTTCTTTATTCCCATCCAAACAGAGGTAAAAGTTTTGTTATGCTTCAAGCGTAAAGTTAATAGATTGGAGACAAAGACACGTATTTATTAATTTGTCTATTTTTCTTTTTGGTTTTCTTTCCTCTACATAACTTGTCAACACCCGTTTCCATTTCGATATACTCAGAGGAATAAAGACATAATTCTATAAGCAAACAAAAAAGTACAAATATACTGATAATAAGTATTTGTTTACAAACCGGAATCAACCGTGCAGAATTTGATAATACTTACAAATATGTACAGAATATCCAAAAATATTCCCAATACAGACTATGTATAAACACAATCTTCGTCTCGGAAAACATGCCCGTCAGTTTCCCATTTCCTTGCCTTTCGAGCCGCTGGCACCTGCTAAGATAGCTTTATTTAGAAAAAGGGATGAGATTACAAGGAATTCTAGTAGAAACATACTATCGTTCACATAAAATGCAATAAGTAGATATGGTATGCACCATGTATGTACCAATTAATAAGCAATATAAAACATCATCGTCATGTATACATGAGTAGGGCTCCTGCCTTACTAATCGTACACTAGTTAGATTCTTACCCAACCCTAGGTGTAAGTGCATTTCCGGCACTAACTGCCTCTTCTAGGCAAACCATGTTGATTAATAAAAGCACAAACAATGACAACCACACAATCATATGAACTATGGAATGGTGTATGAAGGATAATGTCCCTACCTCAAGTCTCTTTCACCCAGTTTTGAGTGCCACATAAAACGTGCCAAGCTCAGAGTCCCAACTCGATCCCAAAATATCAAATGTACACGAATTAGGTTAATACCCATTCATGTACTACTTGAAACTCATTGTATTAGTTATCTTCTGAGCTATTTAGACAGTCATTGGAAGTTCAAACAAGTGCACATGGGATTGGAGAAGTTAAACCAATCAAAGGAGTTAAATGTTGAAACAGGGGTTTTGACCTTGACCAAAAGTCATTAGCCGTGGCCAAAAGTAGGTAAGAAGGTTTTGGCCTGCGGCTAGGAGTCCTCTGGCTTGGCCCAAGAAGTTGTTTTGTTTCTTGGCTGAACTTTCAAAAATCATAACTAATTCTATAAAAATCCAAATGGAGTGATTCCAAGTTCTATGGAAAGGTCTTTAAGTCTTATACATAGGAAAAATATGAACCACCACCATCTACAACCCCCAAAATTACAGAATTTCATAATTTCCAACACTGTTCCAGAATCAAGTCCAGAAACAGGGCAAAACTTTGAAAATTCATATCTTTCAATCCACATGTTCAAATTACTTATAATACCTATCAAATTAAAGCACAGGATGTCTACTTTAATCCTGAAAAGTTTCATTACATTTGAAATTGTTTTAGCCAACGAAATATATGGCACAATAACACTGCCTCACAGGAGAAAGCAAACAACATACACTTCCAACTTCAATAAATTCCATATTTGTATACAAATCTCTAAAAATCATGAGCACCTATATTCTCACATAATTTCCCTTCTGAATCCAATGGAACCATCAAATTTCAAAATTCAAACTCTATCTTAAGTGAACAATAGCTGGACGAAATTAGGGTTTAGAAGAGAAAATTATGTTTCCTTGATTTCTCTTGTTTAATTACTTCCTTTCCACTTCTAATCACATGATTAGCTATTTAAACACTAAATGAGCATAATTTGTACAAATTTGGGCGCCATAACCTTTCTAAAGTTCATCATCCCAAAATCATAAAATAAGCCAAATCAAACCAAACTCAACAACAATAACAACAACAACACCATATAACATAAGAGAATCCAAGTTTTAGAGGATACCTTTGGATTGTTCACTTTCTATCTCTAGAAAGTTACTATTCACTTTCTCTTCAACCTTGAATATTTGCTTGCTACACATGATTTTCATGGAAAATGAGGGGTTTGAGAAGTTATTATGCAATAAAAGGAAGCTTGAACACAAAATCCACAAGTCTTACCTTGAGATATTTGCTTCCCTTGCTCTCTTTCTCTCTCTCTCTCGCACCCGCCCTTGTCCTAAAAGTGGACCAAAAACGATGAAGCATGGCTTTATAAAATGTCCACTCATCTTTCCCTAATCATGATTATTCCAAAAATTAGGATTTTATGACACCTTTTTGTATTTGCCTTCTAATCAACTTGTGTTATAATCCCTAATTAGAATTGAACCAAATCCTCTTCTCCTTGGTTAGCCCAAAAACGCCAAAGCTTCCCCCCTAAACACCAAGTTGGGCTTCATTTTATTGATCCAATGACATGTGCACAATCTATTATATTTTAATAAAATTTCACATGTGCCCATTTCCAGCAATTATATTTTAATCTCTTTCCTTAAGATGTTGACACTTGGCATAATTTAGAATTCAATTAATTATTTCCCTCCTATTTCCTTTATTTGGAAAAAAAATTATGAAGGAAAAAGGGAAATATTAATTGTTCCAACATTTTCCAAATTCTCCCTTAATTAATTTTTGCACAAGTTCACCTTGATTTTTCAAACCTTGGTTTTCTTGACCAAAAATATCCCAAATATCAATTTCCCCTTTATTTTCCTTGATTAATTGAAATTAAATTCAATTAATTGGAAAATAATTAATCTTGTGCTTTGTTGGCAAAATTACGAATTTGCCATTACATTTTTTAATTTAATTCCTTTTCTTCCTTTCTTTGGCCAAAATTCACCATTCTATTTCATTGAATATTTCCAATAATTACAATGCATTTTGGTGGATAAAATTTGGGGTGTTACAGTTTTCCCCCATTTAAATAAATTTCATCCCCGAAATTTGCTACACATTCATAACCATAAACTTCGGGGTAACACTTTTGCATATGTCTTTCTGACATCATTATCGCTGATCAAAATCTGCTTATACAGACTAAGATCCCTGAAATTCCTCGATTTGCTTTTTGCTCATAAATCATCATATCCGCCACCTGCATTGTTTTACAGCTCCCTGAAATTCCTCGATTTGCTTTTTGCTCATAAATCATCATATCCGCCACCTGCATTGTTTTACAGCTCAATGCGTCAGTGACAACATTAGCCTACCCTGGATAACATTTACATTCCAGATCTTAATCTTTCAACAGCTCTATCCACTTATATTGCGTCATAATTCGCTCTTTTTTATCATACACATATTTCAACCTTTATGGTCACTATACAACTCCACAGTTACACCATAAAGGCAATGTTTCCAAATTCCATCCAAACATTATTACCATCAACTCAAGATTATGGATGGAATAGTTCAATTCCCAAAAGCTTCAGTTAATGAGATGCATATGCCCTTACCTAGCTCGCATCAATTCATATATCAATCCATGCCTACTCGCATCTGGGATTTAATACGCTTCCCAATCTATGCCGTCTAGCATTAGTGAAGACAACAAAGGTCCACTATGGATCTAAGATTATCAATGTTGGTACTTTAATAAATTTTTGGCATCAGCTCTTTGAAGCTCCTCTCACAATCATCATCCCATACATAATGTTGAGTTCTGAGGAATTTCGGTATAGGCCCCTCACACTAATGAACAAGGCTCAGAATACTACGTATCATAACCACAATTTATGGCCTTCCCAGTTCGGTACTACTTCCACTTTACCAGGGTCCATCAGGATCTCTTGCTGAAAGATTCATGGCCCAGAAATATTACCTCTGAAAGACATAACCCACATTTACTTACATTGGTATAGAGTTGTTTTTCCCCTTATCGTGTTCAACATCATTCACCAATATGTTATCAATAGAGATTGCCACAAATTGGACCATGTGCGAATGAAAAATTTGATTCATATGGTCCATAAACATAGCAGGTGCATTTGACATCAACCAACCAATTTTGAGGATTACTACTAAGCCATACAGCCATGCATCCGTGGACAATCAAGTCCATTGTCGATTCATATCCCTCGACAGTCATTGTATCACGTATACATATATTGACTGTGGCAACCCTAACACCCATGGGTGTAGGCACAGTCTATTCATATGGGAATCTAGGTTTACTTACCAATTCTACTACCCTTTCTAGGGTAGCCCATTCATATCCTCCGAAACAAATTCTAGAGAACTTGTCAGCCTACCAGGCTGTCCAAACACGATTCCCAACTATCCTCTATTCTATCAAAGATCCACTCTCCATCATTCTTTCTATGGGAACATTGTATGATCGAGTCTTTCCCTATGCTAGACTAGCAACTAGCAACCTCAAGAAATCTTACACCCATTCAATGCATTCTAGTACCATGTTGTAGCTCCTCAGACTATCCAGGTCAATTCAAATTCCTAAGAAATTAGTTCAACTATTGAGTCTGATTTTGGAATCACAATTCAAATCTTAGAGCCTCAACATAAGCTAAGCCAAGAAATCACTTTCCTTAATTCCACTAATTATCACTATTATGATACAATTCTGAATAAATTCGCCACCTAAGTACATACTAGTACACTAGGTCTTAGGGCCTCTGGACACACAGGTCCGCTACAATATCGGGCATGTAAGATTTTACAGCCTAGGGTCTCTAACCCAACTTTTAGGTCCATCATAAAATCTAGAACCTTAATATTGCATACATTGAAATGGTTTTCCTCAATTATACCTAATAGATTCGCTAAGATTCATGATCAATAGCACCTATTCTAACCTTCACGATATTTGGGTAATATCCTCAAAAAATTAATGAAGGTGCAACATTATCCACAAGGTTCAAGCTACTATCATAGAATATAACCATAGTGCAGTAAATTCACATTCTGACCTAAGTATTATTTCAGGTTAGATCAAATTCAGGCTTTTCCCCAACCTTCAGTATTATCAGATTGTATCCTCTAAGATCGGCATACCGCATAATCTCCCCACATCATATATCATATTCTAATACCTCAAACAACTTTAGGCCATATCAAATGCCTAAGAAGTCAACTCAACTACTAAGTTTGATTATCATATTACAATTCTCTCAATCACAGCTCAAACCTCAATTTTTTCGGGGTTTAAAATCATTCCACCTTGATTATCCCTATCATCCACTAATATTTTTTGGAAGGACCTAGGGATTTACCAACCACTGACCTATCCTCTATTTTCTCTATGTTGTTTGCATTGAGGACTAGATTCCCAATTAATCAAGCATCAAACATCACTAGGGAGCATATATAATAAGAAATAATTAAAGCTCAAACCATGCATTACTTGCATTGAGTTGTTATTAAAAGAAACCGCACCTTACATAAGTTTAGGGGATTTTCTAGCCCCCTCCTGAATTATCGCATGGACCTCGCCCTGAGCTCCTGATCTAGACTCCTTTAGCTGTTACTTCTGTGGGCAATTCTTAGTAAGATGCCCTAGTTCTCGACACTGATAACAGATTCGGCTAGCTGGGTCCCTTCCAATTGAACTATATCTTCCTGACGCATCTCTACATATTTTACTAGGATGATATAGCTTGTGACACCGCCAGTACTTTATAACCTTAGTGGGATTCTGATCTCCGTAGCCTTTAACTTGCTTCAGCCTTTTACAGTTCCCTTTGGATATTTCACCCTAATCTTTGAGTTTTTGTTAGGAACTCCCACTACCAGACACATTCTTGTAGCTGTTACTTCTATTGTGGTTCAAGCTCGACAAGTCGTTCTCAGTGAGTCGACACTCTTCAACTGCCTTGGCAAATACTGTAAAATATTTAGAAACCAATTCAAGTTCTAGCTTTAATCCTTGTATCAATACATTAGAGCTCCATTCCTTGTCATCCTGATGTCTTAGGTACAAGGAATACCGAGACAATCGGATATAACCTACCAGGTACTCATCAAAGCTCTCTTCATTATCCTGTCGTATGTTAAGGAATTTCTGTCCTTTTGCTAACTTGTCTGGTTAAGAGAATTATCTTTCATTAAATTTCCTTTGAAACATTTCCCATGTTATTGGAATATTCCATACCTATAGAATCAGCCCTGTATTCCTCCACCATATATCCGCCTTCCCCTCTAATTTACGAATGGCTAGCTGAACCTTAATATCATTTGAGCACATCACTCTTGCGAAAATTTTCTCTAGTGCGGATAACCATTCTTCATCTTACAGAGGATCGAATCTCCCTCAAGAAGTAGGAGGTTATTGTTTCTCAAATTGTTTCACCCATGTTTGAAAAATGTTTGCTTCATACACATCATGGGTGGTGACTCCTAATAGGTTGCTCAGATGAATTATATTCACCCTCTTGCCTTTCAAAATGCTCTAATCTTCCCTGTCTCTGTCATAACTTATACAGTTCATCTTTAAGATCATTTTTCACAAGTTGTTGTCTTGCCATCCTGCTCTGTATTTGTTGCATAGAGTCATGGCTAGCCTCTCAGTTTGGGTTGTGATATCTTCCCTGCATCATCTTGATACCTTTCTAACTAGGAATAAAGAAGAAATAAATTTCCTATAGATGCAAGGGCATTTTCATCATTTCATGATAATTTGGGTACACAAATATGTCATTTATAACATATATAAGCTATTTACAGTACAATAGTTACAGAAAGTTAGGAACATCACAACCTATAAACTATTGTACATGACATATTAGTCCTTTTATATTACATAACTCTTAAGTTATAGGCAACTTCCTAGGGGCCACCTATCCTATGATTACTTTGAGTCGAGCACGCTTAACTTTCTATATACCCACCCAAAACGCCAACTTCGACTCTATCTTCTTACGTCTGCCTGTTCCATATGACTGCCCTTACCTCCCAATACGTGCCGGTCACCTCCGGTCACCAAAATGTACTACCAGGGTCCTACATCACCCGATGTACATGTATCGTTGTACCATAACAATAATATACTCTCTATAAACTCATTGAATTTATTATTTGGGCCCTTCTCGACTATATCATTCTTCTTCTTAGCCTAAAATGTTGTATATGGAAGGAAATATAATCTAGTGCGAATCCATACATTATCTGGAATATCCAAATCAAAGTACCTCTGCCCCATGTGTAACATGTCTATTTCTTCCATATATTCCATATATCGATCAACAGGGGTGTCCCATGCAAAGAAGGCCCACCAATATATACCTCTTACATACTCCCATAAATTCTGATATGGTCATAAGTCGTGTGATAATGCATAGTTCCAGCCTGGAACAGATAGCAAAACCTAAATCTAATTCTAATTCAATGGTATATGATTGTTCAGAATCTCCATTCCCTTCTCAAGGTACTGGTTTAGAGATCAGCTAAGGCCCATATACTGCTCTAACCTAGACCTATTCCTTGGGTATCCTCATCTCAACAGACTACTGCCTCTTAGAGATACTTTGTCCCAGAGTACCTTAATTCACCGACGGTGATGACCCATCTTGTTACGACCGCTCTCCTGTCATCGTTGCCATCAATCTGTAAACAAGACCATATCAGTATACTTATTTTGATAATGCCAAAATCGCTTTAAAGCTCAAACAGAATTGCTTGGGCTCTGATACAAGAAATGTCAACACCCATTTTCATTTCGATATGTGTAGAGGAATAAAGACATAATTCCATAGGCAAATAGAAAAATACAAATATACTGATAATAAGTCTTTGTTTACAGACTGAAATCAACTATGCAGAATTTGATTATATTTATAAATATGTATAGAATATCCAAAAATATTCCTAATACAGACTATGTATAAACACGATCTTCGTCTCAGGAAATGTGCCCGTTAGATTCCTATATCTACATCCTTGCCTTTCAAGCCGCTGGTACCTACTGAGATAGTTTTATTTAGAAAAAGGGATGAGATTACAAGGAATCCTAACAGAAATATACTATCATTCACATAAAATGAGATAAGTATATATGATATGTACCAATTAATAAACAATATAAAACATCATCATCATGTATACATGAGTAGGGCTCCTGCCCCACTAATCGTGCATTGTTTGGATTCTTACCGAACCCCCAAGTGTAAGTGCACTTCTGGCACTAATTGCCTCTTTTAGGCAAACCATGTTGATTAACAAAAGCACAAACAATGGCAACCACACAATTATATGAACTATGGCATGGTGTATGAAGAATAATGTCTCTACCTCAAGTCTCTTTCACCCCATTTTGAGTGCCTCATAAAACATACCATGCTCAAGCTCCTAACTCAGTCCTAAAATATCAAATGCACAAGAATTTAGGTTAATACTCATTCATGTACTACTTCAAACTCATTGTATTGGTTATCTTCTGGGTTATTTAGACAGCTATTGGAAGCTTAAACAAGTGCCTATAGGATTGGAGAAGTTAAACCAATCAAAAGGGTAAAATGTTGAAACAGGGTCTTGGCCCTGGCCAAAAGTAGGTCATAAAGTTTTAGGCTGTGCCCAAGAGTTCTCTGGCCATGACCAAGAAGCTATTTTATTTCTTGGCTGAACTTCCAAAAACCATAACTAATTCCACAAAAATCAAAATGGAGTGATTCTAAGTTCTATTGAAAGATCTTTAAGTCCTCTACATACGAAAAATATGAACCATCACTATCTATAACCCCAAAATTGCAGAATTTTAAAATTTCCAACACTGTTCCAGAATCAAGTCTAGAAACAAGGAAAAAATTTGAAAATTCATGTATTCAAATCCGCATGTTCAAATTGCTTATAATACCTATCAAATTAAAGCCCAAAATGTCTACTTTAATCTCAAAAAGTTTCATTACATTTAAACTTGGTTTATCTAACGAAATGTATGGCACAGTAACACTGCCTCATAGGAGAAAGCAAACAACATGCACTTCCAACTTCAATAAATTCCATATTTGTATACAAATCTCTAAAAATCATGAACAACTATTTTCCCACACAATTTTCCCTTCTAGATCTAATGGAACCATCAAATTTTCAAATTTTCAACTCTAACTTGAGTGAACAGTAACTGGACTAAATTAGGGTTTAGAAGAGAAAAATGTGTTTCCTTGATTTCTCTTGTTTAATCACTTCCTTTCCACTTCTAATCACATGATTGGCTATTTAAACACTAAATGAACATAATTTGTACAAATTTGGGCAGCATAACTTTTCTAAAGTTCATCATCCCAAAATCATAAAATAAGCCAAATCAAACCAAACTCAACAACAATAACCACAACAACACCATATAACCCAAGAGAATGCAAGTTTTAGAGGTTACCTTTTGATTGTTTACTTTCTCTCTCTAGAAAGTTACTATTCACTCTCTCTTCAACCTTGAATATTGCTTGCTACACATGATTTTCATGTAGAATGAGGGGTCATAGAAGTTATTATGCAAGAAAAGGAAGCTTGAACACAAAATCCACAAGTCTTACCTTGAGATTTTTGCTTCCCTTGCTCCTCCTTTTCTCCAGCTTTTGAGCTCCCTCTCTCTCTCTCTCTCTCTCTCTCACCCTTACGTGAAAGTGGACCAAGAAAGATGAAGCATGGCTTCATAAAATATCCACTCATCTTTCCCTAATTATGATTATTCCAAAAATTAGGATTTTTACAACACCTTTTTGTAGTTGCCTTTATCTCTAATCAACTTGTGTCATAATCCCTAATTAGAATTGAACCAAATCCTCTTCTCCTTGGTTAGCCCAAAAACGCCTAAGGTTCCCCCTTAAACACCAAGTTGGGCTTCATTTTATTGATCCAATTACATGTACACAAGCTATTATATTTTAATCCAATTTCACATGTGCCCATTTCCAACAATTATATTTTAATCTCTTGCCTTAAGATGTTGACACTTGACATAATTTAGAATTCAGTTATTTATTTCCCTCTCATTTCCAAAAAATATTAATTGTTTCAACATTTTCCAAATTCTCCCTTAATTAGTTTATGCACAAGTTCACCTTGATTTTTCAAACCTTGGTTTTCTTGGCCAAAAATATTCCAAATATCTATTTCCCTTTTACTTTCCTTGATTAATTGAAATTAACTTCAATTAATTGAAAAATAATTAATCTTGTGCTTTGTTGGCAAAATTACGAATTTGCCATTATATTTTTTAATTTAATTCCTTTTCTTCCTTTCTTTGGTCAATTCACCATTCTATTTCATTGAATATTTCCAATAATTACAATGCATTTTGGTGGATAAAATTTGAGGTGTTACATAACTAGGAGTTAATTTAACTAGAGATATGAGTAAATATCTTGGTGTACCACTACTTCGCACTAGAGTCTAAAGGAACAATTACAAGTCTATTCTTTTTTGGAAAGTTAAAGGGAAGTAAGCAGAATGGAAAGGAAAATATCTAAGCATATATGGTATAAAGAGCAATCCTTATAATTAAAGTCGTTAATTATAATCTCCCAAGCAATCACATGAAAACTTTGCTACTTCCAAGTTCCAATGAAGTTACTCTAATGCAGTGGACATCAAAAATCATAAGGACTTTCTTATGGGGCAATGACTTGGATGAGAAGAACATTTATCTAATCTCCTGAAGCAAGTGTAAATTAAGAGAGATATAGTGATGTGAACCTGAAGAGCAATTTCATCACTTTGCATGAGACTACTCAAGTGGAGGAATGCCCAAAATAAAAGATGCATATTCAATAAGTAAAAACATGTTTTTGGAGCCCAAAACACCATATTAAAGGTCTGAGACATAAACATATGCTTGGAGGAGGCAAGTTAGGTATAATCTTGCTTATTTAGGCCCAATCCAAGGATATAGAAATAAGGCCCACAATGCTTTCCATCTTGGGAGAGGTGCGAAAGCTTCCAAATGACTAAATGTGCTTAATATGGCATCATAAGATACCCATTAAAAGTCCAAGTTGTTGAGTCTTTTATTTGGGTTATTTATTTGATGTATTTCCTTGGCTGAACATTTAAATAAGCACTTAAGCCCAAGTAGGTATTTTAAGACGTTTTTATTTATTATTTTTATATTTTATTTGTTTTCATTAATTATTAGGAATATCTTATAAAGCCCATAATCTTATATAATCTCTTTAACAATCAGATTGTCATCCATGATCTGATATATTCAATATTCAATCAAATATTGAATTATATTATCCAACCCCTATTATAATTAGATTGCCATTCATGATATATATATTTAGCATCCAATTATATTAGATTTTCTTAATCAAATATCCTTTCCAATCCTTAAGCAAACATTGGTTTCCAATATCTTTCAATATCTTTTATTTAATAACCACATAAACTCTTTTTCCATCAATTAGATAATAATCTAATTAAAATATATGCCAAATATCTTCACCATATCCTTCATTATCTATCTATATCTTTTTGGGCTATTACACTACTACAAATAGTTGATTCAACAACACAAATTAACGATTGTTTTTAGAAAACAGTAGTAAAAGATAAAGTGGTGGCAATGTGTTGAGTTTCAACGACTGGTTTAAGAAACAGTCATTGAAACACCTCTTTCAATGACTGCTTTCCTTACTAGTCATTGAAACTAGTCAAATTACATTCTATTTTGTATTTTTGGGAACAATTTTTATGAAAAAAGGGCATATTTTCAATGACTGGTGAGAGAACCAGTTGTTGAAAATCATTGTTTCAATGACTAATTCTCAAACCAGTCATTGAACATGGCATACAACGACTGGTATTCAAACATTTCGCTAAAACAAGAGTTTCAATGCCCCAAATTTTGGTAAGGGCTAATGAGAATTATTAAGAATGTAATCATGGATTAAAGTTGAATTAATGTGTATTTGTGACAATATTAATTAATATGTCATGGTTGGTGGAAAATTGAAAGAATGGAATTATTGGTCATAAGTTGGTAATTAATGGGAAATTACTTGCTAACTAAGAGGATAATGAGAAGTGGGATTAAATGGCTAATGAAGGGATTACATAAGCTAATTGAGTGTTTACCTTATGAGAACCAATGACCATGGGACAAGTGTCAAGCTTACAAGTAAAGAGGAATAAAGAAAAGTCAAATGGAATTTTTAATTGTTTTCTTTCTCCTCTCTTCCCTAACTTGGTGTTGAAATGGTAGGGAGGGAGTAGAGTGATCATTCTTTCTTCATCTCTTCACTCTTCCTCATCTCATCTCTCATCTCTCTCATTCTCTCTCTTCTCTCTCTCTCTTCAGCCATTGTTGCTCAAAAAAAGGAAGAAAAGCTTGAAAAGGTCAGGGAAAATGATCTCAAATGCTCAAACTCATTTCATTAATGTTGTTCCTTGAGTAATGAGCTTTATTTTGATAGGTGTAGTGTATCCATTAGTATTGATTTGTGATCTCAAGGAATTTTGAAAGTTGGAGAATCAAAAAGTCTATTTGAGAAAGTTGTTGAGGTGAGTTAAAGAAACCTATCTATCTAAGTTTTGTGCCATTTGAATTTGTTTTGAATTTTTGGAATTTATTGGCCATTTTCGAAAAATGATGATCATTGGACATTTGGTATGTTATTGGTATGGAAATGGTATATTTGGAATGTGTATGGATAGATATGATTGATTGTAGAGTGAATGATTGAGTTTGAAAATGTTGGAAATTTAGTGTTGAATGTTGCCCAAAACCAAAGCATGATAATAGAATAGGATTTTGGTGGTTTTGACATGTCCATTGGATTCCTTGAGTGTTTTTATGAGGGAGTGGCTTTGGTTGAGGTTTTGGGTCCATTGGTAGCTTTTGGTAAAAATTCTGGAAAACTGTCATGGTGTCTGCATTTTCTGGGTTCTGATATAGTCACTGGAGTGATCTGGGGCTCACTTGAGTGAGGGATGAACATCACTCGGGTGTGGTTGAGTTTCACTCGAGTGATTCAGTGAGATTCTTCTTTTTTCCTTCAGTTCCGGTGTTTCACTTCTGCAAAAGTGTAAGAGTGTGCCTTTACACTCGCAAGTATTTCGTCTCACTCGAGTACAAAGGCTAGTACTCGAGTGCTCCTATTCCTTTGAAATTTCCATTGCTCTCGGGTTCTCACTTCCTGGACTTCACTCGCTAGTACTCGAGTGAAGCATTTGGCTATCACTCGAGTAAGGTCCAGTGTGCTCGAGTGTCCCTGTCTCTGAAAAGTTCTTGTGCTCTCGAGTGCTCACTCGTTATCCTTCACTCCCTGGTACCCGAGTGTAAACCGTACCACCACTTGAGTGAGGCCGTCTTCACTCGAGTGTCAATGCCCCATCACTCAAGTGAGGCCATCTTCACTTGAGTAAAATAGTGAAAAATGTCAGTGTTTATGCTTCCAAAAGGGGATCCCTGGGGTAGTTCTTCGAACCCTTTAGGGCTTTTGTTAGAAGCATATATGAGTGTTAAAGAGATAGTAATGATAACCAATTTAAGTATTGTGAAGATATTAAGTATTGGACTAAGTGGTAACGCATCGTCCTTAATCATGACTTTAGGATTTGATATTTGCCCAGAGCATAGAAGGCTTGTGCCTGCTCAAGAACAGAAAGACCAAGGTAGTAACACTTTATCCTATATCATGTATATTGCATTACTTGTATGCATTAGTCATTGAATACAGATACAGTTGATAGGATATGGCGAAAGCCCGACCTTGAATATAGATACATTAAAGGGAATGTGGCGTAAGCCCGATCTCGAATACAGATACAGTGAGGGGACGTGTCGAAAGCCCGGCCTTGAATAGAGATACAATGAGGGGACGTGGCGAAAGCCTGACCTTGTATACAGTGAAGGGGATGTGGCAGTGTGCCTGACCTCGAATATTGATTGCTACATTGTGATATATGTTTACTTGCTTTGTTTATATGCATCATATTCATAAACTGTTGCTACTGGGATTCTTTAGAATATCATTCTTTCTAAATAACATTTTTAGATAGGGCAAGTGGATTGAGGAACAAGCAAGTGGATAAGGGCGATTAGGATACCGGCGATAGTCTTAGTTAGATATTTTGGTTTTATACTGAACTGGTTATCATTTTGGATAAATGTATATATATATATTGAATAGATCATGGCATTATAGTTTTGTGTAATCCTCGGTATGGATACTGAGATGGGCAGTGATGCCCTAAACAATATTTTGGATTAATGTTATTATCCCGGGTGAACGTCGGGAATTTGCTGATACTCTGATATTGTATATGTAACAGACAGAACAGGCCGATTGTTTTTTTGAACGAAATGAATGGAGATCTATTTATGCAAGTGTTGTAAAAAGTTTGAAATTGTTCTGGATCTCTTATTCAATTATTAAATGTGTTTAAACGCTAATCCAGGACTTGATCGTGATGGGGGTTACATCGTGGGAGTTTAATAAGGAAAAAGTGCCATAACGTAGTTTGTATTTCTTTTTCTCTTTTAATTTGGTCAAAAAAGCTCCCTTTAAGCTTCAAGGAGTAATTAAACGGAGCTGAAAGTGGGCTCCCTCAACATAATTTCACATCACAAGAAAAAAATGCATCAATTAGATATTTCCTGAAAGTGGACCGCCTAGTTTTTTTTTTCCTTGTTTACATGATAAAATGACCATTATATATATGTTTCACATTTCCTAATATTTTATATTTCATATCATTATTCTCCATGATCCGTCTGATGTAACATCCCAAATTTCAATCACTAAAATTCCTTATATTTAAGGGAATAAAATGCTGAACATTATTGAATTTGGAATTTGCGAATTTTGTAAATTTTCATTTTCGAGAGAATTGGGCTAGAATAATGATGGAATTAATTTCGGTAATTTAAAAAGCAAAATATTAAGACCCAAAATTGGAGAAATAATAGAGGATAATATTTGGTCCAATAATAAATGGAAATTGGTCAAATAAAAAGGAGAAAAGAAATTAAATTGAAAAGGTAATGGCAAAATCATAATTTTTCCAATTTAACACAAACTAAATTATTTTCCAATCAATTAAAGTTAAATTCAATTAATTAAGTAAAATAAATAGGAAATATATATTTGGAGTATTTTGGTCAAATAAATATTGGAAATTGAAAGGTGAACAATGCTTCTAGTGAAATCGTCTGCGAGGTAGTGAACTTGTCATGTGGTTTTAAATGACCAAATGATAACAAAAAATTATGAAATTTTACAAGAAGGAAGTAGACATCCTAAGATTTAATTTGATAGGTAATGGGTAATTTATGGAGTTGTATGTAAAAAGTTATGGATTTTTGAATGTAGCCCAGCAAAACTGTGGATTTTCTGGAACAACATCCAAAGAATTTAATTATGAAAATTTTGTACTTCTAATTGGCAAAGATCTATATTTTTCCTTGAAACTAAACTCAATAAGGGTTCTATAACCTTTAGAATCACTCCAATACAATGTCTACAAATTTAGTTATGATTTTACAAAGTTTAGGCAGAAAATCTACCAGAATTCTCAAGTAATCCAAAAATTAAAAGGAATAAAGGGATAATGGAAAATATTATAAAATAACACTTTCCTTATTCCTCCATGCCATTTCTAACGTGAAGCAACAGCCATGAGAGAGAGAGTTGAGAGAATTTTAGAGAGAGAAGGAGGAAATTCTCACAAGGTAGGTCAATTTCTTCGGTGTATTCCTACCTAACATCTATAATCCTTCTCCTAAGCTTCTCTTCAATGTTATTTAAGGTATTTGAAATATAGATTTCAGTGGTTGGAGGTTAGGGTTTCAGCCACCTAAAGGAAAAGCAAGAAGGAGCTTAAGGTAACTTCTAAAACTTCAAATATTGATTATTTTGGCTGCTGTGAGTAGTTTAATTGGTAAATTTCTGCTGAATTTGCTCTTATTGTACATTTAGGAAATGTGGTGTCCTAGATGTTATACTGCCAAAATTGAGTCTAAATGGTGGTTTTAACGTAATTAAATAGTTAATAAAGTGATTAGTAATAGAAAAGAGCAAGTCTGTGGAGTAAAACTCAAAAACCCCAATTTTTCCCTAAGAATTTCAGGTTTCAATTAGTGCTATTTGGAAGAGTTAGGGTTGGATTTTTTATGTTCTGATTATTCAATTGAGTTTAGGAGGGAAAATTCGGTGCGGTTACAGTTGATCACTTTTTCAGAAAAGCCTGAAAAAGCATAATTATGAAAACGCCCATAAAACCCTAAAATAGGGGCTGCTAAGATCATTCTGGTCTTTTGGCAGTGAATTTAATAATTTCGAGTTTGAAAATGGATTTCTTGGGTGAAAATATATCAGAATAGCCTACGTCAAAATTTTAGGAAAAAGTATGGTAAAAAAAAGTACAGTAGGAATGTACCAGGTCCCCGGGGATATTTTGGCAATTTTTTAATATAGACTCATATAACCATTAGAAACACTATGGAAGTGTCTAAATTGTACATTTGACATTTTAGGACCGAATTGGGAGCCTGAGGGGTTGGCACGCATTACGAGGCACACAAATCTAGGAGAAAAGCTTAAGGTAGGGGACTGACCTTATTTGCATGTATTTGATATCTCTGTTTATGTAGTGATGTATGTGATTGCTTTACTTGATTGTATAGAACATATTTGAATAAATGAAGCTCTTTTTCTGTTTTCGCTGAGGCCATAGTTTTATTGCATGAAATATTAAGCATGTAGAAGTGTCATTATAGGGCATACATCTAGTTAAAGCTAACATGTCATGAACATAGTATCTATCATGCATGCATTATGGTATCTATTTCCTATTGATATTCTCTCGAATCTCATCCTCCCCTACCAACAAATTAGACAGGTGCATACATAAGGTACACAGAGATCAAATAAGAAAACTACACTAGATGATTGTAGTGGTGGAACAAAGACGGGAAGATGTCTCCGTTTCACCGAGATGGGTTTAGATACCCTAGTAGCCCCATAAGGCAACATCAATTGTAATTATCATGTACAATCCCTATGAGAAATTTCTGTAATCATGCACATATTATCAGTATATTCATGATATTCTTGTGTTGCCCATCGAACTGCGTATCATTTTCTGCAAATACTCTGAAAAAAGTGAAAATAAGATAAGAGTGTGACATCTGATTTTTATGCACATTCTTGCCTAGTATTGAAGTTTTTTCAATATTGTAGATTAGTAACTCCATATGATTTGCATTGAAGTTTCTTGCTACTAGCTAGTCTATTATATTGATAAGTTTAAATTTTGCAACAACATGACAATGTATATAGGCTTCTGAATAGAACTTTGCAATTTTCATTGTGTTTAAATTTTGTCAATTTGTTAATTATCATAATGGTAAAGTTAAGTATTGTTGAAAATGAATTAGGTGATAATAAACTGGATCACAGTTGGATGAATATATTGAGAACTAGCGAAGAATGTGAGAATGGTGTAACCCCCTCCATAATTATTATCCGAAATACGTGATTAAAATGAAATAGAGACCAATAAGAATCAAAACTCATTTACATTCCTATCCATAAGATAGGATTTTCACAAATTTCTTTCACAAACACTTTAACCTGGTCTCACAATCATATTTCGAATACAATTACCTCGTGAAGATAAATCACATTCATATAAATATCAGAGTGCACAATAATAATCCCGGATTCATACTTTTACTAAAGATTCATAGGGCACATACGCCCTTTACAATTTCTCAAATAGAGATTACACAATACTTATTCCAATTACACATTCCAACCTATCATCCGAACATATACATCCAAACATATACAGTTTTCCCAACATCTAATGATAACCAACTACCAAATCCAAATGCCCATAAGGAATTCTCACCGCCCCTAGTCGCTTGATCCTTCCTCGAGCCACCTGTCCTGTCTAAAATGTTAGTAGGGGAGGGTGAGATTCGAGAGAATCCCAGCAGGAAACAATACCAATATGCATGTAAGATAAGTGTTTAATGCATGACATGTTTGCATCACAATAACTCATGCTCACATAATGATATATCCACATGCTCAATGTTTCAACAACATACTCATGGCCATAGAATAAATAGAAACAGAGCTTCAATCATTCATATGTGTTTCACATAATCAATCAAAGCAATAACATGCATTAATACACAAACAAAAATATCAATACATGTAGGAGAGGTAAGTTCCCTACACCTATTCTTCCATGTGTCCTCCAGCATAGCTTGCTCATGATCAGACGAATATCGAACCATGATCAGGGTGAATATCAAACCCTATAAACCAAAACAAGGACATAGGGTTATTCTCTTTTCCAAATTCTCATTTTCATAACACTTATAGTTGGTTACCATTCATGACCTTTAGGTGGCTAATCGAAGCCTAAGCACATGCCTAAAGGCTTGGGAAAATACTTGACCAAAGACCATCTTTGGAAGTCCAAAGTGTCATTTTTTGGGGTTAACCGTGGCCAAAAATAGGTCCAAAGCATTTGTGCCGTGGCCCAAAATCCGCTGGCCGTGGCAAAAAAAAATCCTGTTTCTTGGCTGAACTTCCAAAAATCATAACTAATTCTAGACAAATCTAAATGAGGTGATTCCAAAGCTAAATGAAATCTATTTAAGTCCTATTCATAGGAAAAATATGGACCATTACTAGAAAGCATCACAAAATTCCAGAATTACCTAAAACTCAACACTGCTCCAAAACAGAGTCCAATTTTAGACCTAAACTTTGGAAAAGCATAACTCTCAATTCACAAAATGAAATGAAACAAATTATATGTCCATTTTGAAGCTTGGGATGTGACTTTAAGACTGAAAAGTTTCATAATTTTTCAACACCATTTGGTCATTCAAAACCTTCATGTAAACTGACTGCTCAGAACAGAGTTCACATTTGACAGATTTCTAATTTTCTACCAAAGTGTCCAATGACTCGAAAATCAATACCAAAACCCATTCCCATACAAGTTCTCACAAGGAACACAATGGTAACCTCAAAATGACCAAATTCACATTAATTTCCAAGATATAAACCAAGACAACAACATAATGCCAATTTCCAAAATCCACAAACTTCACATATTAACCTCAAATCAATTATATCTATCCAATACACACAACAACACACCATTTCCATGACCACCACATGTCATACTCTCTAAGACCCTTATTTTCTAAAATAGGGCAGAAATTTCCAAAAAAATTCAAACTCAACCAAATGCCACAAAACCTATATAGAAATGTTTGTCTTACTCACCTCTACAACTTTTCCAAAGGAGTTCCTTGGTTCTCCAAACTCCAAAATTCCTTAAGAGCTCAAAACACCACTAATGAAAATTTTAAAACCATAAAGATGAAGCTCTCAACATAAGGAACAACTTTATAGAAGGGAGTTTTTCCATTAGAAGTCATTTAGAGGGTCAAAAACTCACCTTTTACCAAGAACACTTCCTCTCTCTTGAAGCTTCAATGGAGGACGAAAAATGAGAGAGAAAATGAAGAGAGAAGAGAGGTTGAAGATGGAATGATGGCACTCCCTCCCCTTGTCATGCTTGCTGCTTAAAATAAGGAGGAGAGAGGGAGGGAAAAATATTTTTTTATTCCAAATTTGACTTTTCCACCAACTACATCATCATCTCCACTTGCCAAGTGTTGTCATCTCATTGGCTCTCACAAAGTAAACCACTAATTAGCCACCTTAATCCCTCCATTAGCCATTTACTCTCACATCTTATTTTCTCTTAGCAATTAATTTCTCCCTTAATCACTAACTACTGGCCTAATAATTCCATTCTTTCAATTTTCCACTAATCATGGCATATTAATTAATATTGCCATAAAACCCATAATAATTACAATGTAAATTCACAAATTATTCTCATTAATCATCATTAGCCCTTAATCAAAAATTAGGGCATTACAAATGGAGTAGAAAAGTTTATTGAATTTGCTACAATGAATGCACCTAGTAAAAATGGGAAGTATTTGTGTCCATGTGTCAAGTGTTTAAATGAGAGTCGATAGGATATTGATGATATAAGATATCACTTACTTTGTGATGGAATAAATCTTCGGTACACAAGGTGGATATGGCATGGTAAGGAAGTAACTGCTCGTCCCACGAGAAGGAAGTTTTTGATGTCGAAGATGATGATAGAATGGAGAAAATGATTTATGATGTTACGGTAGAATGTTTTGCACAATCGCCTATATATGATAGCATGCGGAGTAATGCAAACACACCTTTGTACCCTAGGTGCACTAAGTATACACGCTTGTTCGGTATTTTGTACTTGGTCAACTTAAAGGCAACTTGTAATACCCCGACTTTTGAGACTTGAGCTTAGAGAATAAGCCTAAGATTAGTGGATTGCTAAGCCCCGATTTAGCAAGATCCCAAATTGTGATTAAGGGTTAATGACTCCAAAAGTGGATGTGGTTAGTGTTAAATAACCTTTTTGGAAAATATGATGTGATTTGGCACTCGAATGTGATTCGTGTGTGTTGTGAGCAGCGCCGAAACCCTGTATTTGAGTTCAATTGTGGATTAACATCCAGATTGACTTAGAATAAAGGGAAGAATTAAATGGGGAATTGTGTTGGAAATGGTGTCATAGTGTGTTTGATGTCATTGAAATTGGTTTGGAACTTTGGAACGGAAAAGTTGCAATGTTAGGTTTTGAAATGTGAATTGTGTTGACATGTTGAGATTATTGTGAAAACATGTCAATGTGATGTGAATTTGATTGATTTTGTGTTTCCAATGGATTCCTTGTGAAAATTTATGTGGGAATGATGTTTGGTATCAAAATAGGACCATTGGAAACAAAGATGCAAAATCTGAAATTATGTCCAGTGAAACTCTATTCTGGGCAGTCAATTTGTGTGAACATTTTGAATGACCAAATGGTGTTTAAAAATTCAGAAACTCTCTAGTCTTAAATTTCACATCTCAAGCTTCAAAATGGACATATAATTTGTGCCATTTCGTTTTGTGAGCTAGGAGATATGACTGTCTAAAGTTTGGGATGGAAACTGAACTCTGTTTTGGGGTAGCAATGCATTTTATGTAATTCTGGAATTTTGTGGTAATGTTGGGTAATGGCCCATATTTTTTCTATAAAGAGCACTTAAATATCGTTCATTTGGATTTGGAATAACTTCATTTCGATTTTTCTAGAATTAGGTATGATTTTTCAAAGTTTGGCCAGAAATATGCCAAAACTCCGAAAATTGAGAATTATGACATCATCATGTTACATTGATGACATAAGCATGGGATATGTTATTAAACGTTTTTTTCCTTCTTCCTCCTCATTTCCGACGCTGAGAACAGCTGAAATAGAGAGAGAACATCAGGGATCTTTAGAGAGAGAAAGAGGAAGAAATCTCGTAAGGTAAGCTGATTTCTCCGACGATCTAGCTCCTAACGCGTATAACTCCGCTCCTAAGCTATTCTTCTATATGATTCAAGGATTGGAAGCTCAAATTTTCTTGTTGAAGTGAGCTAGGGTTCAGCCATATCAAGGGAGAGCTAGTGGGAGCTTCAGGTAACTTCCAAACTCTTGTGTATTGACTATTCTGGCAGCTGTGGATAATTTAATCGGTGAAATTTTGCCGGATTGTCATTGGTTTCAAAAATGGAAAAAGGGTGTGTGGGACTGTTATGCTACCCAAATTGTTACTAAATGGTAGTTGTAATCTAATGAAATAGTCAATAAAGTGGTTAGGAGTAGAAAGGAACGCATTTACGGAGCCAAAACTGATAAACCCCAATTTTCCCCGGAATACTTGAGAATCTCGGCCAGCTCTAGAAATGGGTCTTAGAGTTGGATTTTCAATGATTTGATAATTCTATTGAGTTCAGGAGTGAAAATTAGGTGGGGTTACAGTTGGGCACTTTTTCAGAAAAGGCCGAAAAAGCATAATTACGAAAACGCCCATGAAACCTTTAACGTGGGGCTGCCAAGGGTAATTTTGTAATTGACATTGAATGTGATAATTTCAAGTTCAGAAATGGATTTCCTGGGCGAAAATATGATAGAATAGCCCAAGTCAAAATTTCAGGAAAAGTACAGCCAGACTGGGTACGGTGGGGCTGGGCCGGGTCCCCGGGGGCATTTTAGTAAATTTTCAATATAGCCTCATATAACCCCTAGAAACACTATGGAAGTGTCTAAATAGTACATTTGACATTGTAGGATCGAAGATGAAGCCCCGAGCTATTTGCACGTAGATTGAGGTACACGTTTCGAGGCATAAAAGGGTTAAGGTAGGGAAATTATCTCTCCTACATGCTCTGATAACTGTATTAATGTGTTGATGCATGTTATTGCTTTGCTTGACTATGTGGAACATGTATGAATGATTTGAAGTTATATGTTTCAATATATGCTATGGCCATATGTGTATCATTTGAAGCATTAAGCTTATAGATTTGTCATTGTATGTGTGCATGAGTTATGTGATGCAAGTATGTCATGCATTAAACACTTATCTTGCCTGCATATTGATAATGTTTCCCTACTGAGATTCTCTTGAATCTCACCCTCCCTTACCAAAAATTTAACAGGGCAAGTGGCTCATGGAGGGAGCGGCTAAGACTCCTTCGAGATGAGAGTTGGTAGTTGGTTATCAATGAGTTGTGAAGACTTTTATGATTCGTTTGAATATAGGGTTATGAATTTGAGATAAGATTGTGTAATCCCCATTTGAAGAATTGTAATGGGCAATTGTGCCTGGTATCTTTGAAGATTGCGTGGATGATTATGTTGTGCACTCTGATATTTATATGAATGTGATTTATCTTCGCGTAGTAATTGTATTCGAAATGTGAATATGAGACCAAGTTTATAAATGATTTCGAAAGGTATTTGTGAAAACCCCGTCATGTAATGGGTTAGTAAATTTTATTTGATTATTATTGGTCTCTATTTCATTTTAATCGCGTATTTCGGATATAATTATGGAGGGGGTTACACAACTTGTGGATGGACCGATAATGGTTTCAATTTGTTACTTGAATTGTTGTGTGATATGTTTCCGGAGGATAATGTATTTCCAAATCGCATGTATAAGGCGAAGAAAATCTTGTCTACGATGGGTATAGAGTATAAAAAGATACATCATCCCCTAATGAATGTGTATTGTACAGAAAGGAGTTTGAAAGATTAAGTAAGTGTCCAAAATGTAAAACTTCCTGATACAAAGTGAAGAAAGATGCTAGTTGTGGTGATGAGACAAACCTTTAAAGGTTTTGTAGTATCTTCCAATCATACCATGATTTAAACAAATGTTTGCTAATGCAAAAGAAGCAAAGTAGTTGAGATAGCATTCTGATAAGAGAATATGTTATGGGAAATACCTTCACTACCAGGCTTACTCTCCACAATGGAAGAAAATAGATGAAATCTTTCCTAGATTTGAGAGCGAACCAAGTAACCTTCAGCTTGGGCTTTGCACTTATGGAATCAATCCTTATGAAACTCTTAGTAGTACACATAGTACATGGTCAGTTCTGTTTGCGATTTACAACTTACCTCCCTAGTTGTGTATGAAACACAAGTATATGATGATTTCTATAATGATTTCAGGACCAAAACAACCAGGGAATGATATTGATGTTACTTGATCCTTCACATCCTACTTATAATCTTTATTTTGTGTGTTACTAGGATCAAGAAGAAGGGACAAAATTTTCCTTATTGGTACAACTGCAAAATATTCATAAAAAACTTAACAAGGTTGACTTGCAGATGCCATGTGGGAATATTGTGGGTCGTGCAATCTCATATCATTTTGGAATTGATAGCAAAGATATTAGAGAGTTCCTATCTTTGCAAGAGATAGACATAGGATGGGTCACATTTGTAATCAAGTGAGTTTATTTTTTATTTTTAACTTTAATCAATGCACTGATATTTAGGAGTTTTAGGTTTCTACATTTACCAAGTCATTTCTCATTTTATTTTTGTGGTAGCTGCTTCCACAAAATGTGTGTCAAAAGAGAGCTCGACACTTTGCATGGCTTCTTATGTCATGGCATTCTAGGCGTAATAATAATAAGTTGGAAGTAGAATGAGCTATATGGGCTATACATTAAGACAGACTCAGCTACCTTGCTATCTAGCACCAATTGTTGAAAGGCAAATAACTTAATTTTATATATTTATACATATTCAGTTTGCTAAGAAGTATCATATTATCTAACCTCATTTTAATCTATATATGTTATTATAGTTATTATCATTTGAGTCTCTGTGTTGCTTGTCCCTTCATCAACATCATCTTTTGGTTTGATTCATTGGGTCACAAGCCAAACGGAGGGACAAAAACCATTTTAAACACGATTTTAATTTATTTGTAAGTCATTGATTTTTAATTTTACTCAATTGTTTTAATGTCTTCTGTTTTTCATTTTAATTACAGTGTACTGAAGACATATTATATAATGGGCAGGAAGGGTAAAAGTGGTCTGACGAAGTGGTTGCAGCCGAAAGTAAGTTTTTTAAATTCAAGTTCTTCGATTGACAATCACTTTACATATGCCTTTTGTAAGACCCTTCCTTATATACCACTTATCATTAATATTAATCAGAGTAGCAATGCACGGTTTAGCGGGTACACAGGAATAGCATAGATATACTGATAAAATGTATATGATTATTTTACAGAATTTCCCCACAGGGTGTGATTATAGCAATTACAAGCCTTGAAATCATAAAATGGTCCTCAGATAACCAACATCTTTACTTGATCTTGACCGGAACCTCAAACTGTCGGTAACTACAATCATGCCTTCAAAGCTTTTTTCTTGTATTGCAAACTTTATATATTTATGGAAAGGGCAAGATTCAAGAGAATCTCTGTAGTAACATGCAATTAGTCATAGAAAATGCAATAATAAATATGCCAAGTGTTAGATATGATTAGTTTTGATGATATTAAATATAGATGTCAAGTATTAAGAGAAAAAAGTTTGCATAATATATTGATCTTCTACATTGACTAACTACTATATTTAATATTGTATATCTTGTAGATTAGTCATAAACCCGATGGTGGGTTGATGTGATTTTGCTTATAATGCCTCACAAATGGAGAATGATCATCAAGAAGTAAGGGATTGAAGAAAGTCATAAACCCGATGGTAGGTTGATGTTATTTTTCCTGAAGGAAGATGAAATTGCAAGATCTAATGAGAATATCAAGATTCAAGCTCTTAAAAGTGATACTGGAGGTGTCTATGATGATACCAGAGGTTTCTATGATCAAACGGTTGTTGGAATGGGTTAATATGAAGCCAATATAAGTTATATGGAAATTATGGCACCTCTAAAGATGTTGCACTTGAGTTTTAGTGAAGCACTCGAGTGCAGGAGGAACACTTGAGTGTTAAAGGCACTTTGTTCAACTATGTTTTTTGTTCCACCTGACCGAGGTCTAGTTCTTTAGCCATATCTCTTAAACCACATGTTGGATTGAACTAAAACTAGTGGCATATGAAACTAGACTCCCAACATAAAAAATCACATTGAAATTACTTTCAAAAGAGTTCAGATGAAAGAGATATGATCTTTTGAAGTTGACACTGAAATCACCATCATTTTTCAAGACAAGTTAGGTATTTTGGACATAACCCTCTAAATACACATCAGATTGAGACAAAACTAGTGCCATGTGAAAATGGACTCAAAGAGCTTTCCATGGATAGGTAATGGGTCAAATTTGAAGTTATATGCTAAGAGATACACCTTCTAGAAGTTGACACTTGTACTATCTAGTGTGATAGACACTCCTTCGATCATATCTTACATAATACAATGAGTTTAGAGCTGATTCTTTTTGCATTAGAATGTATATAAGAAGAGCTTTCTGATGATGCATGACTTGCCATATTTAGAGTCACATGAATTGATTGAGTCTGACGTGGAACCTAAAAACCCACGAGTCCAAAAACACACTCTTGGAAAAATATCATGCAAATATTGTCTAGAAGCAATTTTATCAGTGGCACTCAAGTGAGGGACTTAATACTCGAGTAATGGCAAGAAGTACACTCAATTCCTACAAGTAAGACACAAAAAGTGTTTTCTCAAGAGTCATCTAGAATGTGAAAATATGAAGCGCACTCGAGTTAGAACTACTGCACTCGAGTAAAATACCTCAACACTCGTAAGTGCAAAATTTCACTCTTGCAAAACTTGGTGCAAGTGCTGTCCAGAAGCGAAGCCTGAAGCTAAAATACACTGGTGCACTTGAGTGAGGATGGTCACACTTTCAAGTGAGAAATCACACTCATGAAAAAAAAATGGTGCAAGTATTATCCAGAAAGTGAAAAGATTTTGTGCACTTCTAATTGCACTCGAGTGTTTACAGAAAGTGCAACCCGCACTTCCTGCACTTCCAGTTTGCACTCGAGTGTTGGCAGAAAGTGCAAGTGCACTTCTTGCACTTCAAGTGCTAATTTTTTTTCTGAAAACAGAGCAACACTACGTAACTTCTGAAAATCATAAGAATGATTGTATAACTTATGTTTCTTGCTTCTAATCACTTTAACACTTTATCATATTAGTGATTAAGTATTTTTCAGTTGATCAAACAAGGATTAACACATAACCTAAGAATGTGATGGCGACACAAGCAGAATGCATTACAAATTTGTAGCAAACAATCCGAATACGGTTAAAGGTTATTTATTCATTATGTTTTCACTTGTTATTATACATAAATACTAACTAACATATATTTCAAGTAAGAAACAGGAGATTAAGCATTCGTATTGCATCTTCAAGTAACGAAGGTCACTCATGGAAAATATCGTCTCTCGAAGTGATGAGTCCCAGAAACCAGAAATTCAGCATTTGACCAATGATCCAACATACCCATGACTAACACTTCATTGTATTAGTGTTTAATGTATTATTACAAAAAAAACAACAAAGAGATCATATAGTGAGGAAAAACTACTTCACAAAGCGTAAGGAGCGCCTGATGTAACGGCTAGTTTTTCAAACATGCTCAAATGTCAAACAACGCAATGGGACTCAACGGATACGTTGAAATACTCACAATGGTCATATGCTACTCAACTATAAATACAGGAGATTCAAACAGAGTGTAACGACAACTTGAGCAAAACAATGCCAACATGCAAATATCATGAATCCTCTGCTTCAACCTAAATCCTCTATGCTATTCTAGCTTCTATATTGCTTACCATTAAGAGAGATTATTTGTATTGTACTTCAGTATTCATTATATCCACTCTATGAGAGAGTTTGTAAACACTTTCAACTATATTTATGAATTGATCTCAAGGTAAAGGGACCTTGAGAGGGTTGATTTCCTTACAGGGGAAGCTATAGAGAGAATTGCCAGTAAGACTTACAAAGTGCAAGCGGTAGAGAATGTTACTGCTCGTAAGACTTACAGAGGTGTAAGTAGGAGAAAACGCTGCTGCTTGTAAGACTTGCACAGGTAAGCAGGAGAGGAATGTCTTCAAGATTGCTCTGCTCGTAAGACTTTCCGTAAGGGGGAGGATCTTAGAGAAAGATTTGTAAAAGGCTTCATAAGTGCCCAGCTAAACTTGTGGGTTTATAAAGACTTTTCTTGTGCCTGGATTAAACAAGAAGATAGTGGATTTAAAAATCTCAGGAGGAGCCTAGGGACTGAATGTAGGTCATTGCAGATTCGACCGAACCAAGATAAATCACAGTTTGCATATTCTCTTCTCTAAGCTTTTATATTTCGAGCATACATTATTTAATCTAACTATTGATTTATGATTCATTACTTTCATACTTATTGCTTTTCACTAAGGTGTGAAAAGATTTTCAAAGTTCTTAATTTTTTATCTTATACCTAATTCACCCTCTCTTGGGTATCGACCGATTCTAACACCAAGTACTATATACAGCAATATTATAGTAACACGTAATTCGGTTCGGTTGGAAGTGTTCGGAGCCAACCACTGTTACAACCCCTACTTGTACCTCAGCTGGGCTCAAGACCATAGACTGGGCATAATTCTGTGTACCCATAGGCACTATGTTTGGTCATGTTCAGTGTACCTATAGGTACTATGTTCGGTCATGTTCAGTGTACCCGTAGGCATTATGTTCAGTGTACCCATAGGTGCTATACACATACATATTATAGAAGATGGCATACGCAAAGCATATAAACATTGACATAATGTATGAAAGATAGAGTTACAACCTGAAATAGCCCTTTCCCGCCTAATCGTCTAACTGTCTTGTTCCGACTTGGCCACAATTGTCCGGTCCTAAAATTCCAAATGTACAAGAATTGGGTCAAGACCCATTCATGTACCAGTCTAAATTCCTTTAAACACATTCTGTTGATTATCTACTGTAATTATAACAGTTTCTGTATAGTACAACTCTGTACAGTGCAGTTTCACTGTTTTCTAGAAACTGGTAGATTCTTCAGTCAACTTTGGAAATTCATAATTAATTCTAGAAAAATCTAATTTGACTGATTCCAAAGCCCAATTAAGGCTCTTCAAATTTAATTTCATGGAAAAATACCCAACTCTGATTACTATACTCATATTATTCCTAGAAATTCGCCAAACATAAGCTGTTCTAGATTTCCTTCCAGAAATAGGGCACAAATTTGAAAATTCATATCTTTTAATGTAATTCTCCAAAAATCATAAAATACCTATCAAATTAAAGATATATATGTCTACTTTAATCCTGTAAATTTTCATAATTTTTGAATTAGGTTTGGAAAATGAAATCTGTTGCACAACAACATTGCTTAACAGGAGGCAAATCAAACAACATGCACTTGCAACTTCAAAAATTTCCAGATTCATATACAAACTCCCAAAAAGCATGAACTCATATATTCCTACACGATTTTCCCTTCTAAATCCAATGGCAATATTAGATTAATAAAAATCCAGCTTCTTCCCCTAGTTTCAGGGCTGGCCGAAACTTGTTCCAATAAAAGGAAAAGTTTGGTTTTCTTGATTTAACCATTAAAGCTCCTTCTTTTTCACTCCTAATCATATGATTAATCATTGAACACCAATTGAACATGATTTTTAGAACTTTGGTCAGCATAACTCCTTAGGGTTTCAACATCCTAACTTTACAAAATCAATAATCCAAACCACAAATCATGACAACAACCACAACAACAACAATACACCAAAGGATTTGAAGTTCTTGAAGTTACCTCTTAATCCTTGGACTTTCTCTCTCTAGGCATCCCACTCTCTCTCTTCAACCTTGAAAATTTTCTTGCTACACATGATTATTTATGAAGATCAAGAGCTTAGAGAAGTTGTTACACAAAGTAGGAAGCTTAATCTCTTGGAAACACCAAGCTTACCTTTGATTTTGCTCCTCCTTCTCTCTAGTTTCTCTATGTCTCCAAGCTTCTCTCTCTCTCTCTCTCTCTCTCTCTATTCTTGTGTGTAGGCATGAAAATGAGAAGAAAAGATGAAGGCTTGGCTTCATAAAATATCTCTCCATCTTTCTTTTTAATAAATATTTAATTAGGGGTTTATGACATAAGTGTGTACTTGTCCCTCCTTCTAAGTATGTCATAAGCCTTCCATTACAATTGAACTAATTTCCTTCCCTCCTCCATAGCCCAACTAAACACCATATAGGGTCCTTCATAACCCAATTTAGTTTCCTCCATTTCCCAATTAATTGCACAAGATATATTATTTTATGGAAATTCCACCTTTTTGACTTTTCAACCTTTATCCAAAATATGATCATAAATATCAAAGAAATATTTTTCCCCTCATTTCTAGCCCATTTGGACGAAAATGAGTGGGTGTACTGAAGAAAATAATTATCTTTGGTTTAATATGGAAAATTACCATTTTGCCATACATTTTGTGATTTTCGCCCAAAACTGACAGCATTTTCACCCAACTTTGAAACTTTATATCTTTTTTTATAGATACTCAATTGAGGTGCTTTTAAAGGCTATTTAACTCTTATTAAGTCTAGTTTCAAGGAAAAATATAACATTTAGCCAACTATGTTAGTGCAAGCTTTTCATCTAAGAGGGGGGTGAATTGGGTGATAATAAAAATTTATGATAAGACAAATAAAACTGAAAACCAATAACAAGAAGATTAAAGTGTTAGAAAAATTTCACCGAGGTATACGCCAGGAGTTATACTGGTTCGGTCTAATCCACAATGACCTACGTCCAGTTCATAGATAGAATCTGTGCCTTCACTATACTTTCCAAGATTCAATGGGTTCTTGGCACCTCGTACACAGCGATCTATTCCTCACTTTGAATACTTGCTCCCCCTTACACCACGTAAATTAATGCCCAACTTAAGGTCCCATAACCTTAAGATATCTCTCAAAACAAGTGTATTAAATCAATGAATGTTCTCTCTTAAAGAGTTGGTAATGTAAACACTGAAGCGTATTAAAACAAAAGAGTAAGAGCTCAGAAAATGAATATTCGTCAGTTCGGTAGTTCAGCGTCTTAACTCCCGCTTTGAATGCCTTTGCTATTTGTAGTTGGAGAGATTTTAATGACCATTGGAGGCATTCTGTTTGTCCGTTACTCACTGAGCATTTATTGGAACATTCTTTATGTTATTTGATATAGCCGTTGAGGTGAAGAGAGTGCGTTGGTAGAGACTCAGTGCGCATTTAATGTTTCTGACACAATATATCTGCTTTTCTTGGAATCCAGAAATCAGAAGTATCAATCTCCTGTAACTTGCTTTGAGAATGTTAATCATGAAATAAAAAGATAATAAGCAAGATTAATGAAGATTAATGAAAGTACTCAATGAATCTGAGAAATTTAGATTTAGATATGATTCTCTGTTTTTCATAAAGAACAAGTATTCGGATACTATTATAATTATCAGGATAGTTTAAGTCTTTACAGATAACTTACTATTCGAATACCTTTTTCTCTATTCGGATAATATTTGAAATTTTACACTGAGACTATTCGAATAGTTGAGATACCTATTTGAATAGTGATCTCTTAAATTCAAAAATATTATCCTGATACATGAGTTACTATTCGAATACTTGCTTTCGAGTTTGACTAAAAATATTTTCTTTCAGTTTTCAATATTATTCGAATAGTCTTCTTGCCTATTCGAATAGTTTCTCATCTCAATCTCATAGGCTTGATGTTGGCTTTAAAATGTTATTCGAATATTAATATCACTATTCGAATAGTGGATATACTATTCGAATAGTATACATATTATTCGAATAATAGAATTTGAAAACTCTTTTAAGCAAACGTCAATTATTCTGATAATAGCCATAGTATTCGAATAGTGACCATTCTTATTCGAATAGTCATATTATTATCCGAATAATACATTTGATATTTACTTTGGAGAATATAAACCCTATTCGAATAGTGTACTGGTTATTCGAATACTTTTTGATCAAAAAACTTTCAACTGATATACTAGATTATACTAATCGAATAGTCAGAGTATATGCGAATAATATGACTATGTGCCAGTGTAACTTTATTCGAATAACATATGCATTATCATGATAATTATTTGACTATTCGAATAATCTTAGACTTATCAGAATAATAGCTAATAGAAATTGAGTTCCACTATTCGAATAGTAGGTATACTATTCGAATACTTTCTTAGTGAAAATCTTGTGAATAAGAATGCAGAGACAAATCAAACTAGACTTAGGTTTGTTATCATCAAAATTCTGAATCTAACAAACTAGAAGCTAAAGATTCCCAAAATTTCAATCTTTGGACACTGTTCCAAAAAGTAGCCAGTTTCACTAGGTAAACTTCAAAAATTCATAACTCTTTGTATACAACTCTAAATGATTTATATGACCTATCAAATTAAAGTTTAAAGTGTCTACATTTATTCTAAAAATTTCATATTTTTTGAACATCATGTGGTCATCCAAAATCACATAACAATCTCGCTGCCTCACCAAAAATTACACTGGCAGCACTATTCACATTCCAATTTTCAGTGTTTAATTCCTATGATCCAAAATTTATAGTCGAAGGCTATTCAAGGTGGGTCAATATTCACCATTCCATTTTATTAAATGCCACAAGCAATTACAAGGCATATTGATAAATAAAATTTGAAGCGTTACACCTTTATTCTTTTTTACCATTTGCTTTTGATATATAGTGCCCTCGGCAATCAAGGAAAACTGAGTGCGGTTACTATATTTTACTATATATGTATGACATTGTTTTTAGTGGATTTACTACCAATTTTGAACAGGTAATCATTTTTTAATTCTCAACTGAATTTCATTTGTGTTCTTGTAATTGAATTTTTAGTTATTTCATTCAATTGATGGATTTCAATTAACTTATTCTCCAATTTGTGCACAGATTTTTGGTAATCAGGATGCCTATACAATTGATGACATTAATTTAATCCAAGACCTTTTGTCAAGATATTGTCTACAACACATAGAGCTTGATATGTAGTGGTTCTTTTACATGGTGCAGTGGTTTAGTGCAGTGGCATATTATGTTTGCATACTCAGATACTTTACCTCCTGTTAGTTTCTTAGTTTCTTGTTTATATGAGTACTATGAATTTGTTAGAGGCTTTATGATTTATAGATAAGACTTTGGAAAATGATGATGCAGCAATGGTATATTATTGGCATATCTTAGTGAGATGATATAAGCGCTTGGTGAGTTCTTTTCTTTGAATTTCAATAGAATCATATACAATATAGCATTACTTTCAACAATTTCCATGATTATTATTGGCTTATTTTAGTAAGATGATAGAAGTTGTTGGTCATGAATATATGATAGCTTAGTTTTTGCATTGGCTTGAAATTTCAATATCTAATCATGGCCATATCTTTACTACAGTGTAAACAATGCCCTTTTGGTCACACTAGCTAGCTGATAGAATACTCTCATTTTCTGTTTATGTGAGACTTTGGTTCCAACCACACTATATCATGTGATTGCAAATTACCATGAATGTGTTTTTAATCTTGTTTAAGTTCAATGATAGTGCCTTTTACGTCAAAGCCGTCACTTATGAATTCATTGTGGTTTCTTTTGTTTCAATGTGGGAACTATAGTGCAAAAAAAAGAAAATTGGTTAATGTGGAAGAGGATAATGGACTTAAACTAGTACAGGTGGATTTTCTATAACTATTCAAATATTAAACAAACATCATGCCCTTCAACTAGTTTAGAATTTGTTGTGGTCAGACTGATGCCTTCACTGCAACAATTTTAGCAAGAATATTTTTTAGTCAAGTTTTAGACACTTTTTTTATATATAGTTAATGATTTAAGATAATAGTAGTAGTTGATGAAGTGTTCGTGTTTCTGTATAGGTTTTATTATAAAAATAATAATAATAAGTTAAAAAAAAGGTTACAACAACTGTTTTTTCTAAACCAGTCATTGTATGTCTCAATATACAACGACTGTTTCTTAAAAAATAGTTGTTGTAACTTCTAGAGATGCAACGACATTAACATATACATCCTCCTGAAAACAGTCGTCTAAAGGGAACAAAAATGATAGTTAAAAGTGCCTTTTCTACTGGTTCTAGGATTAGATTATTATTTCTTAAGAGTCCTAGTTAGAGTCAACTTTATTGGGTTATAAATATCTCTCTCATGTTATTTTGAATGGAAAAAAGAGTTGAATAAAGAAGAACTATTCAATTGCTTTTGCTTGTTCTTCGGTGTTCTGGATTGAATACCTTATGGCTATTTGGGTACCATGTATTTTGGATAGAATACCTCGTGGTTTATTGCGAGATATCGTGGGTTTTCTTTGAGAAAGTCCAAGATTTCTAGGCGCTTCCACATTAGATAGAGGAGGAATATAGGAATAAAGGATCTAGATGTCAAAACAAAAATGAAGCTTTTATTATGAAGTTGTCATAAAAGTTTCTGACATAGCTAAAATAAACATACAACAATTATTATATTTCAGTGAATGACGTAAATCAAGGAGAGGGAGTGAGTTAGCATTATTATCTTAGGTGATCAAGTTAGAGGAAAGAAGCAAAGGTGAATGACTTATGAATGGAATGGTTGAACTTGTGTAAATGATGAAATGTGAAACTTAGAGTTAAAACTAAGTTAGTAATTGTATAAACTTATAAAATTGATTTAAATTATATTATATTTTATATAATAAGGTATTTTTTAAAAAAAAATCTAAATAGGCTAAGTTTGTAGGTTAGTCCTTGTAAAAATATATTTGACTTGTTTGCTTAAATAAGCTTCATTTGTTTGCCTAACTAGAGTCTAACTTATTTGCTTAGATGTAGAGAAAAGTTGGGAGGAGAGAAAATGAAAAGAAGAGAAAACTAGAGAGAGAATTCTTACTTGGATGGACGAGAGAAAATTGGGAAAAAAGAAAATGAACATATATGTAAATGACTAAAATACCCTGATCCTTATATCAAAAAATATCACGTTTAAAATTAAATTAAATATCACACTGAAAACATCATATTAATATTAACATAAGCAAATAATTTAAAATCAAATTATTTGGTAACGAGAATTTACTCAAAATGAGATTAAATTTGAAGGACTTAATCTCAAGCGTTTATCTTAAGAAAAAATAAAGTGGGTAAGTAAGAATAAATAAATATATTTAAATTAATTTCTTTAAAAATATTTATTTATATATTATAGGAGATTATTTAAATAATCTATAGACTAGTATATGAATTTATGAGCAAGTGAGAATTTAATAAAACAAATTAATGAAAAATTTTGGGAGTTTTCCCTCCAGTATTCTTTTCCTTTAATTTTCTCTCCTTCTAAATATAGAGTAAATCTATCAACATATCAAGAGAAAGGTTGGGGGAGAAGATAGGGTGGGCCTCACACCCCATTTTCTCCTTTTCCCCTCCTTTTCTCTAATGTTTTCTCACTTCTCCAAGTAGAGAAAAACTCATGGGACAATGACAAATAAATGTTATTTAAACTTGCAAAATCTCAAAAATTCTGTTAACACATTGAAATGACAAAAAAGGTTATGTGTTGGGAATCTAGAATATTGAAGTTTGTATGTTTTTATCATAATGCCCCTAATATTTTGATTTAAAAAAAGAAAGAAAAAAAAGGCACCCCTATTCCCTCTCTTCCAACAATTTCATGTTCAATGGTCTCTCCTCGACGCCACTCGGCCTTCCCATTCCCTCCCTAGCCCACCACTCTCAACCACACCTGCTCCAACACATGGAAGCTCAGCCTCCTCCACAAAAGACACCATCTCTAGTGACACCCACGACCACCACTCCTGATTCAACTCCCGCATCCAGCATGATTCCGCCAGGGTCGCCTCCCTCATTCGCTGCCTCTCTCCCTCTTTCCACTCTGACAGTTTCGACTCTGACGTTGTTTTCGATATGGATCAAGGCAGCGGCAAATACTTCGTCACCATTGGAGTTCAGAGTCCTCCCAAGAGTTATCTTGTGGTCATTGATTTAAGCAGTGATATTATATGGGTACAGTGTTGTCAGCCTTGTAGTCAATGTTACCATTAGTCCGACCCTATTTTCAACCCCGTTGATTCCTCCTCCTTCTCTGGAGTCCACTGCACCTCCTCCGTCTGCGACTGTCTCGAGAATGCCAATGCCAAGAGGGACAATGCAGTTACGAGGTTTCTTATGGGTACGACTCTTATCCCAAAGGCACGCTAGCCCTTGAAACTCTCACCATCCCTACCCTAATCTACAATGTCGCGATCAGCTGTAGAGCTCAGGCGGCCACCCAGCGATGGTGCTCCGACGAGAGTGCCTTTTTCTTTTTTTTCTTTTTAAACTAAAATATTAGGGGCATTATGGTAAAAACATATAAACTTCAATATTATAGATTCCTACCACATCATTTTTTTTTATTTCAATATGTTAATAGACTTTTGGAGCTTTTGAAAATTCAAATGGTATTCATTTATTTTTTTCCAAAAACTCATTTATTTTCTGATTTTCCTCTCTATTTTACCTTTTTTTAACCCCTAATTTTCTCTCGGCTAGAGTTGCAACTTACAACGTTCTCCTCTGCCAATTTCTCGGAGGAGGCCCTGACGCTTTGCCGACTTTCTCAAGTTGGTCACCTTTTTAAATGAGAGAAAATCAAGGGAAAAGATAGGAGCAGGAATATGCCTTGAAATTGGCGATATCGCAAGACACAAATTGCTTATTTAACCCTAATTGAAACATCTTATCACCATTCCCTTAATCCCCTTTTTCCCTGCTTTCTTCTTTGTTGATTCATGGAAGTTGCATCACTTTCTCCTCTGTTATCGCCAACGTATCGTCCCTGTGAGCACTTCCTCCACTCTAGTTCTTTCTAACGCTTCGTTCACTTCCAGTTGCTTTTTTTGTTTACTTGCTTCGCTATTCTGTTTTCTCGTTACTTTTAGGTCGCCGAGAAGTGAGACCCTTGTGGAAGTTGTCTACTGCTCTGGTAATTGCGATCTTCATATTTTCTTTCATGCCGGTAGTTTCTGAGAAAAGGGGGGAGAATTGAAATGTACAAAGACTGCTAACAAAGTTTCCTTTCTTATGTGTGCTTTTATTTATTTCTCGTTGACGTTGGGTTAGTGTATTGCCGTGATTAAGGGGAATTGAGAACTATTAGCTATTTACTAGCTAATTTGACAGTTTTTTTAATCACTTGGCTGATTGAAGTCTTGGTTTAATAATCATCAAGGAATTACTAATTCCAATTAGTGTTTCTACTGGAGATCTTATTTCACCAATTACGTTTTTTCTTCTGAGTAAATATTTTAATTTGTTTGTTTTGTTCGGAAGTATGTCTGAGCTTGAGTCTAGTGGCTCACTTCTTTCTTGTCTTCTCTCTGTCGTGCCTTTTTGTTGTAATTTATTGTCTCTGAAAAATTACCACATGTTGATTAAAATGGCACCGTTTTCCTTTGGAAGCTGCTATTATTATTGAGTTTTGACTTATGACCATTTTGTCTGGATGCCACTCGTTGCAGTTTTGCATTCATAAAGGTTTCCACACCAGACATGTAAGTTTGAGGAGTGCACTTAATTGTAAGTATGCCTTTCCTTGAAAAATGTTAAGTTATATCAGATTAACATGGCACAAGTTTTTTCTTCACAAAAATTATTTGACATTGATTAGGTAGTATTATCATATGGTAGAAAAATATTCATTTCAATTTTCGAATATCTTCCCTCACACACTTTTTATGAATTATCTTGATTGGTTGTGGAATGCCCTAATATAATTGGAAAACATATGTTTTTATTTTCATTTATATTCCTTTTCTAATGCTGCAGCTTATGAATTTTGACCTAAGTTTGTGTTTTTATAATTCAATTGAATGAATAGTGCCATTTTATATTATTCGAAGAAGTTTCCTTACCCAAAGTCAGCTTGGTAATCCCTGTTTCATGATTATCTATATATTCATGCGTGCTTAATAATTTTACTTTCTTTGCACCATATGTTTAATAATCTTATTGACTATATGAATTCTCACAAGTTATGACTTTTTAGCACACTAATTATGAAAGTCTGATGAAGCTTATGTTATTGGTTTTAAAATCTGATATCTGAATTTGCTAAATAAATTACCAATAGGATTGTCCCTTCAGATATTGTCTTGGTAAAAGATATGTTCTTTTTTCCCCCCAGCTGCTCAAAGTAGCTTACCAGGCATACCAAAAAAGCATGGCAGTGTGCTATGGCAATGTTCTGATGCAAAGATAGAGGTTTGTGGACTTCATCACAGTCGCAAATTCCATGTTCAGAATAAATTTGCTAGAGATGTAGTTGTAAGGTCCGAACTTGCCACAGTCGGATCCTCAGAAGATGACTATTCCCTATCCAGTAAGCTCGATGATTCAATTAGGTCAAATCCCTTATTTGATATACTTTAAAAAAAATGCTATTTCACTTTCAATGTTAAATTGCAGAATTAAAGGTAGAATCAAAGATCAGGGGAGCATGTTTTTATGCTGTTACTGCTTTCACTGCCATATTTCTTTTTATATTGATGCTTGTTGGGCATCCATTTGTTATCCTATTTGATCGTTATCGAAGAAAATACCATCATTTTGTTGCCAAAATATGGTCTACACTTACCGTGACCCCATTTTATGAAGTCAATTTTGCGGGACTGGAGAATCTGCCACCTCAAGATACTCCTGCTGTTTATGTATCTAATCACCAGAGCTTCTTAGACATATATACCCTTCTTACTCTTGGGAGAAGCTTCAAATTCATCAGCAAGACTAGTATATTTCTCTATCCCATTATTGGGTGGGCAATGTTTCTTTTGGGAATGATTCCTTTAAATCGCTCGGGCCGCCGAAGCCAAATGGTATTCCTCCGCTGTTCTTTGTGCAGATAAATTTACTTAGTTCTGCTGTATGAAATGTCAACTTGTTCTCTGAAATTTTGTTATCTATGCAGTATATAAGAATAAATCTAGCAGTCACATCATGGATATTTTTTGCTTCCTTTCATATAGGATTGTCTTAAACGATGCATGGATCTTATCAAGAAAGGAGGCTCTGTTTTTTTCTTTCCTGAGGGAACACGCAGCAAAGATGGAAAACTCGGCCCCTTCAAGGTGAGTTTATGCCAAGACTCCTGAGACTCTCTCATCTGATTAGATGATTATTTTTTTAGTAGTTAACGATGGGAAGCCATGATGTTGGAAGGTATAAAAAATTCTTTGTCTGCTTAACAAGAAAATAATTCATAGGTTGTATTTTGGATTTATAATTTTAAATTATGTTTACCATGGGAATAGGGTTCATTGTTTATAAGAATGGTTTGATTGGGACAGGGATGCTTATTTTAGTTCTCGATTTGAATGGACTGTAACCAAAATATTGTGCATTGACACTAGATCACCTGTGATTACATACTATCTTGGATGCGTGAGCACATATACAGAGATGATTGATGGCCAAATGATGGGTTATTAGTTTGGTACTCTATAAATGTCTGTTGATGTTTAACATGGTTAGCCCACTAAGGGCTTGATTTGGAGGTTGGATTGGATTGGGATGGATTCAGTTTTCTCACGTTTGTTGGATGTGCTGAAAGCAATATGATGGGTTGAGGATGGGTCAGGTTAATCACAATTTTTCTGTTCATCTTTTAACAACTCGAATTTTATTTTCTTCAATTTTCAATTTCAATTGTTTAGGAGGAACATTGGAAAATTCACCATTCAAATCCACCTCACCCTATTTATGGAATTTAAACTTTGAAACAATTGGGAGTGGATATTTTTTATATTTTCATTTCAATTCCAAATAAGAGTGGGATGAGTCACTTCATGGGAATGGATCTGGTGCATATATCTTTGGTGCATTTTTTTTGTACATCTCTTATTTTATTATCAATTAACACACTATATAGTATGCACATCTTTTACCCATCTTCTACATCTTTAAGGGGAGGCCTAGTTTACAAGGCTCCCATCAAGTGAAGTTTGGGGAGGGTTAAATGTACAAGCCTTACCCCTACATGCGAAGAGACTGTTTTCAGTATTTAAACCCATGATTCTATATCACACGGCAACAACATTTACCGTTGCTCCAAAGCTTATCCTCCGATCTCCTAGCCTACCATCCTGCGTGCTGCTACATCTCTCCTCTAACCCCATTACCGATCATCCCACTTCACTCTCTCTAAAACTGCCAGCCAAGCCTCTAAGCTGCTAAATCAGAATGAAGCTTCCAGCTGCCATGCATGATAATTGAAATGTCAAAATTTACAGCTTCCAAACTTGAGAGGAAGATTGTGATTTCTTATATAACGTTTCAATCTACTCAACTCACTGTTTATGCTTCTTGGTTTACTACATTAATCTGGTTATCCCTTGGACAAGGGAGCAGAGAATACGTTCACTGAAATTTATGCCACTGAATTAAACTTAACCTCTATGTTGCCTTCTTTTGATGATTTGCAGAAAGGTGCCTTCAGTGTAGCTACAAAAACAAATGTGCCAGTTGTACCAATTACCATTATTGGAACTGGCCAAATAATGCCTGCAGGAAGGGAGGATATAGTCAACTTAGGTTCCGTCAAAGTAGTTATACACAGACCTATTCGTGGAAATGATGCTATGATGCTGTGTGAAGAAGCTAGGAACACTATCGCAAGTGCACTAGCTTGTCAAGAGTGAGAAATGCATGAATGGTGAACACTTGGCTGCTCTGTGATTCTTCTTTGAGCATTTTTGAATTGAATCTTTCAGACCTCAATCATTTATTTATTTATTTTTTAATTTTGAAAGAAGCAAAAGGTATGATGAAGATGATGTCTTGTGAAATTTAGAAGACTCTCTTCATTTCACACTTGCTTCCTTCAAAGTAATGAAATATCAAAATAAAAAAAAAAGGTTGGCCAAAAGAAATATCGAAATAAAAATATAGAATAAAGGAGATGTGCAAAATTAATAAAATAAAATCGACATCGGCGGAATAATTTATCTATTTTCCAAGTTTGTGCTGCTCTCCCTGGGCATGCTGCCACTGTCAGTCTGATTTGTTGAACATGATCCTCTCAGCAGCCTTCTGTATTGAAGTTATGAACAAGGTAAAAGCCCAATCCTTTCTTTTCCTTACTTAGGGATAATGAACTTAATTGTAGTAAGGCTAATTATTATTTTTTGGTTGATTACTTGGTTGCAGGTCATTGCTTGCTAAGATGCCTCATTTTGATTTATGCTGTACCGAGGGTGTACCATCTGAGATTTTGCACATGTTCTAGCACTCAGGTCATTTGAGTTCTGTTAGATTGATTCTTCCTTGTTAGATTATAATTGTCTTTTTTCCTGGGCAGCAGAGCTGAAACAAACTGGTTTCAGAACTATTGTACAAATCTTTTTGGTTCTAACACTTAACCCTTCCATGCATCTTCTGTGTAAATCATTGACTAGCCTTATGTTTGTTTGGATGGAGGGAAGAATAAGGGAATGTTAAACCAAAGGAGAAACAATAGGAATAATAGATTTTCTTTTCTTTGGATAACAATCCAGAGAAAATATCAAGGAAAGAAGTGAGGGGGGGGGGGCAAGAGGCTTGTGTTTTACCTGTCTTTTTCTTCAAAGTTTTCCCCCTCAAATGTGGAGAGATTTTATAGAGAAAACAGGCTTTTCAAAGTTGTTTTGGAGGAGAGAGAAATAAATGTGGCCCGCATCTTATTATTGTTAGGTTTTTTTTTTTTACCTGGCTTATTATTGTTAGGTTAAGTTTAGTGAAAAGGGTTTTTTCTTTCACGAATTAATGGTTGAATTTTTGTTGGGAGTGGTGTCTATATTGCAGGATTGTCCTATAGTGAGGATGAACTTGGTCAATAAGAGTTTTGAGGAAAAATATAAATTTAATTAACACGTAATAACTCTTCTATTGGAAAATAAGTGCAAGTAATTGCTTAAACTTTTCACAATAAGCTGGTGTTGAAGTTTTTATATGGAAAATATGTCTTATATTTAATATGAAAATTAATTTTATATTAAAGATTGGAAGGAGTATTAGACAAATCTTTTTATTCTTAACCAAGTTATTGAAAATCAAGCCGAACACTGAACCAGTTGAGGTATTGAATTAAGGGTCGGTGGTTCAGATTAGAGTTAATTAATATATATATATATATATATGTATTTAAATGTTCATGCATACTATTCAAAAAATTATATAAGAGTTTTTTTTCAACAAATAATTCAATATAACCTTATGAACCTAATACTTACAAAAATATCATCAAGTACATAAAGGATTTTTTCCAACCAATGCTAAAAGCATTCGATAGTTCTTTTAAGGTACCTTGCAAATCAAAAAATTTTAAAGAAATAATTTTTTAAAAAAAGCTAAAACAACGTCATTTGGAGCATAAAGAGTAAAAAAAATAGAGTAACTTGAGTCACCCTGGGTTACACCAGGTTACTCCGGTTCACCCCCGGGTTGTAACGGATCAACCAGACCAGATTGACGACCAATTCATCAGTTTCCGATCTAAACTAGCTGATCCAATCTAATTTTTAATACCATGCTTTTAACACGCAACTAGCATAGGCATCCTCCGTGTCAATATTTTTTGATAATTTTCGTTGACCCGTGTATTTTTGGTGCTCAATGTAATTATTTGATCATATTATGTATAAATTATTTTTAACAACGTCAGCCATTGTATTTTTTGTCTGATACATGAAAAAAATAAAAATAAAATAAAATAAAACAAAGATATGCAAAGGAATTATTCCCCCAAGAGGCCGAAGTCAACTGCTCAGGATGCATATTCATCCGTATGAAGTTGAGTTTGAACTCACTTATAACGTAAGTTATTAATATTTGCCTTTATTTTTCAAACAAAAATTTTACAAAGGATATTCAATTTACCAAGTCAATATATTGTTTTTAGGAAAAATTACATTTAGGTCTCATATAAGAGAAAATATGAAAAAAATAGTCCCTTAAAATCTCAAAATTACATTTAAGTCTCATGATAATTTTTTACAATAAATTCCAATTCCGTTGACAAGTTTATGGGTATCCATTGATAAGTCCAAAGATGTCTATTGACAAGTCCATGAACGTCCATTGATAAGTTTATGGGTACTTAACAATTGAAATTTATCATAAAAAAGTCCCACAGGACTAAAATATAATTTTGAGATTTAAGGGAACATTTTTTCATATTTACTTCAGGACTAAATGCAACTGTCCCTTATTTTTATTATATTGGTGTCTGTATGTATAAGCTTACTGTCACGTATGGAAGGAAACACAGGCTGGGTTGCAAGTTGGCCCATTATTAAATGTGGGCGGAGCAAATGCAGGCTAAATCAACCCACCTTCACATAAAAGCTATATATATATATATATATATGGGTTCATTGCGTATTCCGTCCCGCTTATAACCATATGTCCAAATTCAGTTTCCACCTTAATTTTATAAAAGTGTTTTTAACATCTTCACCCATGTTAAAACAAAGGTTGCCACATTATTAAATTTGTCCAAAAAAATGAAGATTTCAATTGTGCTCTTATCAATGAAATGAATGTAAAACCTTTTCTCACAATTTATGAGATCGCTCATTAAAACTTTTGAGAGATGAAAATGAAAAACTATTAGATACGTTCATATAGCACATTATATTTTGGATCAATTTTTTTTTTTTTCAAGAAAATACCTTATACTCCATCTTTTTTAATATAAGAACTATTTACCTAATTTGATTATATTAAGGAAATTAGTTAATATGACATGCTTTTTTTCTAAAATACCCCAATCATCTCTCTTAATTTTCTCAACCTCTCTCTTATTTGATTATTGTTGAGAGAACATCAATATGGGTAATTAAGAAAATATTGACATATATAAAAAATAAGTCTTATATTTATGATCAAAATCAACTTTTCAATTAAATATTTTCTGATACGATGGGATTTACTATTAAACTATTTTCTCAGGCCCTAAAGTATTTAAATTGGTGCAATCCTATACAGAACCGTTACCTTGATCGTCAAAGTGCTAAGCCAGCAATGGTTTGACCAAAACAAATATGAGTTGGCATCTGAATGCGCAGATAACAAGGCATATGAGTCAGCAGGGATTTCTCTTCTTGGACCGAACTCACCTGCCACCTCCGCTCCAGCAAAGTCGTCTCCATCATTCTCCCCTCCCTCCCTAACTCCTGCCTCCTCTTTTCTCTCACCTCCCTTGCTTTGTACCACAATAACTTCTCTTCCCCTCCCCCCGTGCTTCGGTTCTTTCCCTTCTCTCTCTACCATCCATCTCTCTCATAATTACTTCCCTCCGCTATTTGTTTTGGATATTCTGATTCACACTTAAACATCCCCACCCCCCCCCCCCCAAACAAAAATCTTGGACATATTAGACAATCCATATGATTAGATTTTGGAATAACAAGGGAAGTTCCAACATATGATACACAAATATAGGACACAAAGGCTAATGGTTGCGTTTGGGTTTAAAAATCTTTGCCAGAAGAGAAAAAAAGCAAAGCGCCTTCATCATCTGCGTGTTGGCGGTAGTTCCTAGACTGTCAACCAACTTAGTGGATTCTCCAACTTCTCTTAGTGCTATGCAGATTCTGTTAGTGACAACTCCTACAGATGATAAAGTTGATTTAAGTCATGCCTGAGGACATTATTTTTAAGAGCTATTCCGTAACTACCGGCAGATAAGAAGTAGCACTCCTCAAGATTAAACAAACCATTCCTACAAAACAGGGTGAACAGAACTACAGAAGATAATAGAATTTGGCAAGGCAAAACACATGAGAAGAAAAGAGAGTTGCTCGAAAGCTCGAACATCTTTATAGACCTTTGGTCTCATGCCCCTTTTATAGGCCATGGATTATCATATTGGGCACATTTAAACACATTTAATGACAATTAACTCATCACTTAATGCATATAAATACAATTAAATGGGCAGTTACATAGAAATTAACACAATGATAATTAAAGATATCAATTACAAACACTGAAGACTCATAATGATTATTAGAGTGACTGATTAATTAGATGGATATATTTCCTATAAAGAGTGTCTAGTATCGTGTTTAACTCACACACAAGGAGGGGAGAAATTGTCAAAATTCAACTACGTTTCCGGTAGCCTATTGTTGTGCGAGTAAGTTTATTCTTCCTCTTGACCCATTTACTAGCCTAAAATCACTTGTTATTACTTGCACCTCCACAATCCCATGCAATGTGGGATCCTTCCTTTGACACACCCTCACATATTATTTACAACACCACGCTGCCTCAGGTCCTTCCCCTCCTTTTTTTCGTTGCCAACATCTTTTCCGGCCTGAAAAAATTCATATTCCAACTCAAATTTGTTTTGGTCAAACCCATGATGAGTCAGCACTTTAACGTCAAAGTAACAGTTTGAGATTGCACCATTTTAAATGTTTCAAGGGTGAAATTGTACAATAAATAACTCTAGCACATTGGGTGCCTATGAGAAAATAGTTTACGGTGCTGGATGCACCTTAACCCTACTTTTTATTCCATCATTATTTGTAAAAATATTTCTCCTTTCTTATTATTTTTTAACTAGTTACTTCTTTTCCCGTATTTCTTAAATAATCAAGTCAAACTTATATATAGTTAACATGCTATATATTGTGGTTAGTATGTCAACTTGGCATGTTTTGATATTGCGTGTTAACGTACTAGTGTATTGTGGTTAATGTGTTAACTTGGCATCATAGTTGTGGAACTCCTAATTTGACTCTAACTTTTTTGTTTTTACATTTCTAATTTTTAAAATCGTGTTAATTCGTTTTTACACTCGTACTAACTGTAAACTTAATTGAACTCGTGAGTTCACATATTGAGTTTACTATTTTTACATTTTTACCCCTTATAATATTGGGTCAACCCTATCTTAGACTAGTACTAACCGCTTTTCAAATTTGATCATGTTTAATGGCTTGATATATGAATTTTATAGAAATTTTTTTGTTAAGTATGATAAATTATAAATATCAATGGATTTATTTTAATTATTCATATTTAAAATATATTTAAATCAAATTATATTCATTTTTTATTTTTTTTACAATTTTTTTAATATATTTTAACACCCATTTTGTTTATAATAAAAGCAAATACTTACAAATTTTTTATTTGAATTCACAATCAAAGTATATATTATTATCATGAATTTGTTTAAACTCAGTGAGTCTAATGACCATTCTTAGCATATTTTGGAATTGTGTGCTCTATGTGATTTTTGTTAAAGCATTAATGTATATTTTAGTTAACGTGATAACTCGTCATATCTGTTAGCTTGGTTACCATGTATTTGAAATTATTAGCATTAATATCGTAGATTCAACCAAACTCCTCTGGCCAAAAAAAAAACCAAGCTCCTGTATAAATAAGAGCTATTCTTCCTCTCTTCCATGCACATATTAAAAAAAAAAAACCATATATTTCTCTTCTTCATTCTCAATTATGATTAAATTCATCAAAATGGGAGTAGTGTTGCTCTATGCTCTGGTGATTTTCTCAGCTATCACCACGGAGGTCGCAGCCGCCAACCCCGCCCGTGGTGGTGATGAGGGAAGAGGCATGACCTACGCCATTGGGACGACGACCACGATCAGTCATGAGGGTGACCCAAATCCAAAGCTTGGTGGCCATCGGAAAACTCTTATGCGGACACTTAGACAACAAGCTAATCCTTGCACCAGAGGTTGAAGTCATATCAACCGCTGCCGCGAGGACTAGACGATCATGGAGAGGTGAGAGAGATCGAGCGGAGATGTAAGGAATAGGATGAGGGTTCTTTAGTCTTAAAATTATTATAAACCGGGCTTCTCTCTCCTTAATTTCACTCATGTCTCCCTTATTCTCTTTATTTTATAAGCCTTATCCCTAAGCATTATCATACGCACAAAAATGATGAATAAGAGCTTCTTCTCATGTCTCTCTCTCTCTCTCTCTCTCTACGCTCGAAGACACAAATTTAATGTCTCTCTCAGTTTCTATTTCATGCAGAGGTTTTACATGTCAGTGTGCCATTTTTAACGTACTGATGCCTGATTTGTGATTAAAACTCTATAATAATTTATCAATATTGCTATCTATATTTAAAACATAATGTACTATAAATAAATAAATAAATAAATAAATTTGTTGTCGAAATTATAACACGTTTCTTGTTATACTACACGCATGATATATAATAATTCAAAATATTTTGAATATTATAATTATTTTTTGTAACATATAAATTATGTTTGAATATGAAAAATATTCAAAAAAAAAAAGATTGCGTGGGATATAATGGAATATACGTAGAGTAAAAAATACTGTTCGCGGGAAAATTATATATATAGTCATTATTTTTGCTGAATTATATAAAATTTCCCTAAATTTTAAACCATGCAAAAATATGCTCGTCAACTTTTAAACTTCTATACGTACAAATAACGTCTTAACTTTTAAAACTTAACACGAAACCTAGTATACTTTGAAGCAAATACAGATAGCCTCAAATGATCAATTTTACATGTCCTGTCCCTTGTCATCTAAAACTAATCTAACGTATATGATTTTTGGCCATTGAAACTGATGCAAAAAACTAATTAGGGCGCGGATCGAATCATTGATTTAGATAGGGGGTGGCCTTGTTGTGGGCTTCTCGTGTTATAAAAAAAGAAACTAATTGAGAGGTTTTTTATTTGTCAAACAATTAGAGTACTAAAATTAGAAGCGAGTTGTTGTATTTTCATGAGTGAAGTTACATTACATCCAATATACTAAAGTATTTTATGGTGCACCTGGCTCTATAAAGTATTTTTTCAATGCCTCGAGCACATCTTGCTTTTCACCATTCTCAATTTCATCAGAAAGCATAGAGGCATTGCTAAGGGTTTTAGGATATTTATTGCAAACAAAATAGTAAAAGAAGGATATGATTGATTGGAATAAACAAAATAGTAACACATCAATGATGTCAGATAAGAAATAATAGAGAACAATAGAGAAGAGAATATTGTAATGGCGTTGTAGCCTTCTGTATATTATTGTTATATTTATGGAGGGATGAAACCTATTTTATAGATGCTGGAGATGCGCTTTACAGATGCTGGAGATGCGCTAATGTGATCCACATTAATAGGATCATATTAACAGACCCTAGAAATAAATGGTCAAACATAGACCTACTTTAGAACAGCCTCAACGGATTAATACTGAAGTAATTTGGGTTTGCTGGAGTTAGGCCCAATCAATGTTTTGGGCTGTGTCTTAACATTCCCCCTCAAACTTGGATCAGGTGGGCTTATAAGACCGAGTTTGTAGACAAAGCCCCAAAACTTCGAATGAGAGAGTACCTCGGTGAAGAGATCAGCCACCTGCTCCAACGAATACTACAAAAAAAACATGATTTAGTAGCGGTTAAAAATGGGTATTAGTACGGTTTTAACCGCTACAAACAAGGTTAGTAGCGGTTACTAGAACCGCTACTAAATCGTATATTGCAAGCAATTTTGTAGCTGTTATGTAAAACCGCTACTCAATCAAAATAACCGCTACATCCTTTGTAGCAGTTCAACTTAACCGCTACAACACCCACATGGACGTAATTTTTTTCAGAGATATTTGTAGCGGTTATATAACCGCTACAAATATAAAAAATTGAAATTTTGAGAGCGAAAAAAAATGACTTTTTTTTTATTTTGTAGCGGTTAACAAACCGCTACAAATATAAAAAATTGAAATTTTGTTGGCGAAAAAAATGACATTTTTTTATTTTGTAGCGGTTAACAAACCGCTACTAATTTTGAATTTCATGAAATTAGTAGCGGTTTTCAAAACCGCTACTAATTTCATGAAATTCAAAATTAGCGCCAAAAAATTTAATTTGAGTTGTAAAAAGGCGCGTTATTTAGTAGCGGTTTAATAACCGCTACAAATATTTAAAAATTTTTTAAAAAATATACAATTATTTGTTTCTGTTTTTCAATATTAAATTAAATAGTTTATTTTGTTATTATTTTATCTATTTCAATTAGCTTATTATTCAATAGTTTAACTTATTAATAAATAAAAAGGAAAAATGTAATTGAATTGGATTAGTATAAAATTTATATTAATAATATTATTAAGGATAGGTAGGTAATAAGGAATTATTATGTTATCTAATATAATGTAATTGTGTATGAAAAATAGATGAAAATGAGATACAGTTATGATATATCTAAAAAAAATGGTTAGAATAAATTTTATAGAAAGGAAAGAAGTATTCTAAAAAAAATTAAAAATCTTGTTACCATATTTGATCGTATTATTCAGTTCCTCTACTTATACGAAAGAATTGTAAATGAGAGAAAATGAAAGAAAGATAAGGTGAAAAGAAATTGGGGAGTGTTTGAAATGAGTTGTGGTAAGGGTATATTTATAGGGATCCACGTACTATTTGTAGCGGTTATTAGTTAGTAGCAGTTATTTGTACTTTTGTAGCGGTTTAATATTCATAGTGCTATTTGTAGTGGTTAATGTATCCATTTTGTAGCGGTTATTCATTTAGTAGCGGTTAATTTTTTATTTGTAGCGGTTTAATAACCGCTACAAATATTTTTTTAATTTTTTTTAATTTTTTTGTTGCATTTTATTTTAAAAATTTTTTTGCATTTTTTGTAAAGACAAAAGCATAATTTGAATTTGATCACTCATCGTCGCCATCCCTACAGAAATTTTGTAGAAAAATTATTGTTATTGATGTATTATTAAATTTAAAAAATTTAATTCAAATGACGTGGACTTAAAAAAACTCACCGCAGTAGAGGTAAATTGTCATCGCCTTTAGGGAAGTAGTTTTCAAAATCAGCTGGCTGAAATGGCTCACTCTCGTAGGCGATGTTATCGCCTTCACCCATGTCGTAAAGGTCTCTTGGCTTTAAATGAACGACCATGTGCCAATCCCTATGCCTCTCATCCTCAACATAATAAACCTGATGTGCCTCTGAAGCTAGAATATACGGCTCATCAACTTGAGAAATACCAGTATGAATCGGCCGTGAGAAATTGACTGATGTGATCCTTAGGTCGTCAGTTGTCAATCCCCGAGAGGTAGTGGTATTTGCCCACAAACACTTGAACAGCGTCACGGTGAAACGGCCTTGATAATTAAGCTCGACCACATCAAGAAGCTTGTCATAGTAAGGGACGCCTCTGAACTGCATGTTGGCGTCACTGCTGCTCGCATAACTCCTTGTCCCAAATGTGCCATAAACACCCGAATTCTGTGTTTGCAATCCTTGATCCCATGAAACCGTGCAAAACTTAAAACCATGGACATTGTATGCTGTAAACCGTTTTGCATGATCAAGAGGGCCGATTGCGAGAGCTCTGAAATCTGGTGAGTATGGGTTGTGGTCATTTAGTATTCTGCGCGCAAACCAGCTCGGGAATTCTCTGTGGACCCTCCTATCAACTTCCAAGGATGTCTGTGTACGGATCCTGAGTTGACGCTTCACATGACTTCTGAATTCCCTACAATTAATAATGGAAAGGCGTTAGTGAAATGAAAGTGAGAAATGTTACGAAAGATATAGATCGAATAACATGTGAGTGTACAATTCTTACCATATGAAAGGTTCAACTTGAGTGCAATTAATCAAGACATGTCTATGTGCTTGGAACTTCTCAGTTGCCGTTAGTTTGAAGTTCTCAGTTGCTCCAACTGGTTTACCAACACGAGGGATAAATTCTCCTGATGTCGGCGCAGGTTCAGGACAATCGTCAACACGAGTCGAGCGGTTGAAAGCCGTCTCAAGATCATCAAAGTACCTTGAGCAAAAATATAGCACCTCATCCCCTATATAGCCTTCAGCTATAGAACCTTTTGGCCACGCCTTATTCCTCACGTAAGATTTTAATTTCCCAAGGAACCTACGAAGTACAGAAGAGAAAATTGATATAAAATGATGAAAAGGACGACTAGCAAACATTAAATACGGACAATAAATGAAAGCACATATTTAAAATGAGTACCTCTCAATTGGATACATCCAACGATATTGTACTGGTCCAGCAAGCTTTGTTTCATGAATGAGGTGGACTGTGAGGTAAACCATCACAGTAAAAAAGGACGAAGGAAAGATCATCTCCAAATGACAAAGCGTAAGAATGATTTTCGACTGCAGCTGATCGAGCTTCTCAACGATCAAAACCTTAGAACACAACTTCCGAAAGAAAGAACAAAGTTCCACCAAAACGATGGAAACATCGGGAGGAAGTGTATTCTTTATAGCCAGAGGGAGTAACTGCTGCATAAGAACATGTGAGTCATGACTCTTCAGGCCAGCAACCTTTCGAGCCTACAAGTCGACACATCGAGAAATGTTGCTTGAATACCCATCAGGAACTTTTAATTTCTTCAACGTCGAGAGGAACACTTCCTTGTTCGGTTTTGTGACTCCTCAGGCTGGGTCCGTCTGGTCCACTGACCCCTGTGACTCCTCAGGTTGGGTCTGTCGCAGCTCAGCCTGCGACTGCTACATCTGCTCCTGCCATTTTATGAAACAATTACTAATTAGCATTTTTCATTATTAACTTGGTTTTATAAAAAATATAATAATAAAATTACTTACAATGGCCGCCTCTGCCTGCTGAGAGGTCACAGTCCCGTCACGGTGTCTGTGTGTGATGGCGTACAGCTCCCCATAGTCCGTCTGACGGTTCTCCTGCTGTGCCTTCGTCTCCTGAAACAATTACAAAATTCAATTAGTATTATATAATAATTAGCTAAAAGTAAGTGATATTTTGAAAAGTTACCAGCTCGCTATAGGTCATAGCAAAGGTCTTCGATCCTGCTGTGTGGTGGATCGTCTGCTGTGCCCGGATCTCAGTGTTCCTCTGAGAAAGCTCTTGGAAAAAAAAAATTAAATGTATTATAATTTAAAATTAAATACAAATTAAATTGAAATTATAATTTAATATTTAACAATTACAAAATTATATATAAAAAATCTAATAAATACATTACCTGCGCCTCAGCACTCCTCCTAAACTGGACGAAACTCGCCCAGTCGTTTGGCGGCACGCCGTCCGGGACGCTCTCGATTAGCTGTTCCAGAGGCATCGTCCCGTCCTTATCCACCCTGTGGAAGAGAAGGTTCCTCCTGTTCCTCCAGGCGTCACCCATCTTCACGAGGGCGTACCTCTTCCGGTTGGTCCAGACGGCAAACCGCAGCTGAAAAAAAATTATTTAAATATCAATACTTACAAAAAACATAATTTAAAAAAAATTAATTAAATAGAATTAATTACAAAAAATATTAATTAAATAATTTTAATTACCTGAACCACCTCCTCCCAAGCCTGGTCCTTCGGCCCCCTCGGAACGTGCCTCCACGTCTTGAAGTGAAGGGGGAACCGCATCCAATTCACGCCCAGGTCGTTCAGGAAGCGGTTGAGCAGGTGACCCCTATTGTGGATGGGTTGGCCAGTGCCCTCATTCCACGGTACTATAACTCGGAGGCTCCGATCCAAGCTGTTCACCCCGGCCACGTCTAGCCTCTTCGTCGAAACGTTCCCCTGCTCGTCTGCACAGTTTACCGCACGTTAGATAAATTGTAATTCAAAGTTAACATTTCTAATTTAAATAAATAATTTATTAAATTAAAAATTTAATTTACCTTCGACCTGCACCTCAAACCCAGTGGACCGCGAAGACGACCCTCGTGGGTTGTTCTGCTCCCAAGCGTCCTCCTCATCGAGGAACTGCTCCATCTCCCTGAACCCAATCAGGATCTCGAAATCCTCCTCGTTGAGGAAGTCCTCGATGCTAATATCTAGCCCCCCAACCTCAGGCACCTCTGGTGCGGTCGTCTCCTGTGGGATCGTCTACGGTGCCTGTCGTAGGGCCGACTCCTGTGGGGGGATGGGCTGAGATACCGCAGTTGCCCTACCTCCGCGCTGCCCCCTCCCTCTGCCCCCTGCCCGACTACTGCCACCCCGTAAAATCGGTCTGGGGACCTCAGGGGCCTTCCCCTTATCCTCTCTTGAAGCCATATCAACTGTACAAATCAAAATAAAAAAAAATTAGTCACATTATTATGCAAAAATATAATAAAAATAAAAATATAAATAAAATACGTGTTATATACGTACCTCAAGTGCAAATACTGAGAAATACTGTAGTAAAAAATCCTACACAGACGTCTGAACGCTCAAATCTTGAAGAAATCACTCAGAGAAACCTCAGGAAACAAAATGAGCAAAAGGAGAAATGAGGGAGGCGGTGGCTTAAATAGGCCAGATTTTAGTAGCGGTTATTCAAATAACCGCTACTCTAACCGCTACAAATAATTAAATTTGTAGCGGTTCTACAATAACCGCTACAAATGATCACAACGTTTGAAATTCTGTAGCGGTTATTGCCCAGAACCGCTACAAATGTCGAGACTCTTGATATTCTGTAGCGGTTATAGGAGTATAACCGCTACAAATTGCTGACCTTTGGTATTTTGTAACGGTTCGGTTTCTGTAACCGCTACAAATAACCGTTACACTGTTGGTCGCGCCAAGTGGCGGGAATATTGCAGCGGTTTCTGTGCATTAACCGCTACAAAATCACCGCTACAAGTTTTGGCGGGAATTTCGTGCCAAATTTCTAGCGGTTTTGTGTACCCAACCGCTACAAAAAAAGCTTGCCGCTACAAATTTGTAGCGGTTTAGGTGAAAACCGCTACAAATACTATAATTTGTAGTGGTTTAATATAACCGGTACAATTGCACCGCTACAAAATCCCTTTTTTTGTAGTGGAAGGCAAGTACTTCACCACGAGTTGTCGGCTGAGAACGCGATCTCGCATAAAGTGAGCATCAAGCTCGATATGCTTCGATCGAGCGTGGAAGACGGGGTTTGAAGCTAGCGCGGCGGCACTGAGATTTTCACACCAAGCGACGGGCGGCTGTCGGAGATGAAACCCGAGCTCTCCGATAAGTGACTGGATCCAGGCGAGTTCTGCTGCAAGGTTGGCCAGCGATCGATACTCTGATTCGGCGCTGGGCAGAGCTACGACTGGCTGCTTCTTCGCCAACCACGAAATGAGAGAGTCACCGAAGTACACACAGTACCTTCCGATTGACCATCGATCATCAGGGCACACTGCCCAGTCCGCATCCGTGAAACCATGGAGAGCTAAATGGGTTGCCGGCTTGATGTGCAGTGCCAGAGTCGAGGTTCCTCTTAGATACTTGAAAATTTGCTTCACGACCTTCCAGTGTACGTCCGTCAGAGATCCGAGAAACTGGCTCAGTTTGTTGATGGCAAACATAATGTCAGGTCTTCTATTCACGAGGTACTGTAAACCCCCAATTGCTTGTCTGAAAATTGTAGGATTTTGCATAGGTTCTCCATCTTCTTTAGAATAGTGTTTGTTGACAACCATAGGAGTAGGAACTGGAGATGATTTATCCATTTTGAAACGTTCAAGCAGGTTCTGGATGTATTGCTCTTGTTTTAAATATAATCCTGTTGCGTCTCGATAGGCTTCGACACCTAGGAACTGACGTAGTTGGCCCAGGTCCTTCAGTGTAAAGTGAGAGTTTAACTGTCGTACGAAGATCTCTAATGCTTTATTGGAGCTTCCTGTTATGATAATGTCATCTACGTATATTAACACAAATATAACAAACACTTTGTTCTTTATAAAGAAAAGTGTTGTGTCGCATTTTGAGTTAATAAAGCCTCAGCTGAGGAGAATGGTTCTTAGCTTATCAAACCATGCCCGGGGAGCTTGTCGTAACCCATAGAGAGCCTTTTGTAGGAGACATACATGGCTAGGAAATTTTGCAGAAGCAAACCCTTCTGGTTGTCTCATAAGGACTTGTTCTTAGAGATCACCGTTGAGGAAAGCATTGTTGATGTCAACCTATCTAAGTTGCCACCCAAACGTAATAGCCAGTGTGAGTATGAAACGTAGTGTAGCAGCTTTTAGAATAGGACTAAAGGTCTCATAAAAATCAACTCCGCCAACTTGTT